>CM053792.1:554797051-555269551 GCA_028749045.1 Cupressus sempervirens
TGAAGTTCCTCGACCAAACATAGGATCATTGCTTACTACACACATAAATAAAACTAAAACATCACCACATGAATTCTACAAGATCACCATATGAATTGATCTACTTTGTATCACTTTGGCACCCTGCACCAAAGGGAATGAAAAGGAAATAGTTAATGATGCTAAAGAGAACAATAAGGTTGATAATTCCATAGTTAAGCATGCTCAAGATGGAGTAGTACTAGGATGGGTGACCTCCACAGAAGTCTCAGTGCTTCACCTTTGTGAGCATCAGCTAGATCCAATGAGTACTAAGTGTTCCATTTATTCTCATGAGAGATGAATTCATGTTGAATCAATACTCATGAAATATGGGTCAATGAGTTTGACTCAAAAACTACATAGTAAAATCCTGATAGCAATATCACAATTTGACTTGTTGAGGAAAATATATCCTACTTATCAATTGATGAGCTTAAGGGGATTTCTAATGAATGGTTCACAAGGTACAACATTTTGTGAAGGTTTTACAAATGGGGTTGCAAGCAAAGTGGGTTTAACCATGGAGGAAACCCTATAGTTAAGTGCACTAAAGCTAGAGTAGTATTGGGATGGGTGACCTCCTAGAAAATCTCAATGATTCACCTTAGTGAGAATCACCTAGATCTAATGAGTATTAAGTGTCCATTTAATCTCATGAGAGATGGATTCATGTTGAATCACTACTCATGAAACATGGGTTAGTGAGTTTGACTAAAAAACTACATAGTTAAATCTTGATAACAATATCACAATTAAACTTGTTGTGAAAAACATCTCCTACTTATTAATAGGAATGCATTGACACATTTGACATTTTTATGAAAGGGGGAGAAAGTGAGTAAGTGATTTTATTATTTCATAAGGTCAAAGGGGAAGGAAGCAATGAAGAATAGAAAGATGTAAACTCAATAGGAATAAGACTGATTATTGAGAGGGGAGGGTTGAATCAATAATCAACAAACTAATAAGACTTACATGCCAAAAAATTTTTACTAAACAAATTAACCTATAAATTTCTTTAACCTCTTATCAACACTATTGATAAAGAAAACTTAAGGTAATATGTGTAGAAGTTGATGAAAGCCAACTTCACAACTCACCAAGATCACCTGCATGCAAATAACCTGTTAAAGGGAAACCAAAGAAGGAAGAGGTAGAACTTGGAAAAACTATGAAGTTGGCTTTCATTAACTTCTACATGGTTTTAGAGCCTCCCTGCTACTTCTTGGTTGAAGGATTTTTGAAGCCATGATTCGAAGACACAAACCCTAGTTTGTTTGTGATTTTTTTCTTCAATCTAGGGGAAGAGTGTTTTTTTGGAGCACTTTGGGCCTAAAAAAATGCTACCATTGAGTTTAGAAGGTTTGTTACAGTTAATATTCATATAATTTTTTTGAAATTTGGCTTCCATAGTGTTAGGGAATTTTTTGTAGCCCTCTAAAAGGTCATACAGATGAGTTTTCTTGCATTTATTACAAAAATTTTAAAAAATTGTAGGGCCACCTGATGGCCACCACTACACCAACACAACCCTACTTGTATGCCACCCCACCACTACCACATAGACCACCACCCAGTCGACCTACTACCCACCTCTGATGGCACTACTCTATTTTGCTACCTCTGCTAGGGTTTCTCCACCAATGCTCCACTTTGCAACCTTCACCCACCTCCACTACCACTTGTCCAACACCACCCTATGCCACTACAATGCATCCCATGCTTGGTTCTAGCACTACTTCTATGGTAGTGCCATCGTTGCCTTGGTGGCGCACCTCAACTGGCACATGGCAATTTTTTGTTGTTGTGATGACCCCCTGGCTGTAAATTTTAAACCTATGATTTGCATGACATCAACACTGTATCAACACCCTTGCCAGCATTCCAGTCCCTTTTTTACCTACTCACAATTTTTTGGCCATAACTTAAGCATACAGAGGTATTTTTCCAATCTAAAAGAAGCACCAAAAAGTTGGTTCTGAGATAGAGACATTGGTGTATCTATTTTATGGTTTTGATGTAGTTTTATTGCCTTTTCTTGTAGTCAAAGTCAGTTGTTCTTTTTTTCACTTTGGCAAGCATATCTTGTGCATCCTATCTCTATTTTTTGAAAATTTAATATTTTTGGAAAGTTGGTTTTATCATCTATTCAGAAATGCTATCATTTCCTTCAGATTCTACCCCATTCTATTTTTATCATGTTTTTGGTATTTTTTTCTCTATGGTGGATATCTTTGATGTTCCAAGTCCGAGGATCATTTTTGTGGCATGTGATCTTTTGTTTTGAGCTATACTATATTTTTGTATTAGATTTTTTCTCTTTTTGATCATTGTTGATATTATTTGTAAGCATCTTTATGCAAATGTACTAAGATATGCCACTCTTGCATTTTGGGTTCATGAATGTTGTTTTGAGACAATTGTACTAGCACTATTTTATAAAGCACCATTGGGGGTTAGTTGTTGCTATTTTGTGCCCTCTTCCTTTGTCAAGTGAGTGTCCCTTCCAAAATATTAGCCTCATGAATATTTTAGTGACATGTGCCTTAATAGGTGTTTGTACCTCTTCCTCTATCTTGGTGTTCTTGGTTCTTTCTGCAAAGGATTTTGGCTCACTTTTTTAGTTGCCTATCAGCTCACCCTGTCTACATTAAGGGAGGTTATTCTATTATTTCTAATACTTCCTTGGTTTGATGGTTTGATAGTGTGAGCTATGTATTTAGTGGTTGAATCTATATACTAGGAGATTGTAGTGGCTGGCTACCTATGTATTTCAGTGAGATGTATCATCTACCATATAGACACTCTTGGTTTTGTACCTTCTATTTTCCATGGAGGATCTTTAGATCTACAATTTCCTTTTAATAGAGTTTTTAGCTTCTTCGTGCTTTAGTGGTGCTCTTCATGATCTTTTCTTGTTCCTATTTTTTAGGATATTCCTCTAGTTTGAGGCTTCTTCAATCCTTCACTAGGTTTTTTCTTACCTCTTTTTGGGGAGGGTTTTTCCCATGTGATTTTCTCTCTTTCCCCATTTTTAGAGGATGCATTTCTTTGCATTTTACATGGGTACCTAACATGGCTTAGTTGTCAAGACCTATTCTACATTTCATCTTAGCTTTTGTAAGCTTAAGTGCATTCCCCTAAGTTGCACTTAAGGGGGGTGTTAGAGTAAATTATTATTATTTACACTTTTACTTAAGTTTACTTAGCTTAATGCATTCATTTTTTAGTTGTAGTCTATGATTTTTTGACAACATGAGATTTTGTTCCTATCTAAGTCATACTTATCCTCACACCTTGATCGAGGATATCCCACCTTTTGTGGATGTATGCTTAGTTGTCAACCTTATCTCCTAGAATCTTCTAGCTTATTCTACAAGCTTCCTAGAGGCCTTTATAAATAGGCTCTTCTATTGTAATTTCATATCTTTCTTCTCAATATTGTATAGCAATTCTTTTTTCATTGTTGCAATATTTTCTCTCTTAGTCCATTTAGTTTCTCCAAGCTCCACTCTTCCTTCTTTGGTTTCCCTTCAACAGGTTATTTGCATGTAGGTAATCTTGGTGAGCTGCAAAGTTGGCTTTCATCAACTTCTACGACATGCAACATATATAAATAAATTCACACAATTATAAGACCATATATATTTTGTGGAAACCTTATTAGGGCGAAAACCACAATGTGAAAATGGTTCTCACAAATTTTCTATTCTACTAGAATATGCCCTTTAGGAGCCTTCTTGGTTAAGGGTCATAATGACACAATTAGGTGCTACCTGATGAAGGGATTTCCATGGAGACCTATTAAAGTCTTATACCCTATTAAGAGTAACCTTGTTAAATTATTTTGAACACTCTTTTGGGAATGTCACTTGGTTAGAGTATTTGACAAAGACCTATTAAGGTAAACTAATTAAGGGATTTTTTCTTCTACAATGGTTAGAGAGTAAAAAATAAGTAATGATGCAAGAGAAGCAATGAGGAGATCATGTCTCTAGACACTATTGTGGTGAGGAGTCTAGGAGGGCCTAGCAAGAGAGAGAGGCCAAGTATGAGGAAAAAGATCATTGATACTCCTGAGGTTCCCATTTCTAACATGGTTGATATTATCTAGAGTACTGTAGAAGTAGACAAGGAGTTGGAGAAGAGCATCAAAGAACTACTATAGCTTCTAGTCATGGTTGTTGAAGTGTTGGTTGCTGGTCCAGGTGGTTTTTCTTGTTCTATTTTTTTATTTTCCAGCTTTCACTTTAAAATTGTAGGTTCTAGTCTTTGTAAAACTTGGGTGTGTTTGGTTTAAAGTTGTGGTTTTAGGTCCTTGTAAAACCTAGTATATTCTTAACACTAATATTTTTCTTTTGTTAAAAGGTTTTAGGTCCCTTCAAAACCCATTTTTACCTTAATCTAAAACAAATAAGAAATGATCTATAGTTTACACTGTCTCATCTAAATTAAATCTAATGAATATCCTTAACACATCAACATATCATACTTGATCCTGTGTTATGATCACACTTAACTCTATTTTTTCCTTTATGATCACAACCTTCTCTAATTATCTTCTTTTCTTTGCTATGGTAACAAAATTTTTCATTTTCCTTTCTTAATTAGAATCACCTCAATCACAAAAAACTCAAATTAATTCCAACAATATATATTAACTATAGAAAATCTAACCATCCATATTTATTTTCCTTTGACCATGTTGTCCTTCCAATCAATCTTTACCTTGAAATTATTTTTAACTCCACAAGTTGTTTTACCTTTATAGAAAACTTCTTGAAGAATCCTCCTTGAATGTATTACCTCAATATTTGCATAGT
This sequence comes from Cupressus sempervirens, assembly GCA_028749045.1. NCBI lineage: Eukaryota > Viridiplantae > Streptophyta > Pinopsida > Cupressales > Cupressaceae > Cupressus > Cupressus sempervirens. The sequence continues at coordinate 554,801,896 of CM053792.1, forward strand.
CACCTCTTTCCTTAAATTATGCCTCAACTTTCTAGTTGTCCAAAAAATATCACTTTCTAATACTAATCCAAACTTTATGATCATGTAATTAATCTTTACTAACTATTCTTAATGCATCGATAAGACTCCACTATTTTCCTATTTACCATTGTTCCTTTGTATCAATAAGTTTTGACTTTATCCTTTGTACCTATTTGTTCAAGTCACCTATTTAGTTTCTAGTTTAATAATAAGATTTATAATTTTATTTTAACAATAAGACCTTTCTCTTACCCATCTACTATTCAGTTTACGTAGTTAATATTTCCTATGGGCATCACTTCCAACTTAATCAGTTCACCTTTACCTATCTTAATTATAGGGTTATGTCTTAAATATGCTATCTTTACATCTTCATGAATCATATCCAAAAAAAAAATCAACTAATTTCTTTATGTATTTGATAAACCATTCAAATCATTCAACTATTCTTCATTGGATGTCTCAACTATTTCCCAACTTGATTTTTGTCTTCATAACTTACTAATATCTTTATATAAGTGGGTTCTCTCATAGAATTAGCATCTATAGTCATAACTTAAGATATGTTTATGTTAACAACACTTAAATCATTTTTTAATTTACTCTTTCTTCTCATGAGTAGGTGGTAACATTAAACTAAAATATTTAGTCAAATAGCTTGACATTAATGACAATAGTATAAATGATTATCTTGATATCAAACCAGGTTCCAATCTATACCAAATCATCACCAACATCATTTAAAAAAAACTCCATCATCTAATCAACATCATTAATTAGTTATACCAACAATATCCTTGAGTGAAGATAGTGGTAATGACAACATGAACTTGAGATGCAAGAAATAAAGGTGAGAACCTATATGAGTACAAAGAAGTTTTGAGAATTGTAGTGAAAGTGGGAGAATCCATAGAAGACATAAGTAGAAGTTAATGTAAATAAAAAAATTGGAAACTTTTTATATACAATAGTTTCCATTGAATAGGTTTGTGCATAAGGTCAAGTGAAGCATAGTATATGTTTCCATCAATGCCAAATGGGGATATTGTTGGAATAATTGATTATGTAATGATAGTATGAAGATTAATAAACTTATTGCATGATGATTTTTTATTATTTTTTCATTGATTTCAACTATTGACCTTGTGTTCCTAGTACATTGTCAAGAATAATGATGGAGAATTAAATCTTGTACTAAGGCTCAATGAGTGAGATTATCAATAAAACATTGAGGTTATCTCTTGAGATGCATATGTTGATTGGGACTTAGAATAGTATGGGTCCTCCTTGAAGCCTACATTTTTATGGGCATTGGGTGGGAGGGAACATAAGGGATGGGGTGGAGTAGGCCCCAAGAAGAGGTAGAGGTGGATGCAGAGGTAGGGCAAGGGTGAGGTTGGGAAAGGAAGCGAAAGAAATGAAAGGTAAGATTCTATTGAAGAGAAGAGTAATATGACCAGTGAAGTGTGTAATGACTAGAATAGTTATTGACAAACAATAGGTTATTTAATTTGTTTATCGAATCTAAGGTGAATGGATTGAATAAATTGTGGGATGATGTTCACAAGATAGTGAATATGATGTAGTTATGATAGGAACTCATTAGCATGATAGGTAACGAATGTGTAGGATGGAAGTATGACATATAAAATAGTTTTTGGTTAAGTGGGTGACTAGTAAAGTTGTAACAGAAAGGTGAATTTGTGACAAACATATTAAGGAAGAATGTGTTCTTGATGTTGATCTCACTTTGGTTTTGACAAGGTAGTGAAAAAACACTTAGTCATTATATAGAAAAGAAAAAGACAATTTGAGTGCATAGTGTATGTCGAGCATAAGCCTCTAGATAATATATGCCAAGTAATATGATACTTAGTGTCGAGAACTAGTATGTGTTGAGCAGTCAGTGTGTGCCAAGTCACTCAAGGGTAGAGAAAGTAGAAAATGTTGAGTAACCATTATATGCTGAGTGATTCAAGTGCCAATAAAGAGTAAGTGTTAAGCCATTCAGAAGCCAAGAATTAGCATAAAGAGCATAGTGAAGGCTAAACATTAGAGCCTATTGATGTTGAGTAACTAGTCTTTAACATAGATATTTTTTATGGCACAAAATTCTAAATAAAGCATTTTTGGGTAACATAAACATGAAATTTTGATATTAAGAGATAAAGATCTAGTCATATTATAAATCCCTATGCAATAAATACAACTAATCAAATAAAGGGAAGACCTAGGCGACAATAAGGATAAACCAAATTTGTTGATTTTGACCTAGCCCATCTCCATAATGCCTATCTAAAGAGGTAAAACCTAAGGGGTAAGGATAACCATGAGGAGAGGAATGATAAAAGCATAGAGAGAATTTCATGGAGGAGAAGATGGCTAAGAAAGAGATATGCAATGCAAAATCAGTTTGAGAAGAACATAGGTAAATAGTGAAAGGACAAAGAAGATAGATCTAATTAGGAGGATCAAGAGATAACCACTAAAGAGAAGATCTAACATCGGGTAGCAAGGTGCTAACCAAAGGATTGGGTGTTAAATCAATTTAATATGTGATCTAGAGTAAATCTCTTAACAAAGTTGTCCTAATAGAATTTTGTATATATCCAAATAGAGTACTTACTTAATTGTGAGTTTTAAATCCTTTAATCAAGGTTTGAACTAACAATCTTATAAGCCTTTAATAGGGAAGACCTTTTATAGGATAGATCATAGTTTATAATAAAAAAATTGTAGCCATAATAGGCCACACTTTACAACTACAATATTGAAGATTTGTGGGCGTCATCCCCACCCCAGTTTTACCTTCTATTTGGAGGGTTTATGGGTAACCAAAATCTTATATGTTATGTGTTGATTTACATTATGGTTTTGATTTGATGCATGATTACTTATTTTAGTTTACATGTTAAGTTTTGAGATGGATGTATGGTGAATTGTTTTTATGGTAAAAGTTTGAAGTGTTGATTCACACCTACCCCCTTTTAGAACTTAGTTTCCCATTTACATTTTGAACAATTGGTATCAAAGGTTTTTTCTCTAGAAAGGAAAGTTTTATAGCTTTGGACATAAGATTTTGAAGATGGAAGTCTACAAATTGGGAAAGACTATTGAGAACCAAAAGATTGAAATACAACTTTCCCTACATCAACTAAAGGAGGCAAGAGGTGAACTACAACATTTATTGAAGTGAAGAAAGGAATTGGCCATTCAAAAAAATGACACTTAAAATAAAAACGAAGACACTACTAGATTATTTGAGGATAGGAACTCAAAAGAGTTTGATGTAGCAATTGTAGATCTGACAAAAAAGAACAATGCCCTAAATGAAGAAGTTAAGAATTTGAAAATAGAACAAGAAGCTCAAGAAATATTATTGTGTGAGACAACTAAACTATAAAAGAAATTTGAAGAAGATAGAGTCATGATTGAACAAGAAAAAAGACTACTAGCTAACAAACTTAAGGAGAATTAATCAAATGTGTAGAGATTGTCAAGCATTGAACTAGATCTGATGAATCAGCTAATGATTGCAAATCAAGAACTAAATATAAAACACATTGAGATTAAAACTTTGGAAACACAAAATAACCTACTATAAAATCAATTGAAGATAGATAAGGAAAATCCTAACAAGCCTAGTGATGTCATAAATTATTTTGAAAAATTGATAGAAGCACCAAGGTCAAACAATGATATTGCTGGATTGTGATATTCTACTAGTAAGGAAGGAGAATCATCTAGAAGTGGTGAACAAAGGAACAATAAAGGAAAAAAAAAAAGGCCCACTTTCATCATTGTGGAAAATTGGGTTACACAACAAATGTCTATAGGAGCAACATTGGAAATCAAAACCCTAAGAAAAAATACATGGGATACTACTTTAACTGCAAGAAGCAAGGACATCGAGCACATGAATGCAGGACAAAGACCATCAACACTCAAAGATTTTAAGGATACTATTACAACTATCAAAAGTATGGACACAAGGTGTATGAATACATATTCAAATCTAAGTGGACATCAAACAAGTAGACAAAAGTATACCATAATGGAAATTCTTACAATTAGGATTACAATACAAGGTACAATCATCAACATTGCCAATAATATGGTCATATCCCTAAAAATTGAATTAGGACACACTTTAGAGGTAATTACAACAAATTCTTAAATGAGATTGTATGCTTTAGTTGTCTTAAGACCGACCATGTAAGCTCAAACTGTCCAACTCGATCACCTAGATTAAGAAATGAAGTCAACAAAGGTAAAGGAAAGGTAGATGTTGAGAAGGTAAGGATGTAGATGAACAAGATATGGAGAAAGAAGGAATATTGTAGCACATCAAGCCTAGATGAGGTCACTTTACCATTCCAAGGGTAAGATGGTTGAGACCTTTACCATATGAGATTAATGTTGATGAAGCCTCAACAACTATGATTGCATTATTGGTAGAAGACATTGATAAGGATGCTACATCCTTTAGAAATTATGAGGAAGCAAAATTAAGGATCACCATAAACTTACAAACTACCATAGTCATAAGAAAGAAGAACAAGATGGTGAAGAAGTTAAAAAAAAAGTTTGGTGGAAGAGAAGAAGAAGAAGAACAAGGCCAAGAACCTCTAGAACTAACACAAGGATTGGGAGAAGACAAAGATGATGATGAAGAGGTTGCTAAGGATGAAATTGAAGAAATTGGAAAGAAGAGGAAAAAAAAATAGAAGCCAATATAGAAACCTAAGAAAACTTAAAAGAAGCCAGCTACACATTTGAAAAGCTCAAGCACAAGGGCTATGACAACACAAGCCAAGGAAGCTAAAAAGGAAAAAAAGAAGATTGCTACAATAGAGATGAGCATGCCTGCTAAGAGATTGAAGAGAAATTTGAAACTTCAAGAGGAGTTAGATGATGACAAGATTGAATTTGATGAGAATAGTCAGTTCAAAGTGGTAATGCACAATCCCTCATCTGAAATTGAAAACCTATGTGACAATATAAAGAATAATGTAGATTTGTCAGGTTTTCAACATGTTGATTTTGATAAGTTAGGGAGTGAAGATAATTATAACATTAAAGAGGCTATTTATGATATGATGACCACATTTATGACCACTCCATTAGAGATTTCTAAATCTATTCCTCAAAATTGATATGAGAGAACTGATAAAAAGTGGAAGTAGAGTTTGACAACTGAAAATCAAATTAAAGAGGATGCTCTAGCCCAAGTTATGCCTAAACTTGACAAGAAAATGATAAATAAGGGAGTAGAAAAATACAAAGGGAGATTTTCTCCCAAGTACTAAGAATTTAATATTTTGAGGAATAGAGTAAAAGAGGTGGTAACCCAAAGCAAGTTACTATGGAAAGTTAGCTATGGGTTATCACCAATCGTTTTGAAGAGAAGGAAGACCAAGAAAAGGATACCACAACAAGAGAAAGGGAAGATACAATAGAAGAAAAATATGACATAGCTGAAGAAGATGCACAAGGTGCACAAGACATTGAATTGTCGAGGACAAGTCCCCCACATGCAGAGAAAGAGAGTCAATAGGACTTTGTAAACATTGAAGATATTCCTGATAACTCTATAGAGAATGTGAATTCACTGAGTGAGGAGGACATAAAGAAATTGCAACTAGAATTCACCAATACAACAATACCATGCTCAAACCTATAATTGTTAGGATTGATGAATCTCAAATAGGTGAGATCACATCCACTAAGGAAAAACATAAAGATATGCCTATAATGCCATCCATGTTTATAGAAGTAAAGGAGAAGGAATCATAAGAGCTGATAAAAGATCAAGGTGTAAACCTAGAGAAGAAAGATGATGCTACAAATGTACCATCTATAATACCTATAGTAGTCATTGAGTTGAAAGACAAAGGATTAGAAACACTAGTTACATCAGTGCCTAGTCTATAGAGCTTAGGTTTACCTATACTTGTAATCATTGATAAGGATGGAAATGAAGAAGCCAAGAGTAAGGAAGATAGTCCTACACTCACCTCACTGAAACCCATTGAAAATTAGAAGGAGGTTGAAATAAAGGAAGAGGATAAGATGACTATTGAGATAGAGGAACATGTAGCTAAATAGACACTAGTCACTTTACTAGTCTCTACACCTACTCTCAATAGCCAGACTCTTTAGAGACTAAGTACACAAGAGACTCCATTGCAAATATCAAGGGTGAATACGAGAACATTGCTGAGAGATGAAACTACATCATTTAAGGATGTAAGTTTAGATGAAGTGATTCTTCTACCACAATTTGATCTTGCAATAATCAAAATTGAAGAAATGATTTTTCTTCAAGAGGCCCTACAAAGGAAGAAAGGAAAATAAATTATAAGGAGGGAGAAAAAGAAAAATTAGGTTCTAAATGACATTAGAGATATTTTGTAGATGATTTTGATATTTTAGATTCATTTTCCAATAATCCTATTATAGAAAAACTTGTATAGATAGTTGATAAGTCAAATTTTAAGTTGTTGGAATGGTTTGAAAGGAAGTTTCATACCAAGGTTATGGACAAGATATCTAGTGCCATTACACTTAGAAAATTTGATTTATCAACAAAGATAGAGGGTGTAAAGAAATTTTTGGAAAACATTTTCTCTCTGCACAAAAAAATATGTGATGTTGATATCTTTACTAAAGTGACTTAACAGTCAATTGACTAGCTGCAAGGAGATTTACAATTAACATGAACAACATTGAAGCTATTTCTTGGTGCTAGTCAAGTTTATTTTTAGATGCTATTGCATACATAGTGTAGGCTTTCGATGTTGCAAGCAAAGGATGTAAGTATAAGATCAACTTTGATCTGTATATAGTCCATGCTGATCCCAAACATGGAAGTTTTGTAGAAGGAAATAGTCTTTGCAAAAACATTGATGAAGAAAGATTCTAATATTTCTACACATGAAGGTCTAGTAGATATGGTAGCAAATCTTGAAATATAAATTCAATTTTTAGATGTAGCCAGTAATTATTGGGATTCTACATTGGGAATCATAATGGAACTACATAAGCCATTTTTGGACAAACACACTATAAGTGTACCACCCAAATGACATGAGTGTCAAAAAAGGGGGATATTGAATATTTTGTAAATTTTGGAGAATTTTGTTAAGGTAGATACATACTTAGAAGGAGTACTAGAAATGAAATGAAGTATTTACTCAGGGGGAGTAATAGGGAGTAATAAGGCATGTGAGACCATTTTTTTGCAAATTCTGAGATTTTGAAGCCAAATAGAGATGCTATATTGTCTCACTTATGCATAAAATAAGACTATGTATTCCATGACAAAGTGCTTTTTCCACTCATGTCAAAGGGGGGAATTGTTGATCTCATTTTGGTTTTGACAAGACAATGACAAAACACTTAGTCATTATCTATCAAAGAATAGTGCAAGCTGAGTGCATAGTGTATGCTAAAAGCCTCCAGCCAATACATCCCAAGTAATATGAAAGTTCACACCAAGCACTAGTATGTGCCTGTAATCACCTAAAAATGGTTGTCTAGACTATTAGTCCCATTCTCAGCATTTTGGCTAAATTAATTAATCATTTACCTAGAGAAAATTGCTAAAAATTAATTAATTTTATCATAACCTATAGTTTGACTATACTATCCTAAGTTCATTATTTGATTAAAATAGCATGTCCCCTTTTAATTAAATTAAAGACCCCTTTCTTCTAACCCAGTCAATGTGCACACATAAAGTCTTATTTCTAATTTACAAATTAAAGGAAAAAACTCTTTTGTCTCATATGCAAAGTCAACTATTTGTTTATTGGTTCACTTGTGTGTGCACATGGATCAATCCTATTTCCAAGATCCACCCTTGATCATTCATCATTTGATCTTGATCTCTAACATTCATACATCTTTAAAAGAAAGAGCTCTCCCCTTGTCAAAGGATCCACACTCTTGAGTATTGTTATGCTACAAGTTTATCATTCAAATTCTTGAAAGCTTTTGTGCAGAACTTCTACTTCTTATCTAGTTTCTATTATCTATGTAATTTTAGTATAGTTTCATGTAGCTTAGCTTCTCTTTTTGCAACAATATAAGATCACATAGCATAATTAGGCTGGTTTTTAATTCTCTCATCTTGGTTACTATAGCTGCATTTTTCATTTCATATTAGCTTACTTCACATTTGCATTGCATATTTGAGGAACTCATTGTAGACATTTGCATTCTTGCATCTTGTCTTTAGGAGAACCTTCCATTGAATGGTTTACTAGCAAGAAGAGTACCTCTAAGGCTTAGTTGAGAGCCTTCTTATACTTGAAACATACTCTCTTGCACTCTATGTATAGGGAGCTCTAAGTTGACATCTGAGTGTTCTAAATTAATGGAGTACCTTGGATAGAAGCATTTAGAGTGTGACACATTGTTAGTGTACATTTTTGGCACCCACTTGTTTTGGCACATTGGATAAGTATTATTATGAAAACCTAGTAAATAGGCATCATTCTTAATTCTTTCATCATCCATCTATCCCCTCTTCTCTCTTTGATTTTGACAATGTTGAGCTATCCTATGGTGAGAACCACTTCTTGTGGCACCTTGGATAAGTACCATTATGAAAACCTAGTAAATAGGAATCATGCACAATTCTTCCACCATCCATCTATCCCCTCTTCTCTCTTTGATCTTGACAATATTGAGCTATCCTTGTGTATTGGTTATCTTATCCATGAGATTCTACTTGTTTATTCACTCATACCCCCCATCTTGAGCTTTATTCTTATTGCTCTATCGTATCATTATCCTATGTAGTTAACCCCTTGGTCTTGATCACAATAAAGAGAAACATGGTTTTTAGGCCTCTTGACATGTCTACTCTCTTGGATTACACACTTTCATGCTATATTTCTTATTGTCTTCCACTACTTATGTCATAAGGTATCTCACTTATTGGCTTCACTTCTTATCCTACAAGCTATCTTACTCATTGCTTCTATTTATTATCCAAAACCTGCTTCATATGACTATCTTTCCCTAGCTTGGGTACTCTTGAGGAGCTAGTCCTTGAGGATTACTTTTACTCACTTCATATTCCTTTCTTGTCCATCTTTGCTTATCCACCAACTTCCTACTCCATATTCTACACCTTGCTAGACATCAGGAGAAAATGATGTGATCTTGCTTGAGAACTAGTGATCTCTAAATCATTCTATAAAAAAATTAAAAAATCATATATGATGCTGGTAAAATCCTAAAAAGTAGAAAATGTCATGAAAAAAATGATCATCTTAGTGAAAACCTAGCAATAGGCACTTTGATGTATCACCAAATTTTTAAAAAAAATAAATAAATTCATTTTTTTCTTGAAAAGATTTGCCAAGTGGTGAAACCCTAGAAATAGGCACTACTTGAGGCTTTTACATTTATGTCTATCGGTATCACTCACTCTGCAACATATTTCCTAGCTTGGAATTGTTCCTTGTCCTCATCTTGGGGGCACAACTACTTAGCCTATTGAGGTCTCCTTGTGCATTTGATGAAGAGTGCTCCCCTTAATACCATAAATGTAATGCTCCACCCAAAGATCCTTGGAATAAGGGTCAACATAAGCCAAGTTAAGTTTTTTTTTTAAACATGTATGAAAGCACAAGACAACCATCATACATGGATCATAAAGATCACAACAAAAGACTAACCAACAACCAAACACCAAAGATCTCCAAGCATCACCACCAACTAAAATATGAGAAGAAAACACATGAGATCAACCAAGCTAAAAGACAAAAGCTAAATCCTAAAAATTGGCTAAGTTTGAAATCCTAAAGCCTAAAATTTGGTTGTCTAAAATTTTGAAGCCCTGAAATTTCCTAGAATCTTTATCTTAGCTTGTAGAGGTCTAAAACCTATCTCAAAAGACTTGTTAGATATATTAAAATATATCTTAAGTATATACTTCAAAAATATATTTTAAAAACCTTAAGAAATCTATTTTGAACTAGGAAGGTGTAAAACCTAAAAAGGTGTCCAAAACCAACTTTCAAACTTTTCTCAAACAAGCCTAGATACCCCTTATTTTTTGTGTGAGGCCAATAGAGACAAATTCTTACACAAGGAAGTGGAACACACTCCATGAGAAAATGCCACCTGTGTGAGAAAGTGCACCAAATGGTGTAAGAAAGTACTTAGCCAACAACAAAATTGGTGTTGGGTTTCACATGAGGAAGTGCCAAGCTATGCAAAGAAACTCAACACACCACACGAGGACTTGCATTCTTGTGTGAGAAACTACAATTTCATGCGAGAATCTAGAATAGCAAGTCAATAAACAATAAAGGAAGAAAACTAGAAAATTAATTCCTCCATACTAGGGAGTACCAGATCTATATTTTGAGGCAAGGACACTCAAACATGATACTGAAAAATGGAAATAACATCTAATTATCTAACAAGTAGTAAAGGGAAAGTACAGAAGGAAACATCACAGCGTACTAAAACAACATTGTATTAAATAGAAATAACATCAAAATGAACAATACAACCAAACCAAGTATGTGTTTCCTCCCCACCATAATAGCATCATAAGACCATCGTGGGCCCTAGCCATCCCTCATGCATAACATCCCAAGATATTGAACATATCATCAATACTATCATAAGAAGGAAGTCATTACTAAAACATGCTACAACATAAGTATAAGGAAATCTAACATGCTACAAGTAAAGCATAAGATAATCCTATAAAATTAGATAACATCATCTATCATATGCTACTCATCATAATAAGGAAATGCATTAATTTCTAACATCATCTAAACATGATATACAAGCATCCCAATGAAAGGATAAATCACAAGAAAGCATACTCTGAAACACGAAGCACCAAGTGAAAATATTTAGAAATGGTCACACTAGGACAAAAGACCATCTCTATACACCAATCCCTTGTAGTGGTATAGGTAGCTACACCTCTCAACCATGTGGCACCTGTAGGTCCACTCTCACCATCTTGATAGAGATAATGATGCAACTACTAACACATGCAAACACAACATCCATGGCTAACACACATGCTAGACAATATGATGATTGAATCCAAGACATAGATAATGCAAAAACTATAGGTCCTAGTTAGACACTCAATGGGCTACTAAGTAGTAGTTGACATCATGAAGAGTCACTTGGCATCAACAAGCCCAAGCTTAGAATGTGCAGATTCAACTCCCTCAATGAAAAGGCTCTAGCATAGATTATTATCTTAAGTTTTATTACCACCCAGTGCTTTATTTAGTTATCACTTGATTAAAACTTCTTTTTCCAACCCTCTAGGAACAATGATCACTAGGTTACAAGGTAAAAGCCCCCTCCATATGCTACCCTACCCTACCCATGCTCATCCAACAATGAGTGCCCATAGGCATACAAATCCCCAACCCAACCCCAATGATCATACGTTTTAGAAGTACCATAGAAAATTGGCACTCACAAGTCACTCAACAAATGTATGCACATGTACTCCTATGTGGTGCACCACTATCATGAAGATCATACCATAAGGACTGGATGAGAACATAAAGCATAAAGTCACTCAACTAAAAATAGACTTGGAAGGATAGATGTGACATGCATCCTAATGCAACATAAAAGTGCAACAAAGGTTTGACTCACATCCACATGGATAATCTAGGTCCACAACCAAAATCATGCCAAGAAAACTTGAGAAAATAGGGCAGCACACAAAATGAGGTAAAAACCCCAAAAATTTGGAAAAATTTGAAATTAAAACCCATTTTGCCTTTGGGTACAAAAAATCTAAAAATAAAAAAAAAATTGAGTTTGGACATCATATGAAAAAATGGCTAGCATAATAGTACAAAACCCAAAATCCCCATAAAAAAAAAGGGAAAATATTCATACCTAACTAATTGATTAGAACTAGTAAACAAAAATGGAGGGGAACACTAGTTCTCAACCTCCTAATAAACAACTGCCAAAAATAGAAGCTTAAATAGAGTAGAAGTGATAAAATGGGAGAGCCATACCTCATAGGCAAAAGGGCAAAAATTGAAAACAACTCAGTAAAATAAATAATTTTCCAAAATTGCTAAAAGTGATGACAAAGAAAGGTCTCCCCAAGCTAGATCCAATGAGATTGATCTCACAAAAATCCCATACTCACAACTCTCATAATAAACAGAAATGCAATCCTCTAGAAGAGGATTTTTAGAAAATCTCTCAATTTTATATTTTCAAAAAGTGAGAAGTGAATAATAAAATCCCTTTTTCAATACTTATACACTTTTTGAGTGAATAGTTGATTAGGGAAAATAGCCAGTTAGACTAGCTAGACTCTGAATTGACCTAAACAAAAATAGGTTATTACTCAAAATGAGAATTCACTTAAGGCAAAGCTACCAAAAATTAAATTCAAGAAGATTTGAAGCCTGAAAACCCAAAATCACAAAAATCACTAAGCAACTTGCGTGACAATGCAAACCTCTAAATGCATAGACATAGTCACTAGTCTAATCATATAATGCAGATGAGTTCAGATTTAATAATCATCAAAAGGTTTTAATTTAAACAATTAAAATAAGGATACCTCAACCATATAGAGATGACATTGGTAAAATATGAATAGCTAAATCACTAACTCCTTGTGCCACTACTAGGGATATAATTCCTACACACTAAAACACACGATCAAGTGCAATTGCATATAACATCATAGCCAAAGAAATAATGCATTAAATTCCTAATTAATCTATTTACATCACTCACATTTGCATAAATTATAAAGAGACAAAAATTAAGTAAATAACCATAGCATAAAATCCATCACATAACATAATCAGAAACTATGTCCAAATACCAGATAATTAGATATCATCATAGATCTACTGTCATCTCAAAATGGCATCAACATGAAAATATGATAAAATAAATAGCATAGCAATAAAGCATCTATGATACTAAATCAAAGTATAACGTCTGACCCTCAGGTCATCACAAGGTACATAAAATAAGAGGTACAGACTACAAACATGAGAGACACTACAATAAATCATAATAGAAAACAAAGAACCAATAGCAAATGCACAAACAAAATATGGACTTCTTATTTGCACTGCAAATGTAGAATTACAAAATTCACAAATACAATATGCTAACCTAAATGGGCACCTTCATTAAAATAATCTGCAAGACAAGCTATGAACTATCACCCAGAGCTGTTCTAGACAATGTTTAGGCCTTTCTTAAATAGGCAATTTTACACTGCTTGGGAAGGTTATAGATAATGAAACTTAATACCTAGGGCTAAAAGACCCTAAGAATATATACAAAGTTAACCAAATACATCTTTGACAATTATTTTAGATATTTCTAGTAGCCCAACTTTGGAAGACCATGTCTCTCAAACCATTGTTGCAATTGGGTATTATAACCACTTTTTGGAAATGCTAGCTCCTGATCTACAAGCTTGGAATTGCGCAGGCACCATTCCACCAAAATTTAAGACCTCATCTAGAAAGTTTAAGGCCTCCAATAGTGACCCTGAAGATTTTTTGCATTTTTTTCCACTAAAAATCCATAATAACTTCTCTGATACTTAAGATGGAGTGATGAGATTTTTATGTTAGGCTTATAACTCTAAAATGAACCTTCATGTAGAAAATGAGAACATTCTAAGCTCGTACAAAAAAACTTATTAAAAATTGCAAGCTCCCATAAATAGTAACCACCCTGTCTACGAGCCCTTATTAAAATAGAAAAGACTAAAATAAAATATTTTTGGGTGATGCAAGATTGCTCTTACACCCAAGATGCTCCTGCATTAGACACCTAAGATAATTTGAGAAGTGACCCTGTCACATCTTAGGTGTTTAGAGGAAAATCAAGATGGTTAATCACCCCTCTTGCTAGCCATGATGAATCCTCTACTAGCCTCCCTTTTCATTTGATCAGGTATTCCTCATAAGTTTTATTCCTTGTACTTTTGACAATATGACTATCTAGTATTTCCTCAATCTCCTTTGTAGCCAAACTAGCTGCTAGAATACTCAACTGTGCTTCTACAACTCATCTCCACCACCTCCCTCATAATACTTTGTCAATCTAAAATATTAAATACTAGTGAAATATTCAATTTAGTAGGAAACTCCACTTTATAAGTATTTCTAGAATCATGTATTTTCACTATCTTGCATGGTCCAAACTTCTTCATCTTCAACTTATTATAGGTACCCACTAGAAAATGTTCCTTTCTCAAATGAACCATGACTTCATCTCAAACCTAAAATTCCTTATACCTCCTTTTCACATCTTCCTTAACCTTGTATTTTGTATTCATTTTTATGATGTGCTTCTTCACTTTTCAAATGATCAAAAAATTCTTCTACTTTAGCACTACTTATCTCTCCTTTATCTAACTACCACAATTTAGAATCATTTTTGGGACTACTCAAATATACAATCTGGAATTGTGATTCACTAGTACTCCTATTGAAAAATTTATTATATGCAAATTTTGCCTATGGTAAAATTGTATCCCATCCTTTTGGCTTGTCTCCAACCAAATATCTTAGCAAATTTCCCAAACTATGATTCACAACTTTTGTTTGTCCATCAATCTAGGGATGATGTGATGAATTGAACTTTAACTCTATCTTTAATTTCTTCCATAATGTATGCCAAAAATACCCAACAAATTTAGTATCTTGATCTGAAACCATACTCTTCAGCAGACCATGTAGTCTCACCACTTTCCTAAAAAACAATAATGTGACATGAACAACATCACTCATCTTCTTACAAGGAATAAAATGTGCCATCTTTGAAAACCTATAAACCATAACAAAAATAGAATCATACCCTTGTCGTGTCCTCTGTAATCCAAGAACAAAATACATGTTGGCATCCTCTCACAATTTCTTTGGTATAGGTAATGGTTGATACAACCTCGTATTATGCTTCACTCCTTTCACCATCTAACATACTCTACAACTCTATACAAACTTCTTCACATCTTGCTACAACTGTGGCTAGTAATAATTCTCAGCAACCAAAGCTATGGTTTTATCTCTACCAAAATGTCTAGCCAATCCTCCACTATGCTTCTTCTTGATGAGATTCTCTCTCATTGAACTTCTAGAAATGCACAACTGGCTTCCTTTAAACAAAATACTATCCTAGATCATGAAATCTAACCATTTTTTCCTATTAAGAGGAATGCACAACTGGCTTTCTTTAAACACCATACTATCCTAGATCATGAAATCTAACCACTTTGTCCTGTCAAGTGTAACAAGTTTTATACAAGCTTTCCACGCTTCACCAAAATTAGGATAATATAGATACTAAGTACTTGTAACCATCTTAAAATGGTCATCTAGACTATTAGCCCTCTTCTCAACATTTTGACTAATTTAATTAATCATTTACCTAGACCAAATTGCTAATAATCAATTAATTTGATTATAACCTATAGTTTGACTATGCTATCCTAAGTTCATTATTTGATTAGAAGAACATGTCCCCTTTTAATTAAATAAAAGACCCCATTCTTCTAACCCACTTAAAGTGCACACATAAAGTCCTTTTTCTAATTATCAAATTAAAAGAAAAGGCTTTGTGACTTTTGTCTCATATGGGAAGTCAACTTATATTCTATTGGTTGACTTGTGTGTGCACATGGATTAATCCTCTTTTCAAAATCCATCATTGATCATCCATCATCTTCACCTTGATCTCTACTGTTCATGCAAATTTAAAAGGGAGAGAGATTTTCCCCTCAAGGGATCCACAATTTGAATATTATTATGTTGCAGGTTTTCTAATAGGTTTCTTTGGAGCTTTGAGGAGAACTTCCATTTCTTGTCTTCATTATCTCATTCCACCACATTTAGCTTAAGATCATATGACATTGTATCATAGTTGCATGGTAGCTTAGTTTTCTTTACTATAATCTATCTCACATAGCATAATATTTGGAAATGTAACTCTTGCATATTGCTTAGAATAGCTACATTTCGCATTCTCATTCTCGCCTAGCTTCCATCTTGCATTGCATTATTGAGGACCTCCTTGTGGACATTTTCATTCTTGCATCTTGTCTTTGGAACCTCCCATTGTATGGTTTACTAGCAAGAAGTGTATTTCTAAGGCTCAACTAAGAGCCTTCTTATGCTTAAAATATAATCTCTTGTACTACATGGATAGGGAGCTCTAAGTTACCATCCAAACATTCTGAACTAATGGAATCCCTTAGATAGAAGGGTCTAAAGTGTGACACTTTCATAGTGTACATTTTTGGCACACACAATGGGGTAGAACATCTTAGTTTTTCTCTTCTTTTTGCTACATTTCTACATTTTCTACATTCTCTTTGCAAGTTTTTTTTTTTTTTAAAATTTTTATAGTCGCAAGTTTTAGACGACATTTTCCCAATTTCATATGATAGTTCTCATAACTTTTGGGCAATACATTTTGGAAATAATGTTGCATAACCATATTGTACTTTGTCAACAATTTATTTTAAGTTTTTTCACCCAGCTTAGGTAGAAATATCATACAAGAAGATTCTATAGCATGGATATACTGAAAAGTATTGCACGATAAACTTCTAGCAAAAAATGTCACTCAACTTGAACTTTCTTGCTATTTGGGTGATTTTTTTAGTTTTTTTTTGGTTGCTACCTTCTACTTACTAGTTTTTACAAGTCTTTAGCTATTCTACAGAGGTTCACTTATAGATATCATATTGTTTTGAAGCTAACTTGTGGGGCTAATGGTTGTGATTGCAAGGTGTTACCTTGAAATGGTTTCTTAAATTGCCTAAAAGAATGCATGTCAAAGCTTCAAATGCATAAGGGCTACTAAATTTTTTTTGCAAGGTTGCCCAATTCATAAAAACAAAACTTGCTTGTATTTTTTTATTCCATGTGTGACATTCTAGTAGTTGCTTTCATTTCTTAGGCACATTAAACTTGTAATGGGGGTTCTTTGGTGATAGGAGAGTATGCTCTTCACCCTTGTGGTAAATCAAAAATCTTGACCCATGTTTAAATTTTGAAAGAAAGGGGTAATTGGATCTTCTTGGTGTGATTGGAGGAAGCAATCAAGATAGGAGAGTATGCTCTTCACCCTTGTGGTGAATCAAAAACCTTTATCCTTGAGAGTGGATCAAATTTGTGGTAGTTAGAATCCTTTAGAGGGACTATTATTGGACAAACTAAGAGGAATGACCTAAGTGGAGACAAGAAAATTACCTAGCTCTTCCAATCCACTATAAAATCAAGGCTGTTAAGGACACAAAACCTTGGTAGACGTAGTATTTTTTTTTCACTTAGTGTGATCGCGTATGGGATTTTGACCATAAGAAGATCACTAGGCATGAATGCTTAAAGTGCTTTTGTGACCAAAAGGTCTATTACCCACCTCAAGGTGGGGTGTCCCTTAATTGTGTTTAAGAGGAATATTACAAATGGAAGACCTTTTTAAACACCCTAAGTTAGTATCTACCTTATTTTTTCACTCAACTTCTTGGTGCAAGGATTGATCCTAGTAGACTACCCAAATCACCCCAAGATTTACACTCACCATATGTGTTCTCTTGGTTGTGCTTATGGAACTTCCATGATAAAGCCAATATCTCTTTTGGGAAACCACTTGGTGTGAGGTGAAGAAGCATCAAGCGTGGGCCAAGTTGTTGAGTAATGAACCATGACTCTAAGGTAGATTTCTTGGCTACTATTTTTGAATGTACTAACCAGTGTTAATTTTCTTACAAATCAAAAATCTCACTAACATTGGTAGGAAGGATATCCTAATCTCACAAATGCATTTTTGAGACGTGTTAAAACACCTACTATTTTGAAACCTTACTAATAATTGACACAAATTGAAATCTCACATTGACTGATCTAAAAATTATTTAATTGTTGAATTGAAACATAAAATTTCGGAGTCAAAATTTGTATTTTTTGGCACAAAACTAGCACTTTATCACCTATTCTCTAGAGAAATATCATGCGACAGTCTTTTTTAAAAATTATGTCACTTGGTTGTTACAAATTCTATCACCCTGCTATACTAAGATCTATCTACCAAGCTTCTTGCTCCCTCGCTTGGCTCGAGTTACTAGTGCTATAAGTTCTTGAGCATTATTTGACAATTCATTTGTTATACTTTAACAAGTGAATAATCTTGATTATAAGAGCTTCAAGTTTGATACACTTTTCTTGTCCTATTAAGTAAAGATGAATCCTTACATACTGTTTACAACTAGATTTTAAGTTGGTAATGATAGTCATACCTATTTTTCCTTCAAGCAATTGGAAACACCACCTAGGTGCCCTCATGGCCAACCTTGTGTGAAGGATCCCAAATCTACTCAAACAAAAATAGCCAACATTCAGAATAATCCACTTTATAGCTTTGAAAATTCATTCAGTAAACCTTGTGAGACATCTAAGGGTGAAAATAGTTTGGTTGCCATGGTGCACCCCAATGAAGTCCAATGCCACTTAGAAGAACCACATGAAAATCAAAAGATCCTAGAAGTAATATATGCTAGGGAAAAAGAACATCAACGAGATGAAAATGATAATCATACTCACCATATAGGGAACATGGGGAATTGCTCTCAAAATACTTTTGATGGCAATAATGGCAATGACACACCTCCAAGAACTCCTAGAGTCACCATGGGCACATGCCCTTCATATCATTAAAGTGATGAAGAAGTGACTAGAAAAGATGTAAAATTTCAACAACATGGTTTTCTCGAAAAATGATGCTTAGAGCTTTAAAGGAAAATAGAGACCAATACTTTTGATACATGGCAGCAATGGGATGGAAACTCCCTCAAGATTTTGATGTTGAATGCATAATTCAAAAATGAGAGCCCACCAAAGCATAAATCTTTAGGGAAGAAATACAAGAACTGAGAAAATAATTTGCACAATTGCAAACTTCAAAAGAGCTACCTAAACCATCATTTCTTGAATCAATATGTGCTCTTCCATTTGATAGGAGTCTATACATGCTTCCATTTACTAAGGATATAGAGGTTCCTAAGTATGATAAATACAATGGAAATGGTGACCCTCATGATCATGTGAGGCATTTTTATGTTGTTAGCATGGATTTTATGCATGAAGACATCTTTCTTATGTGCCTATTTCCTAGGAGTCTACGAGGATAAGCCATGGAATGGTTCACAAAATTGAGTCCCCCTCTTAAAAAATTTGACAAGCTTGCACAATATTTATCTAGCAATACTCCTACAACATTCAACATACTATAACTATGCTTGACTTATGCAACATCAACCAAAAGCTAAGAGAACCTTTTGTAACATATCTTCAATGATGGAGATCCTTATACTCTCGGTATACTCGGCAAGTTCCCTGAGGCTGAAAAAATTAACATTTTTGTCAATAAACTTGTACCTAAGCTATACTTTGATCTAAGAAAATAGTTATTCACATCCTTCAATGCCATGGTTGAAAGTGCATATCACATTGAGGATGTTGCTATCAAAAAGGGTGACATTATTATAAACAAAGACTAAAATAATTATAGAAATGGTAAGGACAAAGGAAAACCTTGGAATAGAAACAAGTATGCTATCAATGATGGAGTAGTGGACACTCCTAAGACCAAGGAATCTATTTTTAACCTTTATACTACCATATATGCTATGAAACAACAAGAAAATTTAAAACCACAAACATTTGACAAGAGCTCTAAGTTTACCAAAAAATGACGTGTTTATACACCAATGGTTGAGTATTACGAAGTGGTCTTACAAACTTTAATTACAAACAAGATAGTTACTTTACCATATAATTCCCATCCCTATGACCCACCCATCAAACCCTCATGGTGGAGAGAGGACCATATTTGCAATTATCACCAAAGCAAGGGTCACAACATAGAAAATTATTTCAAGCTCAAAGACATAATTCAAGATCTCATTGAAGATGGTAAAGTTTTCATAGACGATCTCATTAAAAATTCTAACTAAAAAGCTTTTAAAAAACCATTACTAGAATA
This sequence comes from Cupressus sempervirens, assembly GCA_028749045.1. Classification (NCBI taxonomy): domain Eukaryota; kingdom Viridiplantae; phylum Streptophyta; class Pinopsida; order Cupressales; family Cupressaceae; genus Cupressus; species Cupressus sempervirens. The sequence continues at coordinate 554,821,969 of CM053792.1, forward strand.
TGAGAAAGGTGAAACCTCAAAATTTGCCAAAAAGAATCATGATGCCAAGATTAGTTATGCCTATGATGAAATAGACAACGTTATTGACATGCTTGAACCCATTGAGTATGTTTGCATGGCTAGTCCTAATGATGACAATCAACCTAATTATGCCAGTGAGGATAACCGACATAAGGTTGTCCTAAAAATAAAAAATACTCCCCAACACCATAATGATACCAGACCTAAGGTGGTACTCTGAGTGGCCAAATCTTCATCTTCATAGAGTGAACCACTTAACGCTGTCACTAAGGGGAAATCTAAAGTTGAACTAAATGTTGTGCATGATCCTAAGCATACTTCATCTTCTAAAAAACCAAGAAATTTTGAGATCTCCAACTATGACCTTGTCAACCAATTGCAACATACCCCAGCTCAAATTTCCATTTTTGAGTTGTTAGAACTGTCTCCTTTGCACAAGGATGTCCTTGAAAAAGTTTTATGTTTTGCCAATGTTCCCACAGATATTGATGCAAAATGATTCCAAGCTATGGTGAATCATATATTTTCACCTCACTACCTTACCTTTTCTAAAGAATATGATCGAGCTCTTAGTAATCCCCATAACCTTGCACTCCATGTCAAAGTCCAAATCTTACACACTCACGTTCACCAAGTCTTGATAGACAATGGTGTAGGGTTAAACATCATTTCATTTAATGTGATCCAATAGTTGGACATGTCTAAATTTTCCATTGACCCTAGGTGCAAGATCACTATAAAAGCCTATGACAAGGTCAAATGACCTTCCAAAGGTCTGATTGTGCTTCCAATCAGAGTTGGTCTAATTGAGAAGGGTGTTATTTTCCAAGTCCTAAACATACCACTTACATACAATTTTTTATTGGGGTGACCATGGATTCATGAAATGTAAGCAATACCCTCTATGTACTATTAGTGCACCAAGTTCCCTTTTAATGGTACGAAAATAGTTGTCCTTGACCATGACTCAATGTCTATCAACACATTATCTACTACTGAAACACTAGTTCCACATAATCACTCTTCTCATGAGATAACACCATCCTTTATAGAGTGTGAACAAAAATTGAAAATGATGAGCCTTGGTATGGGCGAATACACTCTAGACTCTATTGCTGCTTACCTATTTCCCCTTGATCTTATGGGAAATCATCTACCAAAAATAAGTCTCCTGCTTCCTCCATGACACTTTTTGGCACTTTTGTGTAGTCCTTAGTTCCTATAGATGTAGAGAAAGAAGAAAAATAATTAAAGATTTGATCTATAGGGAAGAGGAAGATGAGGAGGATGTCATATTCACTACTCCCATTTCTCTTAAATGTTATGTAAAAGGATATAAAACAATTGCAAACATGGGCTATCAGGGCCATGGGTCCTTAACTAGTAATAAAAATTGCTCTAATTGAACCTTTAAGTCATACTGAAGGTCATGATACTCGAGATACTATTGGCCTAGGTTTTGGGTTAGAAGATGATTTACCAACATTTGATCAAAATGTACCCATACCTAGTGAACCAAAGGATGATGATCCTCCCTTTTTTCCTGCCACTTCCCAAGATGAGGACTTTATGCCTATATCTACTCTTCTTTGGGGAGAAGAAATACTAATTACCAATTATGATGCTGAAGCTTCCACTTCTTGACAACTATAACAAAATGAATCTGATCATTAATACATGAATAGAGGATGGATTCGACAAAATATTGGCTGTCTAATTTCTAGAGATCAAATTACAAACTCTCACAAGTATGAATGGGAAAACATATCAGATACATCTTGTGAACTAGAAGTGGATGTTGTTCACACCTATGCAACTGAACTAAATGTAGTCAAAGAGTCTAGTATAGGGTTAGATGAGTTTGGCTCACAAAATGCTTTAGTGGATCATGTTGGTCCCTCTAGATCTATTCCTAATCTGGAATCCTTTGCAACATTCACTATAGGCTCAACTTTGCATGTCACCAGAGATTATTCTTGTCACATCAACAACCTTGAAGCTTCTACCTCACTCTCATTGATTCACCCCGATCTCATAGATTGGTCCATTCAGAATCAAAGACCTAAAATATGGTCTTTTCAAAACAATAATGAGATTTCTTGTTACTTAAATACCATTGAACCTATCATATGACAGAATTACATATCAAGTACCTTAGTCATAAAATTAAAAGAAAAAATAAATGGTCAGATGGTGAAAACCACATTGTGGTAGTATTTGAACCTAAAAGTAGTAAAACCAAAGACATATCTAATGGTGAAAACCTCCTTGAGGCACCTATAGATGAGGTACTTGGTAGTTTGCCAAGCTATTTTTTGGATAGATCATTAGTTCTCATTGAACTGACATAGCCTATCAACTTGGGGACAAAGGAATCTCCTAAAATTATTCATGCTGCTAAATTATTGACAACTAAGGAATAAGAATAGTTTGCCAAATTATTTCAAGACAAGAAGATCAATTTTGCATGGATGTACTTAGATATGCTAGGGCTTGACACATATCTTATCATGCATTTTTTATCTATCTCTCCTGATATAAAACTTGTTAATTTTTTTTTGAGAAAGTTACATCCACATGTAGCCTTATTATTTAAAGTAGAGTTAGAAAAACTCTTGATTGCACACTTTATCAAAGCTATTGACTATGCATAATGGATTTCCAACATCGTACCTATATCTAAACATGATAAAACTAACTGAGTTTGTACTAATTTTAGGGACCCTAACAATGCATGCCTCAAGGATGACTTTTCTCTACCAACATCAATATGATAGTGGACATGACTACAGGTTATGAAATGTGCTCCCTCATGGATGGGTTTACTGGGTGTAACCAAATTAAGATAGCTCCAACTAATTAAGAGAAGACAACCTTTACATATGCATGGGGTACTTTCTACTATAATGTCATGCCTTTTGGGCTCAAGTACACTGGTGCTACCTATCAAAGAGAAATGACCACCATTTCCATGATATAATGCATAAAAAATATGGAAGACTATGTTGATGACACATTGGAAAAATATAGAAAATGAGACACACATCATGAAGGCCTTAGCCTAATATTGGACTATATGGAACAATTTCAACTTAGGTTAAACCCTAAAATAAACATGGGAAGTGGGAGCGGTGGGAGCAGGAGCTTTCAAATTTTGAATTCTTGCAAGGGTGAGATCTCCTCAAATGGTCGATTTTGGGTCCCTGGTCTAGAACACGGACAACAAGATGGAGGCAGACTAGAAAATCTTGGCATAGGGGATCAGTCAAAAAGCATGGAGGGGGGCCTAGCTGTCCATCCCAAGGAAGCAGCTAAGATTCCTTTGGTTTCCATAGCAAACAAGCTAGGAACTACAAAATGGTCTTCATTATTCGGCATAAAACATTCAAGTAAGTCCTCTTTCCTGCCTATTAAAACTATCCAGGATTTTGTGAAAGGTTCTTGCATGATTGCTATTCTGGATGAGAGTGGATCACAACATACAAGCCATGGCTTCTACTTTGGTTGGAAGATTTTTGGGACCTAGACCAAACATTGACAACGTCAGGTTGTTCATCAAACAAAAATGGGCTCTCAAAGGTTAGGTCTCAGTCATGTCTATGGTGAAAGGCTTCATGTCTTTTGACTTTACATGCTTGGAAGACCTTGCCAACATTCTATGTGAAGGGCAATGGGCCTTTGGCCACCCTACCCTTGTGCTTCAGAAGTGGTCATCCAGAATGAGCTTGAATGATTCTTTATTTGTTCAAGCTCCTATGTGGGTCAGACTACCAAAATTGCCATTAGAATACTAGAATGAGGACATCTTTGTGGGGATCGCAAGGACCTTTGGGGAACTCCTCTCAATGGATCTGATCTCTACCTATAAATATTGTGTCAATTACACTCGCATATGCATTAGGGTGAGTGAAGGAATAGACATGCCTGAGTTCATTGCTCTTCACTCTAAACTAGGGGTGCACAACCAAAAAATCATTTATGAAACTATCCCCTTTGCATGCTTCCTTTGCCTGAAGGCTGGTCATAAGGCCTACCAGTGCCCCAGTGTGGCAAAGAAGATGCCCATGGAACTAGTCATCTCTGACCAAGCCAAGAAGCAATCATCCTGCCCTTTTGGTAAGGGTAATATGAAGTTGCTCTGGAGGTGCCAACTTTTTGTGGCATAGGGGAGGAAGGCCATCATCTAGAAGGATAAAGTCTTGAAGGATATCCCTAAGAAGGACATTCCCAAGGAGCAGGCAAGTGCTAACCCCTTCAAGAAGGGTCCTACCTTGGAGATGCCAGTCTCAGCCTTGATGGAGGATCCAAAGATGCAAGAAAGTCACCACTCCCAAGCCATGGGACCTATAGAGGAGCAAGCTCCACCTTTGGATGCAAAAGAGTAGCTTAGTTCCACAATGGACCAAGCTCCACTTTTGGAAGCAATAGAGCATCTTAGTTTGGGGCAAGAAGCCCTGGCCCAAAATATTCTAGAAGCAAAGGAGAGCTAGGATAAGATTCTTTCCCAAAAGCTCACTGATGCCCAGACACCTTTAGGGTCGAAGGGGGGAGAACCTTCTATTCACAAAGGGTTGGAGGCCAAGCTCCATCTTCTCATTAAAAACATGAATCCAGACCAGATCGCCCAATGGGAAGGTTAGTTAGAAAGTAGTGCGACAGTAAGCCTAGATGACTGGTGCATGGTAAAGAAGAAAAAGAAGAACCAGAAGAACCAAAACAATGTCCTCCCTCCTTTATCTCCAACATCTACCAGAAGTAGGGTCAAAGCTAACATTGGGATAACCCCCAAGGGAGTAGGAAGAAAGAGCTCAAATCAGCTTCTACAAGAAGAAACAAAAAGGAACCTAGTAGATGGGAGCCAGAGAACCATCAAGGATTTCTCAGGAAGTAAGAAATGAAAGTCATTTCATGGAATATAAGGGGCCTAATTGGGGCTCATAAACAAGATCTAGTAAGAAATATGATTAGAGACCATAGACCCAATTTTCTGATGATACAGGAGACTAAGATGAAAAGGGACTTGGTTGAGAGGATATCCTTCAATAAAGCTTTTAGTTGTGAAGCCTTGAATTTGAAAGGTGCTTCTAGAGGAGTACTAATCCTGTATAACTCCAGGGCCTTCAAGTTATCTACTCTTTTCAGCAATCACAATGCTCTTCTGTGTGAGGTTTCTCACATCCATAGCAATGATTCCTAGCTGATCCTAAACCTGTATGCCTCCAACACCAAGAAGGAAAGAAATTGTTTTTGGGTCAAGCTCCTCAACATCCTTTCCAATTGCAATGTTATCAAAGGGATTATCATGGGGGACTTCAACTCGCCTCTCTCTGATGCTGAAAATGGGGGGGTCTTGCCTTGGATCAGGATAGTAAGCATGACCTTGCATTGTTCATTCAAAATCTTGCCTTCTTGGATATGGACCTTCAAGGGGGAAGTTTCATTTGGTCTAAAAGGAGAGTTGGGGGAGATAGCATTCAATTTTTCCTTGACAGAGCCCTCATATCTCCTGAATGGCTTCTTTCCCATTCTTGCAGATTATCCCTCCTCCCAAGGGTGGGTTCCGATCACTCCGCAATTTCTCTCTCTATTTCTCCCCTATCTAGGAAAAGGGCCTTCCCTTTTCACTTTGAGAAAATGTGGCTTTCCCATCCAACGCTGGAAGGAAAAATCTCTTCTTGGTGGAACTTTGAGGTAGATGGTAATACTATGTACAGAGTTTCCCAGAAGCTAAAAAATGTGAAAAGGAACATTAAATCTTGGAACAAAATTGACTTTGGCCACATTTTCCAGGAGAAAGAAGAGAAAACTAATCAGCTCAATTCTATCTAGGAAGAAATCTTGCTCTTCGGATATAACACTCACAATAGGCAAGAGGAAAAGGCAATCCTCTCAAATTTGCATAACATCATATCTAAGGAAGAGCTTTATTGGAAACAAAGATCTAGAGTCAGCTGGTTGAAAGAAGGAGATCGTAACACCAAATTTTTTCACCTGACCACCCTTGAGCATTGAGTTAGCAATAGGATATCTAATATAAAAAAGGGCTAGGTTCTGGTTTCTAAGGAAGAAGAGATAGCGAAGGAAGCTATTTGCTACTTCTCCTCTCTCGTCACAACTGATCCCTCCCTCTCTATGTCTAATCAAGAGGATATCTTGGTAGCCATCCCCCCTACTACAAGATCATCACAATTCCTTGCTGAAAGCTATCCCCACCCTGGAGGAAATTCACCAGGCCCTCTTTTCCCTCCCAGAGGATAAAGCTCTGGGTCTAGATGGTTTCCCTACCTTCTTTTTTTAGACTTATTGGAATGTGGTTAAGAAGGATGTGGTAAAGGCAATTCAAGAATTCTTTGGGGCTAGGAATCTGCTCAAAGAACTTAATGGTACTTTTCTAGTCCTCATCCCCAAGATTTTGGGAGCTAACTCTTTGGACAAATTTAGGCCCATTAGCCTTTGCAACTCATTCTAAAAGATCATTTCCAAGGTTCTCACTTCCAGACTCCTCAACATTCTTCTCCTGATCATCTTACCCTAGCAAACTAGCTTTGTCCCAAGCAAGTAGATCCTTGATTCCATCATATCGATTCACAAAGTCATCCATTCTCTTGAGGCAGGCAATAAGGAAGGATTCCTTCTCAAACTAGACTTGTCTAAAGCTTATGACAGGGTCAACTGGAAGTTCCTCTTTGTTGTCCTTCGAGCCTTTGGTCTCAATGCTTAGGTATGCAAGCTCATCTCTCAGCTCGTGTCTTCTCCCTCTTTGTTTGTTCTGGTTAATGGTCTCCCCACTCCTTTCTTCTCCCCCTCAAGGGGTTTAAGGTAGGATGACCCCATATCTCCTATCCTTTTTGTCATCTTGGTGGAATGCTTGGGCAGAATCATCTAGATGAGGATCCAGGAAAGGAGTTTGAAAGGTCAAAGGCCTTCTTCGAGACCCTCTACTTTCACCCACTAGCAATTTGTGGATGACACTATCTTAGGGAGTGAAGCCTTTTTCTGGGAGGCCAAGACTTTCAAAAGCATTCTGAACTCCTACACCAGGGGCTTAGGATAGGCTATCAATTTGGATAAGAGTTCAGTTTTCTTCCTCAATACCCCTTTGGAGAGGTAGAGAAAAATCAATCGCATCCTGGGATGTGGCATCGGGTCCCTTCGAGCGACTTATCTTGGGCTACTTCTTGGAACAAAACCTCTAGATTCCTTTTGGATCAGCATTATAGACAATTTCAATAGGAAACTTGCAGGTTGGAAAGGGGCCACCCTCAGTCGAGCTAGCAAATGGGCTTTGGTTAACTCTATTCTCCAGAACCTCCCTACCTATGTCCTCAGTCTTTTTAGGATTCTGGTTAAATTTGTGGAAAGAATGGAGAGGATTTAGAGGGATTTTCTCTGGACAAGGACTAATGACCACAAGAGATACCACTTGGTTGCATGGGACCTAGTCTACCAGCCCAAAAGCCAGGGTGGTCTTGGTATTATAAAAATTTCTCACCTCAATCAATCCCTTTTAGCTAAACATCCTTGGCACATCTTCCAAAGCATATGTGTTTGGAGGGATATTCTGGCTGAGAAATATCTGGGTAGACTATCTCTTAACTCCATATTTCAAGGGGCTGAGCTCTCAACGGGATCCCATATTTGGAATGGGATCTTGAAGGCCCTCCCCCTTGCTAAATCTAGAGCTAAATGGAAAGTTGGAATGGGAAAAAAAATCCTTTTTTGGTAGGATAGCTGGCTATGTCAAGAACCCCTCATTAATCACCCCATATTTGGTAGGTGGGCTGATCAGTGTATTGGTAGATACGGTTTGATGGTAAGGAACTACAGAAATGGTAATGAATGGCACAATTTGGCTAAACTTTTGTAGGACCTCAAGCCTTTAATGACCTCTTTGAATGCCATCTTCATCAACCAGAATGGAAACTCTTTAGTTTGGGGAGATTCTTCAGGGGGCCTTTACTCTATGGCCACCAGATATCTATCCCTTGTGAGTAAAGAGGAGAAACCTATCTGGGCCAAAGCCTAGATCCCTGGGCTTACACCTAAGATAAACATTTTCTTCTGGCTCCTCCTTCAAGATAAAATCCTCACCCAGGATAATTTAGCCAAGAGAGGCCAAATCTTACCTAATAGATGCTGTCTCTATAAGCAAGATCTAGAAATGGTTAATCATATGTTCATCCCTTACCCCTTCTCCTATAGGGTGGAGCCATCTGACTACTAACCTAGACTTCAACTGGTGCCCTCCAACTTGCATCCAGAATTTTTTTAGTCAGTGGACAAGCCACCACCAAGGTTTGAATTCTTAGTTATTGAGCTCCTGGATCCTCCCACACTTCTACTAGGAAATCTGAAAGGAGCACAACAATAGGATATTCAGAGATAGAGAAGCCCCTAAGGTTATAATAGCTGAGAAAACTGAAAACCTTATGACAGAGAACTATGCCTTAACCAGAAAAGGATACATAAAGGTTGGAGGGAATAGTAAAGCTAGGAAAGAAGACATGATCAAAAGAAGACAGGAGGCTATTTGGTCTTTTCCCCTTGAGAACTGACATAAAGCCAATTTCAACAGGATGGCCAAGGGGAATCCAGGTCCAGCTAGATGCGAAGGTATCATAAGAAACAGTTTGGGAGGTGGTATTGCTGCTATCTCTTCCCCTATTGGCCACCAAACCAATCATCTAGCTGAAGCCAGTGTTGCTAGGTTCACTGTTAAATTGGCCCTGGCCTTAGGGATTGAGAAGCTGTGGCTTGAAGGTGACTCCTTAAATATAATAAATTGGATTTTAGGAGTCACAAAACCCTCCTGGGCCATCGAAAGCATTATTTAGGACCTAAAATTGGACTTAAGGAAATTTAAAAACTAACATGTCAGCCATGTTTATCATGAAGCAAACACGGTCACTAATTGGTTCGCCAATGAAGCGGTTGCTAGCAACTCGATGATGATGTGGGGAAGCAACAATGACTTTCTAGCAGTGGTGACTGAGATAATCCAAAAGGAGCAAATCCATGGCACCAACATAACATCCTTTTAATGATGATAGGATTTGCAAAATTGTACTTCAAAAAGGAAATTATTTGGAGTTATGCAGAACCCCCTCTGCTCCATAATCACATGTATGGAAGACACGACCTGAAGGAAGCCATAAATAAACCCATAAACACACGCAAAATTATTTTCACTCTCAACACCTTTTGCTACTCTGAACTCAACAATACTACTAGTGGTTTAGGGTTAGTTGAGCCAAAAATTGCAATGGTGGGTGAAAGGATCAGAAGAGAGCCTTGGGGCAAAGCGAAGAGATGGAAAGAGAAGAGGAAGGTTTGGAGAAAGATCTAGAAGGGAGGTATAACCAAATTCATAGAGAAGCTTCATGGATTTCATGCAAATGTTACTAAAGCTATGGTTGATTCCTAGAAAAATGATAGGGTCAAAATTGATGGAGTTTCCCACCAAATCACTGAGGGTCTTATTGCGGAGGTGATTGGATGGCTTGAACTTCTACAAGGACAAGAAGATGTCCACCAATGCTATTAATGACTTTGTCAAGGATGATAAGGAAAAAAGAAAATTGGTCAAGATTGACACCTACTACGACATTGATTCCATCAAAAAGTTATGGAGGTATGTTCTGAGGATTATCATTGAATATGTCACTCTTGACCCCAGGTTTGATAGGATTAGGACTCATCATTTTGTTCTGTTAAATCATTTTAGACACAAAGTGAAAATTTCTTTTCCTTTTTACATTTTCACCTCCATGGCCATGAATATAGAGGGGTTCAAGAAATTCCCTATCAAAAATCTTTCCCTCCATGAGGGTCTCCTACTTCTGATTTATGAGTTCTTGAAAACCCAAACTAGAGGTAAAACCATTGGGGATTTGAGTAGTGCCTCAAAGGACATTGCCAGTTCTGATTCTGGGGATGAGCTTGTAGTGAAATCATAGAAAATTGACACCCTGAGTAAAGCTATCCCTATTACCCATGATCCCCACATCCCTAGCAGGAAGAGCCCCAAATGTCTTCCCCCTATCCCCCCCTCTCCTAATCTTAAGGTGGTGAAAGAGGCTAGTGATGATGATGTCGAGTCTGAGGAGGAGGAGGAGGAGATGAGGAAGGAAAGTGAGATGGAAGAAGATAAGGGGAGAGAAAATGACAAGGAGGTGGTGACCCCTATGGACCCCAAGGTTAACCCCAAGATCATCCCAGCATTCCTGTTGATGTGCCCCCCAACCCCACCCTGCCCGATTCATCTCAGGAGGTTCCCATTTCACCCCCGGAGGAGATGATTGAAATCATGGTTGAAAAAGGGGGGGAGGTAATCAGAAAGAACAAGAGGAGGGCCTAGAGGAACTTCTATGATGACAAGGTCAATTTGGGTATTGTTAGAGAACCTACTAAAATCTAGGTGCTGGAGGACCTTGACAAAAGTACCCACTATGACAAGCTCATTGACCTAGCTCTTTTGGTTATCTCTGACAATGTGCGAGAAATTGGCTTCAACTTCCTAAAAAATGCAAAGAATAGCTTGATTGACAACTTTCATTCCATGAAGTGGCTTTTTTAGGAAATTGAGGCTCTAAAGGACAGGAGCAACCAGCCCAACAACTAGGATTCTGACAAGGACCAGGAAGCCAGAGGAAGTAAGGACTAGGTGGGTAGCCAGGAGAAAGACAAAGGCCAGGTCTCCAGAGACCATCAGGATGACAAACTCACCCAACTTAAGCAGAAGGTCCAAAGGCTAGATTCTATCCACCAGATAATCACCAAATAGATAGTGGACACCCTTCACAACTTGAATGAGAATATTGTCAATTTAGGGGACTATCTGACTATAACTAGCCTTAAAAGGGATGCAGAGTAGAACATAGAGCAAGGATTCAACCCGAATGAATTTCAAAAAGAGGCCAGTGACTAGTTGAATCAAGGGAACTAGATGAACACTCCTACCAGGATTCAAGAGGGCATGGCCAGTCAGAAGGACAATGATGCTGCAATAACACTATAGGCCATGGACACGGATGACCACTAGCCTATTCACCTGGCTTTTCTTTTCTGTCTCTAGCCTTTGTACTTTGGCTTTGGGCTTTCTTTTGTCTTTGGCCTTTTGTGGCAATTTTTTGTTTATTTAGTCTGTTTCATCTCACTCTTTCTACTGTAAAACTTTGGGTTTCGGGATCCTTGTAAAACCTATTTTACCTAACCAAAAACTTAGGTTAAACCCAAAAAAGTGTGCCTTTGGTGTCACTTCTAGAGAATTCCTAGGCTACATTATCTCAACAAAAGGCATTGAGCTTTATCCTAAAAAGGTCCAAGCTATCATGGAAATGCCTCCTCCAAGAAATATCAATCAACTAAGAAGTCTACAAGGACCTCTAAAATCCATAAGAAGATTTATTTCTCACTTCGTTGATAAAGTTCAACCTTTTAACAATAATTTTCATAAAGGCTCTACTCATATCTAGAATGACAAATGTCAACAAAGTCTAGACCAAATCAAAGGGTACTTGGCTAAACCGGTAAATTATAGGCTATATATTACATCAGTCAAACTTTGGTTGCTTATGAAATGAACTATACCAATATCAAGAAAGCCTATCTTGTAGTGGTCTTTACTTCTAAATATATCCAACATTACATGTTGGCACATAAAGTTATTTTTTGAGAAAATTTGTGCTTATTGGTCATCTAGCTAAATGGATTATGATTCTTTTAGAATTTTACATTCAGTATGTTGAGCATAAAGCCATCAAAGGACAAGCTATAGTTGACCAATTGGCTGATTTTCCACTAGACAATACAACACACATGCAAGTTGAGTTTCTACATGCCTCAATTATGTACATCAGTGGGAGAATTTGGAAAATGTTCTTTGATGGTTCTCATACATAGAATGGAGCTAGAGCAGGTGTCTTGTTTGTTTCCTCTCATGGATATATGATCCCCAAATCTTATAAACTCTTGTTCCCTTGTATAAACAATATTACGGAATATGAGGCACTAACAAATGGGATCAAAATGGCCCTTGAATGGAGAATAACTAAATTGCATATCTATAGAGATTCTCAACTTGTTGTCAACCAAGTGAACAATGACTATCAAACAAAGGATGACAAGTTGATACCTTACAAAAAGTTGATAGATGCTCTAAGGAACTATTTCACTTTTGTGACATTCCAACAAATTCCTAGAGTAGAAAAAAAGTCTTCTGATGCTATGGCCACTCCGGCATCTATTCTCCAACTATAAGAACATGAATCATGATTTGAGTTCCTGGTGGAAGAACTACATGATCTCACCTATGATTCCTCAGATAACCAAGTGATTTCCACTATTGTAGGTCATGATTCCTCCTGCTATGTAGTTATCTTATCTTACTTGCATGATCAGGTTATTCCTAAAAACCTCATGTGCAACTAAAAATGCCAATTCCTCTGCAATGCTTCACATTACACTTTGGTCTCTAGTGACTTGTATAGGAATAGTCTAGACAGAGTATTGCTTAGGTGTTTAGAACTAGAAGAGTCCAAAAAGGAACTCACCAAAGTCCATGATGAAATTTGTGAGGTACATTCTAATGGCCTTGTACTTGCTCAAAAAATACTTAGCGTGGGTTATTATTGGCTAACCATGCAAGTTGATGCTATTCGTTATGCCAAGTCTTGTCAGAAATGTCAACTTCACAGCAACTTAATTCATGCTCCTAGACATAAGTTGATTCCCTCTATGAAATATTGGCCATTTCAACAATGGGCCTTTGACTTGGTAGAAAAATTCACCCAAGTTCATCTAGTGGTCACAAATTCTCCACTACAACAACTAGGTATTTATCCAAATGGGTTGAAGTTATGCCACTATCTACTACTACAGGTAAACATATTGCCCTATTTACACTAAACAACATCATTTGTTGGTATGATATTCCTTCCTCCATCATTACTGATAATGGAGGAAAATTCAAGAACAAGGACCTCAAAGAACTATGCAAGAAATTTTGAATCAAACAACATTGGTCTTGTATCTACTACCCTTAAGGGAATGGCTAAACTGAGGCCTCCAACAAAACATTGCTAAAAATCTTACACTGAACAGTTTACAAGTCCAACAAAGATTGGCACCTACAGATAAATCTGAGATGTTGGTCCTATATAACTACCATTCATACTCCTATAGGGTCCATGCCCTTTTCTCTAGTTTATGGCTTTGAGGCTATCCTCCCATTAGAAGTGGAGATTCCCTCCTTGTGAGTCTCGTTTCTTGGGTTGATAATTGATGAGGACCATAGAACTATGCAAGTACAAGAATTAGAGACTCTTGATGAATGTTGTAAGGCTACTTTGAATTACATGAGGGCTTATCAAAAACACATGTCTACTCAGTATAATAAGAAAGTTCACCCCTATGAGTTTCAAGTCAGTGAACTTGTACTTAGAGAAAATTTAAAAAATCAGCAACATAGAGAGCAAAAGGGCAAGTTTGAACCTAACTGGTTAGGCCCATACATTACCACGGTAGTATTTGGGTCTGGTGCTTATCAATTGTCTACTCCTAAAGGTGAAGAACTTGCAAAACCTATCAATGTCCTACATTTGAAGAAGTTCTATGCTTATAGGCTCACTGCTCAATTATCTTTTACATACTTGTTGATCTTGAAAAATCCTAAAAATCAAAAAATATCTTGGAAAACAATGATCATCTTAGTGACAAAATAGCAATAAGCACTCTGATGTATCACCAAAAAAAACAAAAAATATATAAAAATTTAAAAAGTTTTGAAAAATTTTACCAAGTGGTGAAAACCTAGAACTAGGCACTACTTGAGACCCTTGCACCTATGTCTATCAGTCTCTATCACCCATTTTTCTACACACATCCTAGCTTGGGATTGTTTCTTGTCCTCATCTCAGGGGTATAACTACTTGGATTACTTGAGGTTTCCTTATGCATTAGGGTTTCTTTGGCAACTCAAAAAATGGTGTTTCTCAACACTACCCCTAACTTGACATCAAGTGTTTATCAACACTTTTCATATAGTTTACCTACAGTCTCTGATGTCATGATATTTCTCACTATCAAAATCAAGTCTTGAAGAAATGGCCAAGTCACTTACACACACACACTTAAACACTTAAATGACTAAACTATGCTAATCTTTATTTTCTTTGTGTCTTTTCTATTCTAATTTCTTTGCTATATGTTCCCTCCCTAATAGTCTTTCGAGGATGTCATTGTTGGAAATATAAGAGGAGTAACTGAGAGGGGAGGAGTGAATCAGTTAGTACAAAAATAAATCCTACACCCTTTAGATGTCAGTACAAAATGGAAATAGGTAATTGATTACTGTTGAAGCTTAGTAAACACACAAAATGTTGTAACTCAGTAATAACTAGATTAGCTTAGTAAATGATTAGAATATAAACCTTTAGATTTTATTTGTGATTACTATTACTGTAGCTTTTTTGCAAACATATAAAAGAAAATAGCATGAACACATTTGATACCAGGATTTAATGTAGAAACCCATTTTGGAAGAAAACCACCAATAGCAACTAGTTATTGATTTTCACTCTTCTAAAGTGAGCCCTAATAGGAGCCAACCTTGTTAAAAGTTACAAAATGCAATGTTAGGTGTGACCCTATTAAAGGATTTAATCACCTTGTTAAGAGTGGCCTTGTTAGAGGTCTTGAGAATAATTCAATGGAATTGCCACCTTGTTAGAGGATTTGCAAATAGCTATTAAGCCAACTTGATTAGGAGAATTAGATCATTGCTACAATGGTTAGAGAGTAACAATGAGATGATCTGATTTGAATGTAATTGAATTGCTGATTTTAGATCTCTATTCTAGCTTGTACTTAATCCTTCTTGATTGAATATGGCTTTTTTACTCCACAAGGATATTTTTCTTATCCTTCAAATTCTCTTCCTCTACTCATCATTACATCTTCAATTACATCATCATAATTTTTGCACACTCACTTTGAAATCATAACCAAGTGACCTTATACTTATATTTTCCACTTTGTCAATTTAGCTCAAATACAACTTACAATAATAAATATTTATCACCTTAGTCAACTGGAATCAATAGATAAATCAATTAAGCTTAATACAATAAAATAAAATAAATCCTTTGTTAGCCGACCCACCTTGGTAGAAACTAATTCAGAAATGATTTCCTTTGTTAACCAACAGAAGCTTGGTTTACACTGCAAACTCACAAAAATCCTTTGGCAATCAAGTGAGCTTGGTTAGCACTAGTTCCATCCAACTTTCCTTCATTACCTGAGTGAGCTTGGTTAACACTCACTTTCTGCAACTTTTCTTTGACACCCAACTGAACTTAGTAGACACTACCTTCTAAACTAGGCAAACATAGGAATACTCTGTAGACACTTAAAATTTTCTTCATTTCCTGTGTGAGCTTGGAAAATACTAACTGATAATGATATGACATTTGTGTAACATCAAAGACAACACACAATTAACTGATTGTATCCAACTATCTCCCTCTTTGTTATTGATGGCAATACAACATGTCATAGCATAATGAAATTTTGGATTTTAGACTTGAGAACTCCCTCTATCAGTATGAGCTCTTCCTTTCACTAGATTCTATCTATGACAGCTACTACCAAGTTCATTTTGAAATTCTCCCTCTTTCAACATACTTCTTCTTTAGAAAACTTCTCCCCCTCTAGTTCCTTACTTTATTTTGGTTCCAAAAAAATTCTTAGAGATATGACAGTAAACTTCTCCCTCTTTGACAACACATGCCAAAGACAATAATTTTATAAATACCAATGTACCTTAAGTACTAATTCATTTTCAATATTCCCTTGCCAATTCTACACCAGCCTATTGATCTTTAATAGGTTTTGGTTGATGCATTCACTAAACTTCATTTCATGAATTTCAGATAGGGGAATGACCTCTAGCTTACCTCTTAGATATAGAAATGCATCCTTAGGTAATGTCTTGGTGAATATGTTTGCAATCTATTCCTTTATATTCACATATTCCAATATAACTTCTTTATCTTACACTAACTCTCTTAAGAAGTGATAATTTATAGCAATATGCTTTGTTTTGGAGTGCATTACTAGATTCTTTGACATATTGATTCCACTAGTGTTATCACAATATATGAAAACTAGATCTTTGATCTCTACCTTCATTCCTTCTAAGAGTTTTTTGAATGAAAAAATGTTAGAACAATTGATTGCTGCTACTACATATTCTACCTCTGCTATGGATTGAGATGTACAATTTTGCTTCTTGCTTGTCCAAGATACTAGTCTTTTACCAAGAAATAATGCTCCACCACTAGTGCTTTTTCTGTCATCAAGACTTCCTACTCAATCAACATCATTAAATACTTTCAAATCCAAATTGCCTCCAAATTTATACCATAGGCCATAGTCTTCAATACCTTTTAGATATCTCATGATTCTCTTGATTTCCATCATGTGATTTTGCTTAAGATTTGCTAAGAATCTTGCCATTATTCCAACTACTAGAGCAATATCAGGCCTTGAGTGTACTAGATACTACAATTTTCCAATCATTGATCTATAAGTGGTCTTATCTATTTCTTTGGAATCATCATTTTTGGAGAGTTTATGTGCAATAGACATAGGTGTTCCAACTGATCTTGAATCTTCCATTCCAAATTTCTTCAGTACCTCCTTGAAATAATTAGATTGAGTGATGTCGATACCATTCTTGTTCTATTGTATTTGCAATCCAATAAATAATTTTATTTCACCAAACATGGACATCTCAAATTCTTTACTTATTTATTCTAAGAATTCTTTGCATAAGTCATCATTTCCTACAAATAGAGTATCATTAACAAATATTTTTGCCAACACAATCTTCTTATATGGTCCTTGCTTGATATATAAACTATTATTATAATTTGTCCTTCAAAAACCAATCTATACCTAATAATTATGGAGTCTTTCATACCGAGCTCTGTAGGCTTATTTGAGACCATATAATGCTTTGTGTAGTTTGCAAACTATGTCTCTTTTGCTAGTATCTACAAAGCCATATGGTTGTTCAATGTAGACTTCCTCATCCAAAATTCTATTCAAAAATGCAAATTTGACATCCATTTGATATACTTTAAATCCTCTATGCGTTGCATATGCTAGTAAAGTTCTAACACCTTCTAGTATTGCTACAAGAGAAAAAGTCTCACCATAGTCAATACCTTCTTCTCTAGAATAATCTTTGCACACTAGTCTTGCTTTGTTTCTTGAAACTTTTTCATCTTCATTCAGCTTATTTCTATATACCCACTTTGTACCAATTACATTTTTATCCTTGGGTCGAGGAACAAGAGTCCAAGTTTTTTTCTTTTCTCTATGTTCTATCTCTTCATTCATTGCTTCAATCCAACTTTCATTTTCTAGAGTATCCTTAACACTTCTAGGTTTAAATTTAGCAAGTAAAAATGTACCTTTTGATTTGATT
This sequence comes from Cupressus sempervirens, assembly GCA_028749045.1. Lineage (NCBI taxonomy): Eukaryota > Viridiplantae > Streptophyta > Pinopsida > Cupressales > Cupressaceae > Cupressus > Cupressus sempervirens. Next base: position 554,839,481 of record CM053792.1, read on the forward strand.
CTTATCAATGTTTCATCTAATTTGTCTCTAATGATTTGATTAGATGCATGATGTCTTCTAACATATATTGCTAACATAGGCTCTTTGGTGTTTGAATGAGTTCCACCATCTTCTTCTTGGATTTTAGTTTCAAGCTCGGGTCCTTCTATCTATGACTTCGGTCCATCAGGCTCAATTTGAACTAGCTCAATAGGCTCTAATTGTGACTCAGGTCCTTGCAACTTAGGTTGCACTATTTGCAACTCAATAGCTATTGGATTTTTTGCGGCGCTTCTTTTCGTTTAGCTATATTTGGCAAAGTATTGGGTTCATAGTAAAAAAATCTTCTGTAATCTTCAAGTTCCTTGTTGCTTTCTTCTTCACTCTTTTTTGCAAATTCATCAATTTTGACATGTGCACTTTCTATAATTTTGTGAGTAGAAAAATTCAAACATTTGTATGCTTAACTTCTGGAGGAGTATCCTAGAAATATGCCTTCATCACCTTTTACATCAAATTTTCCTTGTATAGATTCTTTCAGTATATAACATTTGTTGCCAAATACTTTCAAGTAACTTACATTAGGTTTATAGCCATACCATAGCTAATAAGGTGTCTTGTTTGAATCTTTCTTCAACTAAACTCTGTTCAGGGTATGAACTGCAATGCTAATAGCTTCCTTCTAGTATTTGAGAGCAACATTCTTTGAGTCATTAGTGTTCTTGCATAGTCCATGATGGATCTATTTATTCTTTCTACTATACCATTTTGTTGTGGTGCACCAGGGGCTGATACTTGTCTTTTGATTCCTCTTTCAATGCAAAAAATTATTAAATTCATGAGAGATGAATTCAGCACCTTTCTCTGATCTTAAGCATTTCAACTTCTTTCCAGTTTCTTTTTCTACTCTTGCCAAACACCACTTGAATTTTTGAAAAGCTTTTAATTTTTCTTTTAGGTACATTACTATCATCATTCAAGAATAGTCATCAACAAAGAGAATGAAAAAAATTTCTCCACTATAACTTTCTATTCCAATAGGTCCACATAAGTCTATATGAACAATTTCCAAGACTTCTTCTGACTGATTGTCTTTTTTTTTGAAGCTTGTCTTTCCCATCTTACCAATATGGCAATTCTTGCATAGACCCATGTCAGGCTTCTTCAAACTTGGAATACCTCTTACTTTTCTATGTTTTCTTATCTTAACTAGATTATCAAAATTCACATGACATAGCCTTTTGTGCCATAACCAAATTTTCTCTACTTCAGAAATAAAACATGAACAATCACTAAGATCAAGATAAAATATATTACCTTTTGTTTGCTTGCCAGATCCAACCAAATTTCCTTTCCCATCCAATAGTTTGTCTTGTCCATTCATGAACTCTACCCTGAATCCAATGTTATTCAATTGTGCTGCACTTAGTAGATTATTTTTTAGTCCTTCAACCTAATAAGCATTGTCACGTACAAGTTCTTTAGTCAACAAGATACATCATTTTCCTTTTATGCTATAGGGTTCATTGTTTGCAAATCTTATACTACCTCCATCATAATATTCCATATGATCAAATTTTGTTTTGTCACTAGTCATATGATGTGAGTAGCCACTATCAATAATACATATAACATTTTTGCTAACATGAGAGATAAGTTCCATCTTATCTCCTTCATCATTAGATTCATCTTTCATAGCAATATGTACCATTTCATTTTCACTATTATCAGAATCTTTAGCTATAAAACAAAATTTCTTACCTTTTTCCTTGAAGCTCTTATAGTTCTTGGAGTTCTTCTTGCCTTTATGCTTGTTATTTTTCTTCTCATCCTTGATTTCCTTATTTGGACACCTAGTAGCAATGTGACCAATTTCCCCACAAGAAAATAAGATAAGAGGAATTTTACCTTTTTACTTTCCTCTTCCTTTGGAATACTTTCTTCCAAGAAGGGCTTCAACAACTTCAAGATCACTATATAAACTTTCTTCTGATGATCCATCTTCTCCACTTCCTGATTGATTGGACTTTGACTTTTTACCCTTTTTTTTGAGTGAGATTTTAGGTTTTATTTAATATTATTTGAAGTAGGAACATAGTTATCATAATTATCTAACTCAAAAGCTATTAACCTTCCGAATAGAGCATCCAAGCCTATTTTATTATTTGGATCACATCTCATTTCTTGAATAGCAGATACTCTAACTGCATAAATGGGAAGAAGAGTTCTAAGCACTTTACTTATAACAGTTTCCTCCTTGATGTCTCCTCCAGATGCTTTTATTGCACTTACACTGGCCTTGATCCTTTCCACATATTTTTCAATCTTTTCATCTTCTCTCATTCTCATTTGATCAAATTATCCTCTAAGGCTTTCTACTTTGGCTCTTATCACATTGTCATCTCCTCCATAGATATCTTTCAGATTGTTTCACATTTCAAAAGCAGTTTTGTAATCTTTTACCTCATCAAATTTAGCATAACTGAGAGTAGATGCAATATCTATCATCATGATATTATGATTCTCCTTTTTAGCAATGTCTTCAACTAATAAAGTTCCAGTGGAAGTCTTATATTCAGCATCAAGATATTTAGAACTTGAATCATTGATGGTAGCTAGATGTAATCTCATAAGTCCTTGCAAAATTGTCTCTATTTATCTTGGGAATCTCTCTTTTGTAGGACATTTTGATCTTTAGCTTAGGTCCTTGAAACCTTCTCTACAAGCACCAAGAGCTCTGATACCAATTGCTAGAAATATAAGAAGAGTAATTAAGAGGGGAGGGGTGACTCAATTACTTCAAAAATTAAGTTTAGATCCCTTAGATGTCAGTATAAAATGCAAACAGATAATAGATTACTACTAAAGCTCAGTAAACAGACAAAATGTTGTAACTTGGTAATAACTAGATTAACTTGGTAAATGATTAACATATAAACATTTAGATTTTATCTGTGATTACCATTACTGTAACTTAGTTGCAAACACATAAAATAAAATAACATGAAAACATTTGACACCAAAATTTAACATGGAAACCCAATTTGAGAAAACCACCATAGCAACTAGTTACTGATTTTCACTCTTTTGAAGTGAGCCCTATTAGGAGCCAATCCTATTAAAGGTTACAAAACACACTATTAGGTGTGACCCTATTAAAAAATTTAATCACCTTGTTAGGAGTGGCCTTGTTAGAGGTCTTGAGAACAATTTGATGGAATTGCCACCTTGTTAGAGGATTTGGAAATAGCTATTAAGCCAACTCTGTTAGGAGATTTTAGATCATTGCTACAATGGTTAGAGAGTAACAATGAGATGACATAATTTGTATGCAACCAAATTACTAATTTTAGATCTTTGTTCTAGCTTGTACTTGATCCTTCTTGATCAAATACGGCTTTGCTGCTCCACAAGGATATTCTACTTATCCATCAAATCTTCTTCCTCTTCTCATCATTAAATCTTCAATTACATGATCATAATTTTTGCACACTCACTTTGAAATCACAACTTAACCTTATACCTATATCTTCCACTTTGTCAAGTCAACTCAAATATGACTTACAATAATCAATTTTCATCACCTTAGTTAGTTGGAATCAATAGATAAATCAATTAATCTTAATACAACAAAATAAGAAAATCCTTTCTCAGCTGACCTAGCTCAATAGAAACTAACTCAAAAACAATTTCCTTTGTTAACCAACAGAAGCTTGGTTAACACTGTAAACTCACAAAAATCCTTTAGCAACTGAGTGAGCTTGATTAGCATTGGCTCTATCCAACTTTCCTATGTTACCTGAGTGAGCTTAGTTAACACTCAATTTCTACAACTTTTCTTTGATGCTCGAATGAACTCGGTAGACACTGCCTTCTGAACTAGGTATGCTTAGCAGACATTGAAAACTATCTTCACTATGTTAGTGAGTTCAACACATGCTAATTGATAATGATATGACATTTGTGCAACATCAAAGACAACACACAATTAACTAATTGTATCCAATAGTCATTGACTAGAAGACTGGGTGGCATGGGGCATGTTTTCTTGATTTCTGCTTGTGGGTATACTTTGTTTGTCTAAAGGTGTTTTTGAGCATTCACGCTTGTCCTATTTTCACACTTTGACTTACAAATGTATACTCCTTTACTTTTTTCAGAAGACCACACTTAGGGGTTATCCTGGCACTTATGCCTTGATAAAAGTTTAATCTTGCTATAATAAACCTAGGAAATCTAATTGCATCATTATCTTAACTTACATGTCTCTGATGCTTAGATTGGATTTCCACATACCTATCCAATATCAATCATATTCATATCCTCATAGTTATACTAGTGATGATTGTATGATATCATGATGTCCCCAATACACACTCAATGATGAAATAAGAGTTTAACTATTATGTGTTTCTTGCTAGTAAACCACTTTGCATATTAACTTGCATTTTAGGTTCATTTTCTTGCTTAGTCTTGCATTCCTACATATGGGGAGAGCTCTCTCTTCATCCTTTTTGCAGATATATCAGCTAATTGCTTTCACATCTTTCTTTTCTTTCTTCTTTACCATGTCTTTTTACATTTCTTGATCTTTCACTTCATCTCTATCCAATCATTACAAGGGGTTAATCTAAAAATCACATTCAATCTATCCAAGTGTCACAGGTTTTTATAAACATAAGTCTATATCATACACAAGAGCTAAAACATCGTACATGAGAGAGAGGCATGACCATATTCACATAAAACATCAATGCAATGCATACATGAGCAAGAAACTAAAACTAAAACATCACATAAAAACTTAAAATTGTTGAAACATCCATCAAAATGAGACAAGTACATAAATCTATTGATCAAATCTAGTATCTCATATATATATATCAACGTATCTCCATACATATACAAATATGGGATCCAAAATCTAGATATTCATCTAAAAAATGCATGGAGTATAATCAAAAATTTTATAATTAGGCTATGACTAACTCGCACCCTCTCCAGCTGGAGGTGGCCCTAGTGGTAGATCTTGTCTCCTATATGGCAATTGTACCACACCCTCTAATTTGCCTGCCTACTCTGATTAGTTGAGAAGTCCCTACCCTAGTGGCACCACACCCCTATAGGTGGCATAATAATATGCAACACTGCACCATGATGTGATGCCTCTTACCTCGTAGCATCTCACTCCTTGTGGAGCTCATCTCCTTGTGCCTGCTCATCCATGAGCTACTAATCTCGCACTATAATGGTAACCCAAGCTACCTATAGCTCTACCTCTAAGGCATGAATCCTAGCATCATGCTCATCATCTCCCTAAGCTAGCTACTCTACCTACACCTCCACCTGCACTAATCATCACTACCTTAGTGGCACCTCCTCCTCCTCCTCCTCCTCTACCTTCCTAGTGGTCTATTCTTGCATCCTCATCCTCCCATATTGGGAACCCTCTCTAACCTCCATCATTCTCTTTCCTTTACCTCCACCTCCCGTAGTATGGGTAGTGCATCTGGCTCTATAAAATATAGAAATGGATGTCGTTGCATCTCATATAAATAAGCTAGATCCACTCCTACATTAGCTACATCTAGATGATAATCCCAGGGAATCTACACTAGAGCTACTATATCTTAGATTATTATTTGATAATCTAACATCGACAACCATCCCTATGCCTCATTATAGTGAAAAAAAGCATAGGTGATCATCTCCACTAATATCACCTATCACTTTACAAACTACCACAATACCCAGCTGATCACAAATCTCTCCACAATTTTTGAGTGCATGCCTACCACTGGCCTACTATACCTCATATAACCTAGCTCCTAGGCATTTGACCATCTGTGGCACTCTCAATAGAGCTACCATGTAAATGTAGTTAGCTCATAAAAAATGCATCGATAATATGTGACATCCCCATTATGAGTTTGTGGGACAAGTCTTGTGTACCCAAAAATGTATGGTTGGCTCCATCCTATGGCTGCACTCATGGTCAGATCACAACAACATGATCCCATGCCTAGATCTGCACTAGTACTGCTCCACATGTCTAAGAGTGATGTAATGGACACCCCTGGATGTCCTAAAAAACTAAACCAAATTGCTAAAAGGAATTATGTCAAACAGTTTGCATTCAACTTCTTAAAACCCCTTATAACTCCAAAAATCAAACGTTTATTTGTTTGTTGTGTTTCGTGCATGGAATTGGTATCATACAACATAAACAAGAAAGCAACTACAATGATATGCAAAGTGGAAATGAACTGCTGCTAATAAAATGTTATTTTCAGAATTCATAAAATCAAATACATAGCAGATTTATCAACTCACTAATTACTTCAGCAATATTGTCATAATACTCCAGCCCATGCTTACGAACTTTCTGCTACAATACTTTGTCCTCCAATCAGTCCACTACCTTCATAATACCATTCCCTCCAAGCGGCATAAGCGTCAGACAAGTAGTGAAGAAGATATGAGCAAAATATCAAATCTTCCTGTAGCCGAAAATGCAACTAAACTACCTGATAATGAAGCCAATAAGAAAGAATTCCAAAGGCCAAACCCCAAGGGAATGACATCTAGAATGTTACAAGAGAGGATAGACATCCTCAAATGCCGAAAACAAAGCTGCAACTCACACACCAATTTCTTCTCATATTCAACCTCCCTAATGAAGCCACAAATGCTTCCTTTTATTCTATTCCCACGGGTCCACTCAGCTCATATGGGCAATGTGGGATAAAAGATGTGTAATATAAAACATATATTAAAATACCCCTTATGTCTCCCTTGGGTACACATCACCATAAAATGAATATTAAAGTAACACTTTAATATTTTACAATTAAATTAGACGTTATTTTAATAAAACTTCAGGCATTAAAATATATTAGCAATCGGACTTCGAATAATGAGAGTGATAGCTCATCGGAAAGCTCTCACTGAGGAGTATCGAATCCAATCACCAAAATTGACCTGCACTGTGTCCTGCCGGCTTACTAAAAATAGTAAGTATGCCTGAAACTGAGTAAATCAACGTTGTTTTGGCCCAAACTGGAAATGACTTGGCCAAAACACTCCAAGATCCCATTAAACCCTTCGTTAGCCCTCGGGACCATGTAGAACAAGGCTAACACACACACACTTGGTCAACTGCTAAAATGGGATCATTACAAATCCGCCCTCCTTGAAATTGCTTGTCCTCAAGCAATTAAGTAACATAATGAATGCCAACCTCCACCTGGATCCCAATTGAAGTAATGTGTGATATCCATATGAAAGTTAAACCAACTGCAAACCTGCATCATCAGGACCAACCCCTGTAGCCTAGCATTCAAAACTCGTGCTGATGAAGTTAGAATGTCACCATAAGGAAACTCCATAGAAGATCTATGAAACATCTTCTTCCCGATATCTATCCACATAATATATATTAGACTGGAATGCATATTATCACCATCATGCATTGAAAAAGATGTAACTGTAGGTGAATCATATGTACTCATGCTAACTATATCAACAATAGGTGTTGTTGCATCAAAATATATGGACATAAAAACAACATTAACTGCTGCAACAGAAAACTGAACTAAATTTGTAGTTGATGAAAACTCATAATCATCAACATGTGTGGCTTCATTAGAGAATACATCAACCACTGCATTTATACCATTAAACTCCTCATTGGATGGTTCAACTGACACAGAAGTGGCTACTGATATGACAGTATCCTCATGTTCTCCTAATCCCACTATTACTTCAACACCATCTCCCGACAAAGCTTCATATGTGGTCTCCTGACTTTGCACACATGTTTCTACTGATTCCGCTAAAGCACCCATATCACCAACATCATAGCTGGCTGGCTCTATACGTGTCTCAATCCCACCTGAGAAATCGACTACCTTTTGCTCTGGAGCAACATACAAATCATCAATGTTGATGCCCATCTGTCTAGCCATAAGTTGCAACATCATATCCATTCGCCTATTCTGCTCCTGTTGCATATGTTGCCCCTTCTCTAATGTACCCAATAATTGTCTGAACATCACATCTTGATCTGGACTAATATACATCTTTATCTAGCTATCAATATGATCTCCACAGGATGGCAGGACTAATAGCTCTGATACCACTGTAATGGACACCCCTGGATGTCCTAAAAAACTAAACCAAATTGCTGAAAGGAATTATGTCAAACAGTTTGCATTCAACTTCTTAAAACCCCTTATAACTCCAAAAATCAAACGTTTATTTGTTTGTTGTGTTTCGTGCATGGAATTGGTATCATACAACATAAACAAGAAAGCAACTACAATGATATGCAAAGTGGAAATGAACTGCTGCTAATAAAATGTTATTTTCAGAATTCATAAAATCAAATACATAGCAGATTTATCAACTCACTAATTACTTCAGCAATATTGTCATAATACTCCAGCCCATGCTTACGAACTTGCTGCTACAATACTTTGTCCTCCAATCAGTCCACTACCTTCATAATACCATTCCCTCCAAGCGGCATAAGCGTCGGACAAGTAGTGAAGAAGATATGAGCAAAATATCAAATCTGCCTGTAGCCAGAAATGCAACTAAACTGCCTGATAATGAAGCCAATAAGAAAGAATTCCAAAGGCCAAACCCAAAGGGAATGACGTCTAGAATGTTACAAGAGAGGATAGACGTCCTCAAATGCCGAAAACAAAGCTGCAACTCACACACCAATTTCTTCTCATATTCAACCTGCCTAATGAAGCCACAAATGCTTCCTTTTATTCTATTCCCACGGGTCCGCTCAGCTCATATGGGCAATGTGGGATAAAAGATGTGTAATATAAAACATATATTAAAATACCCCTTATGTCTCCCTTGGGTACACATCACCATAAAATGAATATTAAAGTAACACTTTAATATTTTACAATTAAATTAGACATTATTTTAATAAAACTTCAGGCATCAAAATATATTAGCAATCGGACTTCGAATAATGAGAGTGATAGCTCATCGGAAAGCTCTCACTGAGGAGTATCGAATCCAATCACCAAAATTGACCTGCACTGTGTCCTGCCGGCTTACTAAAAATAGTAAGTATGCCTGAAACTGAGTAAATCAACGTTGTTTTGGCCCAAACTGGAAATGACTTGGCCAAAACACTCCAAGATCCCATTAAACCCTTCGTTAGCCCTCGGGACCATGTAGAACAAGGCTAACGCACACACACTTGGTCAACTGCTAAAATGGGATCATTACAAGTGACCACTATGGTACACTATCTCATGTAGCTCATGGTACATGTTTGTTATAATTGTTGGCCCTAATGCCATCCTGCACAACCATGCAATCAAGGCTACCACTAATCTACCCCATCCCAGTGGGAATCCCTTCTGGCTCCTATCAATCACCAAGGTTTGAGCAACTAATGAACATAGAAAGCTCAGTAGGGGGTAATCCACACCATACTCATCAATGAGTTGCTCCCAACTTAGATGGTGGTCTAGGATGGTAACATCTTAGAACATCTACTATATCACTACTTGCCCCTTTGTTAGGGTTTGATCATAGTACACCTGTGACATATAACCAAACTTGGCAGTAGTAAACCTTGCATCAAAATCACAACTTGCAAAAATATGACAAAATAATCAAATGTATAAGTCACCAAATCACCATAACACGGTACTCGAAGGATGCGATACACATCCTCTAATGTGATCGAGGCCTCCCCAGTTGGTAAGTGAAAGGTGTTATGCTCACTATGCCACCACTTAGCAAGTGTAGTTAGCAACTCATGGTTTGTCCATATATGGGGCATCCATATAACCCATTGCAAATGTATACTTGATATAGCGACAAGCTCGTCATTAGTCAAATGTTGGACAACCTGCAACCCCACCACTTTGGGGGCCCTGTTGAGAAGCATAGGAAACACCTCCTACCACATAAGACATGCAAACATTAGTAACACCTCACAAACATGCTCAAAATACAAAGATTCGTGTAAAAATGCTCAAAACTAGGTTGCATAACATTTCTTTCTACATGTAGGTGACATAAAATGTTGGAACAATATTGTGTGATATTTTTTCTAAACCGGTGCTATACAATTTTGTGGTGTGATATTTCACACCAGTCTAGGTGAAAAATGGATATGTCTCAAATGACATCCCTAGAGCTACCCATGCAACACTTTTTTTCATGTGAAATATCACACAATATTTTCTAAAGTACCCATGCAATACTTTTTAAAATATCAATTGATATTCTATTTTCTACCTAAAAACATGCATAAAAAGTACACAAAAGCTCAAAAAAGGAGAAAAAATGTATACACTTACCGATGCCCCATAGTGGTCTGGCCAGTTGTGCAACCAGTTATGCCTAAAACAGTGCCAATGAGTTAGAATGTTCACCAAGCCATGATGCTCTCTTGACCACTCACAAGCTCTCAAAAAATCACAAAAGACAAAATGATTTGAAAATGAGACTTGGACCCCTTTTATAGCCTCTAACCTCATTTTGACCTAATTTTAAAACTCCTTGAAATCCCACAAAAAAAATTGCACCCCTAGCTAATTTTATGTCCTAGATCTATTTTTGAGATCAAAATCAAAATCTAAGTTCATCTTGATAGTCAAAATCATATTTTAAAATTCTACCTTCTTTTGTGCAGTTAGCTGATCTTCTTTGATCTAATCTCTGAATCATCACTAGGACATCTTCATTTCTTCATGTCTTCATCATTTCAACACTTCATATCTTCTCAAATTCACCTTTTCATATCTAACAACATCTTTTCTACTTGATTTAAATTGGGGCATTTTGTCATTCCTTAATAGTCACTGTTTGGTTCTAATCATCTATTTGTCATCTTGGACATTACTATATCTTGATTTTCTCATATCTTTCTCATTTCTATATCCCTTTATCTCATTCTAATTTTGATCTCGAGGGGGTAGAAATACTCTATCATCACCTTCTACAATTATCTATTTCTTAGGAGCATTTGTCTGGTCATTTCATTTTCTCTTGATCTATTTGCTTCGCTAGGTGTTAGCATTCTTCTTGAATTCTAACATCATATTTTTCCTAATGTTTAGCACTACCGCTATTAGGTTGTACATTTAGGATGTGCTATCACTCTTTGTATTTCATTCTTTGAAATCAGATATCTATATGTATCACCACCTACTTTGCTTCTATTTTCTTTTTCATAATGTGTTCCCAAATCAATCACACCTTAGTCAAAGAAGGGAAAATGTAATCACCTAAAAATGGTCATCTAGACTATTAGCCCCCTTCTCAACATTTTGGCTAGTTTAATTAATCATTTACCTAGACCAAATTGCTAATAATTAATTAATTTGATTATAACCTATAGTTTGACTATGTTATCCTGAGTTCATTATTTGATTAAAAGAACATGTCCCTTTTAATTAAATAAAAGAACCCACTTAAAGTGCACACATAAAGTTCTTTTGCTAATTTTCAAATTAAAAGAAAAGACTTTGTGACTTTTGTCTCATATGGGAAGTCAAATTATATTCTATTGGTTGACTTGTGTGTGCACATGGATCACTCCTCTTTTCAAACTCCAACATTGATCATCCATCATCTTCACCTTGATCTCTATTTTTCATATGACTTTAAAAGGGAGAGAGCTTTCCCCTTCAAGGGATCCACCATTTGAATATTGTTGTGCTATAAGTTTTCTGATAGGTTTCTTTGGAGCATTGAGGAGAACTTCTATTTATTGTCTTCATTTTCTCATTCCACCACATTTAGCATAAGATCATATGGCATGTTAGCATAGTTGCATGGTAGCTTAGTTTTATTTACTATAATCTAGCTCACATAGCATAATAGTTGGTTTTGTAACACTTGCATATTTCTTAGAATAGTTGCATTTTGCATTCTCATTCTAGCCTAGCTTCCATCTTGTATTGCATTATTGAGGACCTCCTTGTGGACATTTTCATTCTTACATCTCATCTTTGGAACCTCTCATTGCTTGGTTTACTAGGAAGAAGTGTATTTCTGAGGCTCAACTAAGAGCCTTCTTATGCTTGAAATATACTCTCTTGCACCCTATAGATAGAGAGTTCTAAGCCAGCATCCAAGCATTCCAAACTAATGGAATCCCTTGGATAGAAGGATTTAGAGTGTGACACTTTCTTAGTGTACAATACCAAGTCCTTTGTACCCAACCACCTCTATTTGCATCTTTGTCAGCAAAATTTGTCTTATACTAAGAGCATCTACAACTCTTTTAGAATTCCCACTCCTATGTTTCAAAACAAATGTATAACTCTAGAAAAACTCAACCCACTTTAAATGCCTTTGGTTTAATTTTTCTTGACCATTCAAATATTGCAAATCTTGATGATCAATGTACAAAACAAACTCCTTAGGAAGAAGATAGTGTCTCCACTTCTTCAATGTTTGAACTATAGCATAGAATTCCTAATTATAAACATAATATTTTCTTTTTGCATCATTCAAATTTTCACTAAAATAAGCAACAAGTTTGCCTTCTTGGCTTATAATAGCCCCCATTGTAGTACTACTAGCATCACAATCTACTTGAAACAACTTGTTAAAATTAGGAAGTGCTAAAATAGGTTGCTCAATAACTTTCTGTTTCAATAGATTAAAACTCTTATCTACTCCTATAGTCCACTTAAATTCTTTCCTATCCCCTCTCATTGTTTTAGTTAAGGGTCCACAAATATTGCTAAAACCTCTTATGAACTTTCTATAAAAACTATATAGTCCATGAAAAGATCTTACCTCTGTCACTTTCCTTGGAGTAGACCATTCAAGGATAGCCTTCACTTTCTCTGGGTCCATTTTCAAACCTTTTGCTAAAACTACAACTCCTAGGTACACCAACTCCTTCTTTATGAAATTGCACTTCTTCAAGTTTATCAACAACTTGTCTTCCTGCAACTTATCAAAGACCTTGTGAATATGGATCAAATGCTCATCCAATGTCTTACTAAATATCAAAATATCATCTAGGTAAACAATGAAAAACTTACCTAGAAAATCCTTCAGTACCTCATTCATGAGCCTCATGAAAGTGCTTAGTGCATTGGTTAGCCCAAAAGGAATGACTAACCACTCATATAGTCCTTGCCTTGTCTTGAAAGGAGTCTTCCACTCATCACCTTCTCTTATACAAATTTGATGGTACCTACCCTTCAGATCTATCTTTGTGAAATACTCAACTCTACTCAAATTGTCCATAATATAATCCATCCTTAGCAATGGAAATATCTACTTGATTATGATCTTGTTGATAGCATGATAATTTGTGCACATCTTCCATTCTCCATTCTTATTTGGTGCTAATATAGCTAGTACAACACATGGACTTAGACTCTCTCAAATCAACCCCTTTTGCAACAACTCATGAACTTGTCTATTCAACTCTTCACTTTTTGCTAGTATCATTCTATGTGCTGCCTTGTTTGGGAAATTGGCTCTAGGAACCAAATCTATCTGGTGACTAATCGTCCTCATTGGGGACAATCCATCAAGTACAATATCTGATAGAATATGAAAAAAACTCTCCCAACATATCTACAACTTCTGCAGGCACCTCCTCCACTTCTTCTTTCCTATCTTTTGGAATTATAGAAAAACACATATGCTCATGCTTCATACCTTTGAGAAAATATTTTTCATCAACAAAACATATTCTGGTAGCACTACATACCTTTTCTTCTTTATCTTTCAATGGCTTCAACTTATGTTTCACCCCATCCTTGGTCAGAGTGTAGGTACCTGCTCACCCATTGTACACAATATGCCTGTCAAACAGCCACAAGCTACCCAACAACATATGACATATGTCCATAAGTATGATATCACATAGTACCTCATCCTAGTAGCTTCCAATCTTGAACTTCACTGAGAACTACTCATTGACCATGACTTTGTGGTCATCTTGCACCCAAACAATATGGTACGGATGTAGGTGTTTCTATCTCTTTTGCTTCAACTTTGTGACCATCATTTTTGACACCAGATTGTAAGTACTTCCACTATAAATGATCACATGACAACACTTATCTTCACATTTGCAACTTGTTTGAAACAAGCTTCTTCTTGATCAAGTTCATTCTCACCATTCACCATGACTCTTCTATTAACTAGAACCTCTCCTCTTTCAACATCTTTAGAATGTGATGATTTGGCATCTTCATCAATATGTACAACTCTAGCTTGGCCTTCTATTCTTTGATCCCTCCTTCCTTGGCATTGGGTACATTCAAATGCTCTATTCCCTTCTTCTCCATAGTAAAAACATTTCCCATGAAAGGCTCCTCTTCTAGATCCTTGTCCTCTACCTCTTCCTCTCTAATCTCTATTGTTTTGATGATGGAAATGTTTGGAATTGTTTCCACTCTAGTTTTGACTGCTACTTCTTCTAGCCTCATCCTTTTTCTTCTGATCATCATTATGAACTCCATTAGACCATCCACTAGATCTTCCATTGTGACCTCTTCCACTATTCTTGTTATCAAAATTCTTTCTTAGTTTCTCCTCAACCCTTAGGGAAAACTTGTATGCCTCCTCAATACTGGTCACTCAAACATGATTCATCTCATCCTAAATGCTTGACCATAAACCATTATGATAATAGACAAATCTCTCCTTATTAGCTTCTACATGGTTGATTCTAATGAGAACTTGGTAGAACTCTTTACTATACTCTTGAATAGATTCTCTCGCTTGCTTCAACCATTGTATTTTCTTCAACAGACCAAGATCATAATCTATGAGAATGAAGAGTCACTTCATTTTAGCTACCATCCAATCAAATCTAATGATGTTGTCCTTTCCTCTTTTATTTTGATCCAACTAGATCTCCTACCACTAGATCTTTGCATGAGCCTTCAGTTTGGCCTTTGCAAACTTGACCCTATTTGGATCTTCAATAGCTTAATATTAAAAGTACTCTTCCAATTCATTGATCCAGTTGATCAATTCCTCTGTGTTAAGATTTCTCAAAAATGTGGGAACATCAAAATTAGATCTTTTTCCAAAATTGGAAATGACCCTAAAAGGCTTCAACTCCTTAGGGTTAAGAACATCCTCTATTGTGTTTGGGTCTATGTTTCCTTCTTCTTCTCTTTTATCCTCACTTTCATCATCTTGTACAACAAGATTCATTCCTTTGTAAATCTATTTTTGTATCACTTGTATTTTTCTTTGGAGGGTTCTAAAATCCTTAGGTGTAACACCTTTGACTCTTTGACCATGGTCTCTTCATGGAGACATTTTCATGCTTCTAGTGAAACCCTAGTGCAAACTACCTCACAATTCGTGATCTATCTATACACTCAGCCCAAACCACAATCCTGATGCAAACTACCTCATAGTCGGCAGTTTGTCCACACATAGAAGAACTCTAGCTTTGATACCACTTAATGAAGGGTGCTCCCCTTAATACCATAAACCATAATAGAAAATTAAAAAACAATATAAAATCCGAGAAAAAAATATGGACTTCTTATTTGCACTGCAAATGCAAAATTACAAAATTTGAAAGTACAATATGCTTACCCACATGGGTACCTTCATTATAATTCTACAAGACAAGCTATGAACTATTACCTAGAGCTATTCTAGACAATGTTTGGCCTTTCTTAAATAGGCAATTTTATGTCACCAAGGAAGGTTCTAGATGACAAAACTTTATATCTAGGGCCAACAGACCCTAACAATACATATAAAGTTGGCCAAATACATCTATGACAATTATTTTAGATATTTCAGGTAGCCCAACTTTAGAAGGCCATAAATCTAGAATCGTTGCTCTGATTGGCTATTATAACCAGTTTTTGGAAACACCAGCTCCTAATTTATATGTTCAAAATTGCACAAGCACCCTTCCTTCGAGTTTTCAAATCTCATTTGGGCACTTTAAGGCCTCCAATAATAAGCGTGAAGATTTTTCTACAAATGTTTTCACTAAAAATCTATAATAACATCTTTGATACGTAAGCTGAAGCAATGAGATTTTTATGGTAGGCTTATAACTCTAAGATGAGCCATCATGTAGAAAATGAGAACATTCTGAGCTCGTATGAAAAACTTAATAAAAATAGCAAACCCCAATTAATAGTAAACACCCTATCTACTAGTCCTTATTAAAATAGAAAAGACTAAAATAAAATATTTTTGGGTGATGCAAGATTGCTCTAACACCTAGGATTCTCCTACATTAGCATTAGGGTTTCTTTGGCAACTCAAAAAATAGTTTTTCTCAACACTACCCCCCTCGACATTAATTGTTTCTCAAATTTTTTTAGATAGTCTACCTATAGTTTTAGATGTCGAGATATTTCTCACTATCAAAATTAAGTCTTGGAATGGCTAAGTGCCTTACACACAAACACACTTAAACATTTAAATGACTAAGCTACGATGAACTTTATCTACTTTGTGTACTATTTATGATGATTTGTTTGCTATGTGTTCCCTCTTTAATAGTATTTCATTGACATCATGGACTAGAAGACTGGGGGCATGGGCATTTTTTCTTGCTTTTGGCTTGTGGGTATACTTTCTTCATCTAAGGTGTTTAGAGCATTCATGCTTATCCTACTTGACACTTTGACTCACAAACATATCATACTTGTCTTTTTTTTCAAGATTGCACTTGAGGGTTCTCCTAGTGCTTATACCTTGCTATAGGTGTAATCATTCTATATTAAACTTAGGGAATCTAATTGAGTAGTCATCTTTACTTACATGTCTTTGATGCTTAGATTAAATTTCCACATTCCTATCTAATATCAATCATATTCATATTCTCATAGTTTTACTAGTGATGGTTGTATGATCTCATGATGTCCCTAATAAATGCTCAATAGTGAAATTTGAGTCTAAATGTTATTTTTTTCTTACTAGTAAACCACTTTGCATATTAGTTTATATTTTAGGTTTATTTTCTAGCTCAGTCTTGCATTTTTGCATATGGGGAGAGCTCTCTTAATCTTTTTTGCACATGTTAGCTAACTACTTTTATATCTTCTTCACTTTCTTCTTTATCACGTCTTTTCATCTTCTTGATCTTTCACTTCATCTCTTTCCTATCCTATCATCATATCTATATATCCTTTTGACCTCTTGCATAATTAAAAAACCCAAGATCCATTTTTGGGATCAAAGTTGAAATCTGACTTCATCTTGATAGTCAAAATTGAATTTTAAAATTATACCTTCTTCTATGCTAGTAATTGGCCTCTTGAGGTCTAATCTTCGAATCATCATTGGGGCATCCCCATTTTTTTATGTCTTCATCATTTATACATTTCATATCTAGTCCAATTCACATTTTTCATGTCTAAAATCACCTTTCAACTTGATTTGACCTATATTTCATGCTTTATCCTATATTTTCAACTCTAGTCAAACTAGGGAATTCTATCAATTCCTTATAGTCTTAACCATCTATCTATCATCATGGATATTTCTATATCTCTATTTAATCATATCTAGCTCATTTTTGCATTCCCCCTTACCTCATCTCAAAGATGTTGAGGGGGTAGAGATACTCTATCATTGCTGGCTACAAATACCTATTTCTTAGGAGCATATGTTTGATCTTTTCATTTTCTCTTGGTCTATCTTCTTTATTTGGTGTTAGCATACTTCTTGAGTTTAGATATCGCCTCTTTCCTAGGTGTTTATTACTACCACTATCAGGTTGTACATCTAGGATTTTCTATCTCTTTCTACATTTTGTTCTTCAAAATCAAATATCTCTATTGCTTCCTAGTTAGCTTCTATTTTATTTGACATAATGTGTTCCTAGAATGATCATACATTAGTCAAAGAGGGAAAAATGTAATCACCCAAAAATGGTCATCTAGACTATTAACCCCCTTCTCAACATTTTGGCTAAAATAATTAATCATTGACCTAGGCCAAATTGCTAAAAATCAATTAATTTTATTATAACCTATAGTTTGACTATACTATCCTACATTTATTATTTGATTAAAAAAATATGTTCCCTTTTAATTAAATAAAAGACCCCTTTCTTCTAACCCACTCAATGTACACACATAAAGTCTTATTTCTAATTTGCAAATTAAAGGAAAAGACTCTTTTGTCTAATATGGTAAGTCAACTATTTTTTTATCGGTTGACTTGTGTTTGCACATGGATCAATCCTATTTTTAAGCTCCACCCTTGATCATTCATCATTTGATCTTGATCTCCATCATCCATATGTCTTTAAAAGAAAGAGCTCTTCCCTTATCAAAGGATTCACACACTTGAATATTGTTATGTTGCAGGTTTATCATTCAAATTCTTCAGAGCTTTTGTGGAGAACTTCTACTTCTTCTCTACTTTCTATCATCCATGTCATTTTAGTATAGTTGCATGTAGCTTACCTTCTTTTTTGCAATAATCTAAGATCACATAACATAACTAGGCTAGTTTGTAATTCTCTCATCTTGGTTACTATAGCTTCATTTTGCATTTCATACTAGTTTACTTCACATTTGCATTGCATATTTGAGGAAATCATTCTAGACATTTGCATTCTTTCATCTTGCCTTTGAGAGAACCTCCCATTGCATGGTTTAATAGGAAGAATAGTATCTCTAAGGCTCAACTAAAAGCCTTCTTATGCTTGAAACATACTCTCTTGCACTTTATGTTTAGGGGGCTCTAAGATGACATTCGAGTGTTCCAAACTAATGGAGTACCTTGGATAGAAGAGTTTAGAGTGTGACACTTTCTTAGTGTATATTTCTAGTGCCAAATTCTTGTGGCACCTTGGATAAGTATTGTAATGAAAACCTAGTAAACATCACATGTGATTCTTCCATCATCCATCTATCCCCTCTTCTCTCCTTGATCTTGAAAATGTTGAGCTATCCTATGGTGGAAACCACTTCTTCTGGCACCTTGGATGAGTACCATGATAAAAACCTAGTAAACAAGCATCATGCATAATTATTCCATCATCCATCTATTTCATCTTCTCTCATTAATATTGATAATGTTGAGCTATCATTCCATATTACTTATCTTAGCTATGAGATTCTTTATTGTGCTTGCTCATTCATTCACAGACTCCATCTTGAGCTTTATTCTTATTTCTCTATCCTATTGATATCTTATATAGTTTATTCCTTGGTCTTGATCACTATAAAGAAAAACATGGTTCTTAGGCCTCTTGACAAGTCTACTCTCTTGGGTTACACACTTTCATGCTATCTTTCTTATTGGCTGCATTGCTTATCCTACATGCTATCTTGCTTATTTCTTCCATTTCTTATCCAAAACCTACCTCATATAGCTATCTTTCCCTTGCTTGGGTACCCTTGAGGAGCTAGTACTTGAGGATCACTATCAATCGCTTCATATTCCTTTCCTGTCCATCTCTAGTTATCTACTAGCTTCCTACTCCATATTCTACACCTTGCTAGACATTGGGAAAAAATGATGTGATTTTGAGAACTAGTGATCTCTAAATAATTCTAAAATATCCAAAAAAAGAAATCATGTATGATGCTGGAAAAATCCTAAAAAGAAAAAAATGTGAAAAAAATGATCGTCTCAGTGAAAACCTAGCAATAGGTGCTTTGATGTATGATCAAAAAATTTTAAAAAAAATATGCCAAGAGGTGAAAACCTAGAAAGAGGCACTACTTGAGACTCTTGTACCTATGTCTATTAGTATCACTCACTCTGCAACACATTTTCTAGCTTGGAATTATTCCTTGTCCTCATCTCGAGGGCACAACTACTTATCCTATTGAGTTCTCCTTGTGCATTAGGGTTTCTTTGGCAACTCGCAAAATAATGTTTCTTAACACTACCCCCCCCTTGACATCAAGTGTTTTTCAACACTTCTTGGATAGTCTACCTATAGTCTAGGATGTCATGATATTTCTCGCTATCAGAATCAAGTCTTGAAATGGCCAAGTGACTTACACACACACACTTAAACATTTAAACGACTGTGCTATGATTAACTTTATTAACTTTTTATGCTATATATGATGATTTATTTGCTATTTGTTTCCTCCCTAATAGTATTTTGAGGATGTCATGGACTATAAGAATGGGGGCATGGGGCATGTTTTCTTTCTTTCTTCTTGTGGGTATACTTTTTTCATCTAAGGTGTTTAGAGCATTCATGTTTGTCCTACTTGACACTTTGACTCACAAACATATCATCCTTGTCTATTTTTGGAAGACCACATGTGGGGGTCATCCTAGTGCTTAGGCCTTGATACACATGTAATCTTGTTATATTAATCTTAGGGAATTTGATCATGTAGTCATCTTGACTTACATGTCTCTAACGCTTAGATTGGATTTCTACATTCCTATCTAATATCGATCATATTCATATCCTCATAGTTCTACTAGTGACGGTTGTATAATCTCATGATGTCCCTAATAAACACTCAATGATGAAATTAGAGTAAAAATGTTATGTGTTTCTTGCTGGTAAACCAATTTGCATATTAGTTTTCATTTTAGGTTCATTTTCTAGCCCTATCTTGCATTTTTACACATGGGGAGAGC
Organism: Cupressus sempervirens; assembly: GCA_028749045.1. Lineage (NCBI taxonomy): Eukaryota > Viridiplantae > Streptophyta > Pinopsida > Cupressales > Cupressaceae > Cupressus > Cupressus sempervirens. The sequence continues at coordinate 554,860,034 of CM053792.1, forward strand.
TCTCTCTTCATCTTTTTCAGACATGTCAGCTAAATCTTTCATATCTTCTTCACTTTCTTCTTTATCATGCCTTTTAATCTTTTTGATCTTTCACTTTGTCTCTTTGCTACCCTATCAACATATCTATATAACCTTTTGACCTCTTGCATAATTTTGATGTATTGGATCCATTTTTAGGATTGAGATTTGTAAGAATTTTCCTTAGGGAATAATCACCCAAGACCAAGGAACTCAAACACAAGCACAATAGTAGACCAAAAGAGTATGATCAAAATAATGATATTCAATTCAATTCAATGTGAAAGTAAACTAGGAGTGCCTATACATAAATGCCTCTAGAATGCTTCTAGAATGCATAGGAATCAGAAACATGATAAGTCATACAACCAAGCACATGTCCACCAAGTGTGGGTTATCCTCCATTAAGCATAGGAGTAAGTGCAGTGATGAGAGGATAAGCCTACAAAGTTGTAGCACACAAAAATTATGTTTTAGACAACATGTGCTAAAATAGGAGTGTGAATAACTATGTTGTCTACATGAAAACTCAATTAATTATGCAAATGCCAGTGTTGTAGACACTATGTGCTAAATTAGAGTTGCTTACTCCAGTGTTGTCAACATGACAAGTCATAAGAGTATGCAAACTCCTAAGTGTCTCACATAGGAAATAATAAAATAATGCATAATAATAAAACAATACATTTACTTAAGTAAACTTAAGTAAAGTGTAAATAGTAAATACTTATTTACACCAACACCCCCCCTTTAAGTGCAACCTAGGGGAATCACTTAAGCTTCTAAAAGCTAGGATGAAATGCATAATGGGTCTAGACTACTAGGCCATATTAGGTACCCATGTACATAATGCAATGTAATCTATCATAAAGTGAAGAAAGAGGAAAAACCTTATGGGAAAGACCCTCCCCAAAAAAGAGAGATGAAAAAAAAGATGCATGGATGAATGGAGTAATCAAGACCCCCCCATTATGACATACACGAAGTATATACAAAAGAGAAGAATGAGAAGGAAAAAACCCCATATGAGGAAAAATTCCCCCCATAAGAGAGAGAAGAAAGGGGAAAAGGTAGTCCCCCCCAATGTAGAGTGCCAATTAGTGATAACTGCTCCAATGTAGAAGCTAATCAATGACTGCTGAATAATATTCCTCCCTTTTGGAAGAAAAAATATCATAGGTACATATGAGATGCTTCCTCTATGTGTAGAAAGAATCTGAATAATGAATGATGCCTCTAAAACCTACTCAATTGTCCATGTGTTGATATTGCCTATCACCCCTTCCAATACTACTAAAAAGAACAATGTTAGATCTAGCAAGGATGGATGTAGGACCTACTATCTCCTCAGATGATAAAGAGACCTCCTACAACTACTATATATAAGGATCCACAATCATATCAACCTGTGAAGACTAATCATGTAGAGAATGGACATGAGGGTTAGAGTGGGCCCTCACAACAACTAAAGAAGGATCTTCTTCAGTAAAGAAAAGATAAATATCATCAATCATGTCTCCCAAATCTACTATTTATGACTCCACAAACAAAATTGAAATATCTATCAAGAAGTTAACCACTGATTCTAGAGCTAGAAGATAAGGTGTACCCTATTGTGCTGGACCTATCACTCTAGCAATATATACATGTGGAATGTGCTGATGATGTGACCTCTCCCTATATCTATCAATAGGGTCCCAAATATCTGAATCTATTAAACCATTATCACTGGTGTCACTATCAATTTCCACAATGTATAAAGTGCAGAGAGGATTAGAGGATAAGTTGGGTGAACTTTCCTCAAAGTCTACATTCCTCTCTATGAAAATCTCATGAGTCTCAGGATCCATAAGTCTATATGGCTTAACACTATCTTCATATCTGATGAAAGTAAAGGGCCTTAGTGGTGGTGTCTTACATTCCTTGGAAGATATATTTGTCCATGCTAGACAATTGAAGACTCTAAAGTGTTTCACAACTTGTTTTTTATTGTACCATGCCTCAAAAGGAGTCTTTTCATCTAAGAAATTATGAGGAGACCTCTTAAGTTTGTGATTGACACTACTAATAGCTTCAACTTCAAGTGATGGATCAAGAGACTTGGCTTGTATCATGCAACTTTCCATAGACTTAAGAGTTCATAACCTCAGTGCTACAACATCTATCTTGTGCAGACTGAATGTTGTGGATTTTGAAGATCAATACCCTCAAGTTTGCAAAATTCTTTAAGTCTTGTGTTCACATATCTACTTTCATTGTCTATCTGAAGAACTTTCATAGCTTTCCTTGATTGTTGTTCAACATGACTCTTGAAGCCTAGAAACTTGTCCAACACTTCATTCTTATGATGAAGAAAGTAGACCCATGTGTAGTGTGAAAATTCATCAATGAAAGTGAGTATGTAGTGACCCTTGCTAACTGATGCCACTACAAAAGGACCTACTAGTACCATGTGAAACAACTAAAGAACAACTGGTGCTCTTGAAGACTTCCCTTTAGAAAAATTCTCCTCTAGATGCATATCCATTAAACATGATGAATATTCACCTTGGGAAAATTTGATTGAAGGTAGACCTTTGACCATATTATTTGAGAAAAGTTGATGATGATAGTGGAAGGCAAGATGGCCATACTACTTATGCCATAATTTGGGTTTTAAATGAGATTGATTCAACAAAGCATGTGAAGGAGACTTAGGAAAAAAGTGGGAGAAATAATACAACCTTGTGTCATGTTTAAATTTTCCCATTGCAACCAATGAATCATCTTTGAGTGTGTGCACCATTACTAAATCTGGAAGGAACTCAACTTTATGACCATCTCCATAGTGAGTGATTTGGTAAATTGAGAGGAGATTAGAGCTAAGGTTAGGAACATAGAGAACGTCTTTGAATTCCCCATTTTCCATCTCCACATGTCCTTTCCCTTCAACTTCCATTTTTGTATTATCTCCTACAAAGATGTGTGGTACCTTAGACTGCTTTAATGAAGAAAAGTCTCCTTTTGAAGAACCCATATGATATAAGCCACCCGAGTCAAGAATCCATTCCATTGAAAAAATTGAGTTTTCCATAAGTGTTTTCCCTTTTCCCTTTGAATCTAAAGATGAGGATCCTTTCACCTTATAAGCATTAGTTAGTGGAACATTGTTTTTCTTTATGATATTTGTTAACTCATCAATCTTTTTATGATAACACTCATATTCATCATGACCCAACTTCTTGCAATAGGAACACTTTTCTTCTCCTTATTAGTGTTCCCCTTCTTGTTTGAATTTGAGGAAGAATTTCCTTGTCGATTTGATGGTGGTGTTTTCTTTTCTCTATCCTCTTATGTGTTATTTTTCCACTTCTTCTTCTTGCCCTTTCCTTTATTTGAAGTTTGAGAACCCTCATTATTGGCCACCAATGCCTTAGACTTGGTTGAATTAAGAATCCACATTGATTGTAACTTCTTTTCTTCTTCAGACAATAGTTGAGCATAATGATCAAAAGTGACTTTCTGATAGGTAGCACCTAATGTAGTCTTTGTGGTGTTGTAAGAAGAAAAAAATGTGGAGTACTCAGATGGCAGCTTATTATGAATGAGATAGATTAACTTGTCATCTTTAATAGGACTACCACTATCATCAAGCTTCATTCTTAATTCCTTCAACTTTATGGTAAAATCCTATATAGAATCAAATGTCTTAGGATCTAGGGAGACAAGCTCATCTTCAATTTTGTAAACATCCTCCTCAGACACTTTACTATATAGATTTCTAAGGGCATCCCAAGCATCCTTGGATGTCTTGTACTTCTCTATCTGATAAAGGATTTTATCTTCAATGCCCAACATGATATCACCTAGGGCTTTCCTATCTATAGATTCTCAATCATTAATGTCACTTTTATATACTTGATCACTTGTTGGTTTAGGAAGGGTACCATCAACATATTGAGAAACTTGATTATGCATTAATTGACACCACATTTTAATGGACCATGTAGCATAGTTATGTGGTGTTAATTTTGGAAACTTAAAATTTCCCATGATACAAGAAATGAAAAAAAAAAGCTAAAAAGAGGAACACAACACCAAGAAACACCCCCCTTTTCACTGAATAAGGAACCCCCCCCCCCCCACCCTCCACCAAAAAAAGAAGAAGAAGATGTTTTTGGAACTTTATACTTAATGCATTTACAATGGCCATTTGCCAATTTTGGCCTTAGTGGACTTCTAGTTTTGTTGTTTACAACCTTATTTTGGAGTTCAAAATTGGAACATTACAATGTATCTAAAATATACAACAATTTTGAAGTTATGTCAAAGCATTACAATGCAAAAAAGGACCTAATTCTAAAAGTGATAGTTTTATCCACACAACCCTATAATCTAATTGCAGATCTAGAAAGTAGACAAAAAATAACAAACTTAAAAAAAAAGAACCTATTTTTGAGTCTAGATGAGACCATACAAAGCAATTAAAGTTACAAAATGTAGGATTGGATAGGTACAGATGCCAAAAGGCATAATTTCTAACAAATCCATGCACCAAAACTAGAAAAGAACTGCACCACTAAAAAGTTTAGAAAATTCTAGCCAAACTCCAAAAATATTGCACTTGATTTGGAGCTTAGATGACTGAGATATGGCCTCCCAAAGTCAAACTATCAAATCAAAAATGAATCTGAAGAGGGGTTGGATCAGTAAAAGATGAGGTTAAATTTGATGGTCAAACAACCATCACAACAATTCAAATTTTCCTTTGAATGACAGTTAGATGGCCATCAATTTTAACATAGTGAACCATTGATGTTAGCAAAAATTTTTCCCCCTAGGCTGATGTTGTGGATGATGTCAGGATGATGTCAGCACTATATAGACTATACAAACAAAAAGACATGTCTAGTTGATTCTGCATTCAGATCAACTGACAAGTTCACTAACATGGGTGTGCTTTATGTTAACATGGCAAGTCATCTATGTGTTGGAGGTTGACAATGGTAGGTTTTTATTGGACCACATGGCATGATGTTAATGCACTATGTGGCAGCTGGACTAGGCACTAGAGATCTTGTTTGTTAACTGCCAAACTTCCCAACAATCAGTGAGAATTTTTTTAGTTGCTAGTGTTTGTAGTTTGAAAAAGGCTGGAAAAAATTTTGTGGGCCAAGAACCTCAATCGGTGTCAAAGATGATTAATAGCTACTACTACTAGAGAACGTGAAATGGTGACCACTACTAGGATGAACATCTATTTGGAGATCAAATTTGCAGTGGCTAATTTTTTGGGTTTAGTCCCACATCACTTATGGGATAGGATGCTACAATATTTAAAAAATAAAGTGTCGATGTATTAACCAAATGCAAGAAGGCTGCTAGTCTTGTTGAGATAGCCGGATGTGTAGAGGACACTCACTAGGATTTAGTATTGGTAAATGTATTGACTGGAATATTTAGGGAGATAAAATTTCCAATAAGTTAGAATATTCTATGGATCAAAATAAAACATTTTATGTAGGGCCAGGGTATCACTACCTAGTTCCTGCAAAAAAAAATTCTCTATAGGCCCTTTTGGCCGATTTTTTTTTGTTGAAAAATTCAAAAATAATTATAGAGAATAATAAAATTTAGATTTGAAAATAAAATTCATATATCTAATAAAACATCATATTGGAATTGCAAATTGGGCCTTTGGGTGTCAGTTTACAAAAAAGAATTCCTCAAAATTGACTTTGGCCCAAGATATGTGAATTTATAGTCAATTCTCATTGAATTGATGTTTCAAATGCAATGGCGAGGTTCATTTAGGCTCTAGATGCTCCCAATTTCTATGGATACTCTATATCTGGGTCAAGGTGTTGAAGCAAGAATTGTCTTGAATAGTTATGTAAAGAGAATCTCCCTCAACTCTGATACCATTTAAGAATTTGCCTTAGGGAAAAATCACCCAAGACCAAGGAACTCAAACACAAGCACAATAGTAGACCAAAAGAGTATGATCAAAATAATGATATAATATTCAATTCAATGTGAAAGTACACTAGGAGTGTCTATATATAAAAGACTTTGGAATGCTTCTAGAATGCATAGGAATCAACAACATGATAAGTCATACAACTAGGCCCTTGTCCACCAAGTGTGGGTTATCCTCTATTAAGCACAAGAGGAAGTGTGATGATGAGAGGATAAGCCTATAGAGATGTAGCACACAAAATTATGTTGTAGACAACATGTTCTAAAATAAGAGTGTGAATAACTATGTTTTTTATTAAGTAAAATAGGTTTTATAGGGATCTTGAAACCCAAAAGTTTTTTACAACATATCTAAAATAGAAATATTAAATAAAATCTAGCTACAATGCATCTACTTATCAAAATTCAAACCCAAATGACAAGTCTATAGCTACGAAAAAAAAAATAGCTACACTAGAAAAAGATGTGATAAAAAGAAAGCACTAACTATTAGTTCTCCCTATCAAGAACCTATGGGGTCTCTGCACCTTCATTGGTCTTTTGGTTGTCTACGTCCTCCTAGTCCTAGTTCTGAGCATCCATTAGATCCCTAGTCTCTTTCAAATCATCCTCAACCTACCCAATGTCCAAGTTGGCCTTCTCCATCTTTTCCCCACCAAATCTAGCACTCATCAGTGATTCATCCAAACTATTAATATTCTCATTCAGGGTGTTCAATGTAGCAATCACTTGATTAGTCAAGTTTTGATGGGAGAAGTCCATCCTTTGGACTCTTTGTTTAACCTTGGTGATTCTATCCTCCTGATCAGCATTGTGTCCCTAGATGTTGTAGTTCCACTGGCTTCCATCCTAGTTTCTATTCTCTTCATTGTGCCCCTAGTCACTACTAATTCTCTGGCTTCCTTCCTAGCTTCATTTCTCATTAAGGTCTTCAATTTCATGAAACAACCATTTGATAGACCAAAAATTGTTTATCATGTTGTTCTTTGCATTTTTTAGAAGATTAAGCCCCATTTCCCTCATATTATTTGAGATAACAACCAGTGTAGGGTCAATGAGTTCATCAAAGTGGGTTTTTCCATCATTGTCTTCAACCACTTGGAGATTCATTAGCTCCCTAACTATCCCCAATTTCATGGTTTTTGTGTTAAAATTACTCCAAGACCTCCTATTTTTTGTTATCACCTCCCCATTCTCTTTCACCAAAATTTATATCTTCCCCTGAGACAGAGAAGTAGAAAGGCTAGGGCCTAGAGTCTTTGGAATCAGGTCATTGGTTTCTTCCAATAGCAAAGCCTCATCTACTTTCTTTTTATTGGGGTTCCCTGACATGTCAGCTTAATCCTCCTCCTCCTTTTCACTTTCCCACCCCTTCTCTTCTCATTATCCTCCCCCTTCATCTCTTCCTCCAAATTTGTATCCTCTTCTTCATTATTATCCTCCTCCTCCTGAATCTTAGACTTAGGGGGATTGGGGGGTAAGCCTCTGGGGCTCTTTCTATAGGGAATGTGGGAAAAAGGAGTGACATTACTTTCTTCCTTAGGGGTTTTACCTTTAGAGGAAATATTATCCTCTTCTTCCAATTTTATGCTATGCACATCCTCTGAGTCCAAACTCCCAGTTTCTTGAGATGCACACCTAGTATCACTGAGGGATTTTCCCCTAGTTTGAGTCTTTAGATACTCATAGACTAGGAGGAATAATCCCTCGTGAAGGTTTGGGTTAGCAATAGGTTTCCTCTTAAAACCCTCTATACCCTTGCTCATGGAGGTAAAAAGATAAAAATGAAAAGAGATTTTGATTCCATGCCTAAAATGATTAAGTAGAACAAAATGATATGTTCCGATCCTATCAAATCTAGAGTCTAGAGATATATACTCAATTATAACCCTTAAGACATACCTCCAAAGCTTTTTAATTGACTCCATCTCATAATATGTCTCCACCTTGATGAGTTTCTTCCTTTCATCTTTTTCCTTGACAAAATATTTGATAGCATTAGCCAACATTTTCTTATCTCTGAAGAAGTTAATCCCTTCTAGAGGGATCTCCATAACCTGGGCTATCAATTTTGTATTGACATGGTGGGTGACCCCATCAAGTTTAACCCTCCCATTTTTCTAGGGATCCACCATAATCTTGGTGATCTCCACATCAAATCCATGGAGCTTCTCCAATAATCTTGTGATGCCACCCTTTTTGACTTATGCCAAACCTTCAGTTTCTTCTTCCACTTCTCTACCTACTTTGACAACTCCCTCCTACTTCTATCCCCTACCATGGTTTCATTAGGTTCAATAAGCCCCCACCTACTCACATTTCTCTTACAAACTTTGGCCTCCTTCAAAATGAAAAACTTGAAAACATTTTTGCATTTATCAATTTTAATGATTGTATACAAGACAACCCATAAAGTGTGTCATACGTACACACTATTATGTTTTGAAAAGAGCTTCGCATGATTTTCATTAACTCCCAGTCTAACATGCAATCTAGCAAATCTTATCATTATTAATTTTGGATTAGTTTAGTACTTCCTTGGATGTGGTCCAGCAGAATTAAATCATTCACTACAACCATAAAGTTTTTCCCAACATGCCATGTCATTGCCAAATTTTTGGCGACCACTTCATTTGTGAACTAGTTGGCTGCTGAATTGGCCTCCCTATACACATAGTTGATATGGATTTTTTTGAATTTACCCAAGTTAGACTTTAAATCCTCAATCACATTCACTGTGGTCTAAGAAGGCACAGAATGACCGTTTAGCAAATTTATAATATTTAAAGAGTCTCACTCCAACTAGAGGTTCTCAATCCCAGAAGCCAAGGCAAGTTTAACAATGTGACTAGCCACACTAGCTTCTATGAAATGATTGGTTTGATGTCCAAGAGGATAGGAAAAAGTTGCAACATCTCCTCCATAGCTATTTTTGATGATGCCTCCATTGCTAGCAAGGCCGGGGTTCCCTTTGGCTGCCCCATCAAAATTGGCTTTGTACCAATTTTCAAGGAGGAAAAACCACCTGGCCTCCTATCTTTTCCTATCCTTGTGCTTTTTCCTTTCTTTGATGTTCCCACCTTCTTCAATGTTCCCTTCCTTTATGATGGAATATTGCTCCTTCATTAATCCTTCAATTGTCTCAGCAATAACAAACTCAGGGGATTCCTTGTCTCTGAAAATTTGATTATTCCATTCTTTCCAAATTTCCCAACAGAAGTGCAGAAGGGACTAGGAGCAAATTAACTGGGTTATCATACAAAAGTGTGAGCTCTTCCATTGGCTAAAGAAATCTTGGATGTTAGCCAAGGGACACCAACTAACCCCAAAGTCCTTAGTTAGAAGGTTCCAAACCTTGGAGGAATAGGGGCAATGAATAAATAAGTGATTGACTATCTCCAAGCCGTGCTTACATAAACTACACCTGTTGGGGATAATCTGACCTCTCTTAGCCAAATTATCCAAAGTAAGGATTTTATCTTGGAGTAGAAGCCAGAAGAAGATGTTAATTTTTGGGGTAAGACTAGGAGTCCAGGCCTTAGCCCATATGGGTTTCTCCATTCTATCCCATAATGAAAAATACCCAGAAGTGACAGAGTATTGCCCATTTTAGTTATCTCCGTAGATGACTTCATCCCTCTTGTTATTAATGATTATAGAATTCAGGCTAATCATCAAAGAATTAAGGTCTACAGATATCATAGATAGGTCTTGCCATCCATGACTAGTTTTATAATCACTGACTCTCTGACCATATCTTCTTATGCATGGCTCTACCCATCTTCCATAATTAGGGTGATCAATAAGAGGTCCCTACCTCATCTGATTGTCCTACCAAAATAAGATATTTTCACCTTTGCCGACTTTCCATTTCACCTTGGACTTAGCCACAAATTTTTCCTTTAGGATCCCATTCCATATGTAATATCCTTGAGGAATCTCAGTCTCATGAATCAAAAAGCTAAGAGACTGCCTTCACAGGTATTTCTCAATCACGATTTCCCTCCATTCTTTGGTGCTTTGAAAAATGCACCAAAATTGTTTGGCTAAAAGGGAATTATTAAGGTGTCTAATTTTTCTAATACTAAGATGCCCATAACATTTGGGGAGGCAAACATGGTCCCAAGAAACAAGATGATATCTCTTGTGCTCTTCAACCCCTATCCAGAGAAAGTCCCTTTGAATCTTCTCCATTCTGTTAGCTTGCTTAGTTGATATCCCAACGAGACTTAAGGCATAAGTAGGGAGATTTTGGAATATTGATTTCACCAAATTGTAGTTGCCTGCCTGGCTAAGAGTAGCACCTTTCTAGCTAGCAAATTTCTTGTTGAATCTATCAATGATGTTTTTCCTAAAAGATTTTGGGGGTTTGGACTCCAAAGACATACCAAGATAACTTCTTGGAAGGGTCCCAATACCACATCCTAGGATATGAAAATTTTTCCTCTATCTCTCTAGTAGAGTATTGATGAAGTAGACAGAGCTCTTATCCCAGTTAATAGCCTAGCCAAAACCCCTAGTGTAAGTATTCAGCAAACCCTTAAACACTCTAGCCTCATGGACCAAAGCATCTCCCCCCATAATAGTATCATCCAAAAATTGTTGGTGGGTGAAAGAAAAATGACTAGAAAAAGGCTTAAGACCTTGCAGACTCTGGTTCTATCTTTTTCTCATATTTAGCCTTCCCAAACATTTAGCCAAAATGATGAAGAGAATAGGGGATAGGGGATCACCTTTTCTTAGCCCTCTCGAAGGGAAAAAGAAATTTGAGGGGGAACCATTAACCAAAATAGATAAAGAAGGGGAAGAGACAAGCTTATGGATAGGTTTACAAACTTGGGTATCAAAACCAAAAGGCTAGAGGACAATTATCAAGAAATTCCAATTCACCCTATCATAAGCTTTAGACATATCTAGCTTGAGAAGAAAACCTTCCTTCTTACTAGCTTCAAGAGAGTGAATCACCTCATGCACCGTGATAATAGAGTATAGAATCTATCTCCTTGGGATAAAACTAGTTTTCTGTGGGGATATAATTAGGTGAACACTGAGGAGCCTAGTGGTTAGGACTTTGGATATGATTTTATAAAAAGAGTTGCAAAGACTAATGGGCCTAAACTTATCCATCAAATCTGCCCACGGGATTTTTAGTATGAGAACCAGAAAAGTGGCACTGAGTTCTTTCAAAAGGTTTTTGGCCCTAAAGAATTCTTTCACAACCTTCACAATGTTCCCTTTAACCACCTCCCAATAGACCTAGAAAAATAAAGTTGGGAAACCATTTGGGCTAGGGGCCTTATCACCTAAAAGGGAGTTGAGAGCTTGAAAAATTTCCTCTAGGGATGGGGTAGCTTTCAACATAGAGTTGTGGTTAGTTTGAAATAGTGAAGGAATAGCAGAAAAAATTTCCTCTTGATCAGGCACCAAGAGAGAAAGATCCTTAGTGAGAAGAGAGGAGAAAAATTGCATAGCTTCATCTATTATCTCATCATCCTTAGACAAAAAAGTGTGTCCTTTCTTGATGCTATCAATCTTGTTATTGGCCCAATGTTTAAGGGTGGATAAATGGAAGAACTTGGTGTTCTAGTCCCCTTCTTTAAGCTAATTAACTCTTGATCTTTGTTTCCAAAAATATTCTTATCTAGAGATGATGTTGTGGAGGTCGGAGAGAATAGACCTTTCCTCCAGCCATTTTTGGTCATTATATCCATCTTGTTGAATCTTTTCTTGAACTATACAGAGTTGATTAGTCTTCTCATCCTTTTCCTAGAATATGTGGCCAAAGTCTGATTCGTTCCAAACTTTAATATTTCTTTTCAAATTCTTCAATTTTTGGGCAACCCTGAACATTGTAGCACCTTCCATTTCAATGTTCCACCATGAAGAAATCTTGGTTTCCAAAGCCAGATGGGAAATCCACATTTTCTTGAACTGAAAAGGGAAAGTTTGTTTGATCAATAAAGGGCAAATAGAGAGTGAAATGGGGGAATGGTCTGATCCCACCCTAGGGAGAAGGGAGAGTCTATAGGAATGGGTTTGCAACCAAATAGTGGAAATAAGGGCTCTATCAAGATGGACTTGGATGCATTCCCCCCCAACTCTCCTATTTGACCAAGTGAATCTACCCTCAAGGAGATCAACATCCATAAAACCCAAATTGTTAATCAAATTTGAAAGGTCTAACTTAATTTCTTGATCGGGGGTAAGCCCTCTATTGGCGCTAAAAATTGCATGGCAAATTTTGAGCACCCTTGAGAAATTTGAGCCCTATAAATGCTTTTTGATGCATATGTACCCGGTTGTCAGTTCGAGGCCCAAGAGGTGTTTAATTATTCTAGCACCTTTCATTCAGTGTGTCTACATGTTCCATGATGATAAGTTGATTTTTGAGTCATTTGGTGAAGTTTTGCTTTTAGAAATTGTCAATCTTGCATTTTCACCTGTGTCAAATAGTGACAAGAGGTTGTGTTTGCAATTGAATATCTCGCACCCAGAATTGTGTCATGACTTGCCACTTTGAGATTGTCTAGTGTCCATATCTAAGAACCTATGTTTTAGATTTCAAGTTATTTCAAATCTGTTTGACTAGGTTTTGAATCTGTCAAAGTTGGTTATTCACTGTTTTCATGCTTTCGCACTTTGTACAAATTCTGGGAAGCCCTGTTTGATGAGTTATAATTGTTGACCAATTGACCGAAATGCTAAAATTCCTTTTGCATTACATTGTAGACGTCAGAGATTTGTCATGTTTCAAGTTTCACTCTTGACAAATCCATTTGATCAGTTTTCAAACGCGATTCCAAATGGAATTTCTAAAGTTTTATTGATGTCAACATTTTCAGATTTGTCAGGACCCCTGTTCGACACATTATAACTTGGAATCCATGATTGGCAAGATCTAATGGATTTTACCATTATTGTTCCACTAAAAATACTTTAAGTGCACCATTTTTTAAGTCATGACGAATCCATATGCAGACTTTTCCAGGTCAATTCCGTTTGCCAAAATCACTTTTCTGCCATTGCTTCAATTTGCAAAATCCAAGTAGCCTACTTCGACCACTCGCCATTTGCGTCCTATTATTCATCATGAGCCTAAATCATAGATCCATAATTTCCTCATGACAGAAAATGAGTGTCCCAGTTGTCATTTCCCCATATGATCATTTGCCTAGTTTTCCAAGCCAATTCCGAACCCAGTTTATTGTTTTCTGACATGTTTTCATGCAGGTGATTCTGAGAAGGCAACTTTGATGGAAAATATCTTTTGACTGGGAATTCTTCATAAGATGAGATTTGATAGGGTGAAAGTCTGTGGAAGAGAGATTCATTGTGTCAATTTTTAGAGCTTGATCAGGTGATTCAGTCAATTTTTCAAAGGCAGTCAACAGTCCTCCTGACATCAAAAGTGACATGGTGCAAAAAAAAAGGGGGATAAAAATGAGTTTCTAATGAAAAATCAATGATCAAACTTGATTCTAATCAATTCGAGAGTGTTCAGTTGATCAATTTCTAGCTTAGCTGTTCGAAAACAAAAAAAAATTTAGCCGGACCCACTTTGGGGCCTGGCTAAATTTATCAATCTTTATGACATTTTGTGAAAATTTTCTAGAAATGACAAGGATGAGGCTGAAGATTGTGTTCATGGTTTTATTATAGTAGAAGATCTTGGTAAAGTTTGCACATTATGTGGTTTTATTGTGCAGAGTATTGAAACAATTTTTGACATCCAATGGCCAAAAGCTCACCATGAAACAAATTGATTTAAGTGCAAAGTCCACGGCTTTCTAAGCAGAGGATGCCATATAAAAGATCCACACATGCATTCATCACAAAGGCAATCAATGCCATAAGAAGAAGTTGGCTAGACATGAAAGGAACCCCACATTGTGAGAGGTATCGGCAATCAAAGACGTCAACTGTGATATCAACAAAGCATCCACGTTTTGGGTAGGGGGTTCCAATTTTTTGTTACTGGGAGACCATTGTTGGTAGGAAAGTTGTAGTCATTCTGTGAGACCATTTCTTTGGATTCAGAACTGTAATTCCACCTTCATTCTTCAGCAAATTTCTCTGTTGTATTGAGTAGCATGTATGTTGTATGCAGATAGTTCTTTTCTGTTAGGTGATCTATGAGTTATTTTTTTTATGTCTTTCATGTATTTGTTTTCAAGGAGAATGAATAAAATACAAGAAAGGTTTCGAAATTCAATTTGAGTCTTGTCTCCTATTTATGGATCTGTAATCTTTCTAGTTTGTGATCAAGGATTATAGATTAGGTTGCATCTCATTTTGGAATGTATGTGGTTAAAATGTCTTGCATATAGATCAAAGAGCCATGTAATTGCTTGGTATTTATCACAGGGTTTGCAGATTTCATGGTGGGATATTTTGAGTATGAGATTCAAATCTGAAGCAGATGTCTGTTCACAAGGTGAAGGATAGATCAGGGATCTGGATGTAGTAATATGTCTCAGATTTCCAAAAGATGTATGGTTATAATTCATTTAATTGCCCAATAGATAAGGCACTAATCAGAAATAGGATCACTAGATTTTGTTGCTCATATTTGGGTCTTGCTGATATCAACATTATTAATCAAACACTTTTCCCCTTTCATGTTGAAGAGCTATAATAAAATGCCCTCACTCAGCTTATGAGTTCCTAGATCTGCATTTAGCTACTATAGATTGATGTTACTTCATGAGTTATCAGGAGAAATAAGGGTTTTATCTGCTTCATAATAGATTCAGTGTATGCTTTAACAACTGGTACCATATAAGGAATCTATAGGTTCACTAGCCTAGGTTTTGCAGAGCCTAAAGTGCAGAAGGAGTATAGCCTTATAGTTGGCCTAGTGTTTGAATGGGCATATTGAAAATGAGAGTTAGCTGCCCCTAGATATGTTTTTTTCTCATTAGGGTAATTGAAAATGGGTAACATTTTCAAACACCAAAAAAATGGCGACTCTACTGGGGAGTTGCATATAGAAGAGAACCAAAATCTATGCCATGAAATAGATTGGATATAGAAAATCTATAGTGAGAGGCATTTCTTATTTTCCTTGCTGAAGTTTCATGTTCCCCAGTTAAGCTTTATTCATGGACATCAGTATGTTGTAAAACTGGATGAAAATTGTGTTCTATGACTGTCATAGGTCTATATTCAATCAGTTCAATTTGCAAGTGCTGTTGAGAAAGTTTCAGAGTCAAGAATTTGATTTATAAAGTGTATTTTCTTTTCAAGGTGTTAGTGATCGACAAGCTTTTTCCTGCATTAAATGTCTGGTTCAAATTTGTCAAGTGACAAATTATGTTTTATTTCTCACAAAGTGTGAGTGGTGACTCTCAAATCTCTGTACCAATTTGTTCCTAGTTTATTTCATTGCAAAATTTTGAAGGACTTTCAGTTGTATGGGCAGATCTGAAATTGTTGATAGTTTCTTGGAAAGGAATTCTAAATTCTTGATAAATTTTTAATTGTTGTTTGCAATTTGCTGTTATAAAGAAGTTGAAATGTAAAAGTGAATCACAGTAGTGATTTTTATATTCCTCTTGCAAAGAGGTGGTGTCTCTAAAAAGTTTGATTAGTGGTGTAAAGAATTCCAGTCTTGCACCTGTGCCAAATCAATAGATCGAAGTTCAGCATCAGCACTAGAGGTATTTTGATTTTCATGCTTCTTTTCATGGAAGTCAAGTGCTTAAAAAAGTTTCCTCTATTAAGTGATTTTCAGCACTAAAAAGAAGAGGTAGAAGTTTTACTATATAATGGAGTCAAATCTTAGATTTGAGATTAGTTTGCCAAATTCTAAGAGTTTGAAAATTGTGAATAATAACATTACTATGTTGAATACAATGGTTTACAAAAGGATTGTAAATCTTATAAGAATTGAGGTAGGCAGTACTCAAGGTCTAAGTGTTGAACAATGTTATTTAAGGCTTAAGTCAGTAATTAGTAAGATGCCTTTTCATTGTAGACCTGAGGAATCTTCCCTGCCAAATATTTTCCTTGATGTTCTAGTACCCGATTCAGTCGATTGGCCAGCACCTATAAGGTTACAAATAATTTTGCAGACTAAAAAATTCATTGAGGAGATGGAAAGTGGTGATTATAGATTTCATGAAATATCTCCTAATGATAATGAATGTGCTGAAAGCCAAGGTAGCAATGAATATAATGAATCCATAGAGCAAGATAATCTGTCTTCTGAGTGTGAAGAGGTGGATTCAAATGTTAATGAATCAGGTAACAACAATCAGCATGAAAAAAATGGCTATAAAAGAGAAGATAAATTTTATTACAGAACATATGAAGTTGAAGAAAGTTGTAACAATAGTAGATCTAGTGATTGCCATGATAAGAAAGAATGTTGTAATAATTTTGATTTTCCATATTGTTACACTAATGATCTTCCTATTGTAAGTTCTTCATGTTGTCCAGATCATAACCATAGCTGAGAGAAAATTTGTGAGGCAATCTTCTTGAGCTCCGATGAAATCTCATAATTATTGGCTCATGAGTTTGAAAAGCAAGTAAGTATCTCTAAGGATCTTCATATGGTCTCTCATAATACTATCTCATTCAGTCAAATCAATTCCCCAAAGTTTGATATGGAAAAAGAGGTAGAATCCAAACAATTTTTGTTGGACTTTGGAGGTGTATATAACAGAACCTCAAATGTCTTTGCACATGATGATTTTCTAGATGTAGAGAATGTTAATGAAGGAAATTTTAATGTTGTTTCAGATTCTTTTCATGTTGATCTTGCTGAACATTGTTTTAATGTTTCATATGGTGAAGTGGAAAAAAGTGAGTGTTGTCAATCCGGTTATAGATTTTCTTCATGCACTGATAAGTCTTGTGAAGATAAGTTCAAGGTGTATTCTGACTTTTAGTTTGATGAAGAAGATGATAGTGATCAACATAGTTTGGATCAATACTGTTAGAATGAGTTTTCAATTGTGGTGACTAATCAGTTGTTTGAATGTGAAGAGGTTTCAGCAAAGGATAAATCTGATTCGATGAGTAACATGGTTGCAAGTAGGCAACTATCATATTTCACATACTCTTCATTTACAGAGGCACAAGGTGAGTTACAATCTGCTCCATGTAACTAGAATGAAGTTAAATATGAGCACTTTGTGTTTCCAATTGGAAGAATCCATATTTCAACCAGTAGTGATCATTTTCAGTTTGATATTAGTTGTCATGGTCATGTTGATCCATATTTTCATAGTGAGCAAGGTGTAGACAGTATGTATGATTTTTATACGCACTATGAAGATGATGATAGTAGTTTTGTTTCGCCTATTGAGATGATTGCAAATGTTGATATGTTGAGTGAAACAAATGATAATGAGAATTTCAGCTTACCCCAGGGAGATGTAAATGAAAATAAGGTTTATGATAGAGGTAAGGAGTTTTGAAAACTTTTCGATGGCCTGGGGCCATCGCTTGTACATAGTTAGTGGTAGTTTCTTGCTTTCAATAAGCTGTTCAAGAGAGGAAGTTTTTGTTGTTCAGGTGTGTGGTTTGCTTCTCCTAGAGATCTGAAATTTTTCCATGCCTGCAAGGGACATGCATCCCTAGACAGAGCCACTATTGGCGCTAAAAATTGCATGGCAAATTTTGAGCACCCTTGAGAAATTTGAGCCCTATAAACGCTTTTTGATGCATATGTACCCGATTGTCAGTTCGAGGCACAAGAGTCGTTTAATGATTCTAGCACCTTTCATTCAGTTTTTCTACATGTTCCATGATGATAAGTTTATTTTTTGAGTCATTTGGCGAAGTCTTGCTTTCAGAAATTGTCAATCTTGCATTTTCACCTAAGTGTCAAACATCGACAAGAGGTTGTGTTTGCGATTGAATATCTCACACCCAGAATTGTGTCATGACTTGCCACTTTAAGATTGTCTAGTGTCCATATCTAAGAACCTATGTTTTAGATTTCAAGTCATTTCAAATCCGTTTGACTAGGTTTTGAATCCGTCAAAGTTGGTCATTCACTGTTTTCATGCTTTTGCACTTTGTACAAATTCTGGGAAGCCCTGTTTGACGCGTTATAATTGTTGACCAGTTGACCAAAATGCTAAAATTCCTTTTGCATTGCATTGTAGACATCAGAGATTTGTCATGTTTCAAGTTTTAGCTCTTGACGAATCTGTTTGATCAGTTTTCAAACGCGATTCCAAATGATATTTCTAAAGTTTTACTGATGTCAGCATTTTCAGATTTGTCAGGACCCCTATTCGACACATTATAACTTGGAATCCATTATTAGAAAGATCAAATGGATTTTACCATTGTGTTGTCCACTAAAAATACTTTAAGTGTGCCAGTTTTTAAGTCATGACTAATCCATATGCACACTTTTCCAGGTCAATTCTGTTTGCCAAAATCACTTTTCTGCCATTGCTTCAGTTTGCAAAATCCAAGTAGCCTACTTTGACCACTTGCCATTTGCATCCTGTTATTCATCATGAGCCTAAATCATAGATCCATAATGTCCTCATGACAGAAAATGAGTGTCCCAGTTTTCATTTCGCCATATGATCATTTGCCTAGTTTTCCAAGCTAATTCCAAACCCAGTTTATTGTTTTCTGACATGTTTTCATGTAGGTGATTCTGAGAAGGCAACTTTGATGGAAAATATCTTTTGACTGGGAATTCGTCATAAGACGAGATTTGACAAGGTGAAAGTTTGTGGAAGAGAGATTCATTGTGTCAATTTTTAGAGCCTGATCAAGTGATTCAGTCAATTTTCAAAGGCAGTCAACAGTCCTCCTGACATCAAAAGTGACATGGTGCAAAAAAAAAGGGGATAAAAATGAGTTTCTAATGAAAAATCAATGATCGAACTTGATTCTAATCAATTCGAGAGTGTTCAGTTGATCAATTTCTAGCTTAGCTATTCGGAAACAAAAAAAATTTACCTGGACCCACTTTGGGGCCCAGCTAAATTTATCAAGATTTATGACATTTTGTGAAAATTTTCTAGAAATGACAAGGATGAGGCTGAAGATTGTGTTCATGGTTTTACTATAGTAGAAGATCTTGGTAAAGTTTGCACATTATGAGGTTTTATTGTGCAGAGTATTGAAACAATTTTTGACATCCAATGGCCAAAAGCTCACCATGAAACAAATTGATTTAAGTGCAAAGTCCACGGATTGCTAAGCAGAGGATGCCATATAAAAGATCCACACACGCATTCATCACAAAGGCAATCAATGCCATAAGAAGAAGCCGGCTAGACATGAAAGGAGCCCCACATTGTGAGAGGTATCGACAATCAAAGACGTCAACTGTGATATCAACAAAGCATCCACGTTTTGGGTAGGGGGTTCCAATTTTTTGTTACTGGGAGACCATTGTTGGTAGGAAAGTTGTAGTCATTCCGTGAGACCATTTCTTTGGATCCAGAATTATAATTCCACCTTCATTCTTCAGCAAATTTCTCTGTTGTATTGAGCAGCATGTATGTTTTATGCAAATGGTTCTTTTCCTGTTAGGTGATCTATGAGTTATTTTCTATACGTCTTTCATGTATTTGTTTTCAAGGAGAATGAATAAAATACAGCAAAGGTTTCCAAATTCAATTTGAGTCTTGTCTCCTATTTATGGATCTGTAATCTTTCTAGTTTGTGATCAAGGATTATAGATTAGGTTGCATCTCATTTTGGAATGTATGTGGTTAAAATGTCTTGCATATGGATCAAAGAGCCATGTAATTGCTTGGTATTTATCATAGGGTTGGCAGATTTCATGGTGGGATATTTTGAGTATGAGATTCAAATCTGAAGCAGATGTTTGTTCACAAGGTGAAGGATAGATCAGGGATCTAGATGTAGTAATGTGTCTCAAATTTCTAAAATATGTATGGTTTATAATTCATTTAATTTCCCAATAGATAAGGCACTGATCAGAAATATGATCACTAGATTTTTTTGCTCATATTTGGGTCTTGCTGATATCAACATTATTAATCAAATGCTTTTCCCCTTTCATGTTGAAGAGCTATAATAGAATGCCCTCACTCAACTTATGAGGTTCCTAGATCTGCATTTAACTACTATAGATTGATGTTACTTCATGAGTTATTAGGAGAAATAAGGGTTTTATCTACTTCATAATAGATTCAGTGTATGCTTTAACAACTGGTACCATATAAGGAATCTATAGGTTCACCAGCCTAGGTTTTGCAAAGCCTGAAGTGCAGAAGGAGTATAGCCTTATAGTTGGCCTAGTGTCTGAATGGGCATGTTGAAAATGAGAGTTAGCTGCCCCTAGATATGTTTTGTTCTCATCAGGGTAATTGGAAATGGGTAACATTTTCAAACATCAACACCCTCCACATTTATCATCATCAAAGATGGGGGAATTTAAATCCTCCATTATAATCCCTTTGTTTATGTTATTAATGCTAATAACCTCTAGAATCTTAGCCCAGAAGACCTTTCTCTCCCTTTTAGAATTGGGAGCATAAAGATTTAAAATAAACCAAGAATCATCACTATGAATATGGGACACCTTACATAGGAGGGCATTACCTACATTATAGATAATATAAATCTAATACACCTTGTTGTTATAGAGAATTAACACCCCTTCTGTAGCTCCCTCTGAGTTTGTGGGCTTGGTACTCATGCTTTTGTTGAAAGAGAGCTTGCCTACCACATCTTTTTTCATTTTGGTTTCTTGAATCAATAAAAAATCTGGTCATTAATCTTTGATCATATTCCTAACTATCTCCTATTTATGAGCCCCATTTAGGCCCTTATATTCCAAGATATGATCTTCATTTCTTACTTCCAGAGTATTCCTTGATGGTTCTCTGGCTCCCATCTGCCAAGTTTTCTCTAGTTTCTTCTTGCAATAATTGATTCAGATTTTTCCTTCTTCGAGTCTTAGGTTTTACCCTAACATCAACCTTAACCCTACTTTTGGTTGTTGCTGGTGACAGTGGACGGTGGTCACAATTATTCTTCTTCTTTTTAACCAAACTCTAGCCATTTTTACTGTCTTGAGAGCAGCTATCAATCCAATCTTTCCATTGTGAGATTTGATCTGGAGAAGAATTATTGATAAGCTATAGGATCTTTGTCCATAGACCTTTTGATACTGGCAAATTTTTCAAAGGAGCAACAAGACTTCCCTCCTAACCAGACCCATCACTGATGAATCCATCACTTTGATTGTGATCTTTTACCCTTGAGAGATTAGCAACATTACTATTTGGGGGTTTTGTGTCAGTGACCTTGTAATCTCTGACTAGGAGGTCTCCTACCTTCCTACATTTTTCTCTTTCTCAATTAGGACATTTTCTCCTACCGCATCTATCACATCAATAGTTGGGCCCTCCATTGTAGGCTCCTTTGGCACTATATCACTACTCTAGACACCATCCTACTTTTTTGAGTCAGAGTGGGTAGGACCATTACCACTTACATTACCTTGACCTCCATCCTACCTGATAGAATTCTTCTCAACCTCCCTACCATCTTGGTTCTTAGGGTGCTTAGTAGGTTTTCATTTCCAAATCAATTTCTTCTTTCCCTTGACAGAAATGCCAGTGGGCTTGGATTTCTTCATTGCTTTTGCAGAGGTAACAGGAGCCTTGATTTTCTTCTTCACAACCCTAGGGAACTAATTTTCCTTGTGATTGGCCTTCAGACAAAGGAAAAAGGTAAAAGGCACTATTTCATAGATCAATTTTTGAACATGCACTCCAAATTTGGAGTGAAATGCCATAGTTTATGGCATGCCTGTGCCTTCCCTAACCCCTATGCAGATGTGAGCATAGCTGAGAGATCTTTTAGAGGCTGAGATTAGATCAATAGACAAAATTTCTCAAAAAGACCTAGCTAGCTCCACAAAAACATCTTCATTCTAGAATTCTAATCATAGTTTAGATAGTCTAACCCACACAAGGGCTTGAACAAAGAATGAGTCATTTAGGTTCAACTTAGATGACCACTTTTGGAGAACTAGAGTGGAATGACCAATAGCCCATTGACCTTCACAAAGAATGTTAGAAAGGTCTTCCATGCAAGTGAATTCAAATGATAGAAAACCCTTTACCATGGCTCCGACTGAAACTTGGCCTTTAAGATTTAGGATTTGCCATCTCTTTTTGCATTTCATTCTTCGAAATCAAATATCTGTATTTCTCCCTACATGGCTGCTATTTTATTTGACATAATGTGTTCCCATAATGATCACATATTATTCAAAGAGGGGAAAATGTAATCACCTAAAAATGGTCATCTAGACTATTAGCCCCCTTCTTAGTATTTTGGCTAAACTAATCAATCATTTACCTAGGCCAAATTGCTAAAAATCAATTAATTTTATTATAACCTATAGTTTGACTATACTATCCTACATTCATTATTTGATTAAAAAAACATGTCCCCTTTTAATTAAATAAAAGACCCCTTTCTTCTAACCCCCTCAATTTGCACACATAAAGTCTTATTTCTAATTTGCAAATTAAAGGAAAAGACTCTTTTGTCTCATATGGAAAGTCAACTATTTCTTTATTGGTTGAGTTGTGTGTGCACATGGATCAATCCTATTTTCAAGCTCGACCCTTGATTATCCATCATTTGATCTTGATCACCACCGTCTATACATCTTTAAAAGAAAGAGATCTCCCTTGTCAAAGGATCCACACTCTTCAGTATTGTTATGTTGCAGGTTTATCATTCAAATTCTTGAGAGATTTTGTGGAGAACTTCTACTTCTTGTCTACTTTCTATCATCGATGGCATTTTAGTATAGTTTTATGTAGCTTGCCTTCCCTTTTGCAATAATCTAAGATCACATAGCATAACTAGGTTGGTTTGTAATACTCTCATTTTGGTTACTATAGCTACATCTTGCATTTCATTTTAGCTTACTTCACATTTGCATTGCATATTTGAGGAACTCACTATAGACATTTGCATTCTCACATCTTGTCTCTAGGAGAACTTCCCATCACATGGTTTACTAGGAAGAATAGTATATATAAGGCTCAACTAAAAGTGTTCTTATGCTTGAAACATACTCTCTTGCACTCTGTGGATAGGGAGCTGTAAGTCAACATCCAAGTGTTCCAAACTAATGGAATGCCTTGGATAGAATGGTTTAGAGTGTGACACTTTCTTAGTGTACATTTCTAGTGCCCACTTCTTGTGCCAACTTAGATAAGTACTCTAATGAAATCCTAGTAAACAAGAATCATGCATGATTCTTTCATAATCCATCTATTACCTCTTCTCTCCTTGATCTTAACAATGTTTAGCTATCCTATAGTGAGAACCACTTCTTCTAGAACATTGGATAAGTGCCATGATAAAAACCTAGTAAAAAGACATCATGCATAATTCTTCCATCATCCATCTATCCCCTCTTCTCTCATTGATCTTGACAATGTCAATCTCTTGCATAATTTTGATGTCTTGGAACAATTTTTAGGATTAAAATTAAAATTTGAGTTCACCTAGATAGACAAAATTGCATTTTAAAATTCTACCTTCTTCTATGAAATTAGCTGGCCTCTTGATGTCTAATCTTCAAATCATTAGTAGGCCATCATGATTTCTTCATGTCTTCATCATATCTACTCTAGTTTACATTTTTCATGTCTAAAATCACCTTTCTACTCAATTTGACCTAATTTTTATGCTTTATCCTACGTGGTCAACTCTGGTCAAACTAGGGCATTTTATCAATTAATTATAGTATTAATCATTTATCTATCACCATGGACATTTCTATATCTCTATTTACTCATATCAAGCTCATTTCTACATTCCCCCTTATCTCATTTTGATTCCAATCCCAAGGGGGTGGAAATACTTAATCATTGTTTGCTACAACTATCTAGTTCTTAAGAGCATATGCTTGATTTTTTCATTTTCTCTGTTCTATCTTCTTCTCTTGGTGTTAGCATTCTTCTTGAGTTCTAACATCATCTCTTTCCTAAGTATTTAGTACTACCACTATCAGGCTATACATTCAAGATATGCTATCACTTTCTGCATTTCATTCTTTGGAATCAGATATCTCTATTGCTCCCTACTTGGCTTCTATTTTATTTGACATAATATGCTCCCAAAACAATCATGCATTAGTCAAAGAGGGGAAAATTTAATCACCTAAAAATGGTCATCTAGACTATTAGCCTCCTTCTTAGCATTTTGGCTAAATTAATTAATGATTTACCTAGGCCAAATTGCTAAAAATCAATTAATTTTATTATAACCTATAGTTTGACTATACTATCCTACGTTCATTATTTGATTAAAACATCATGTACCCATTTAATTAAATAAAAGAACCCTTTCTTCTAGCCCACTCAATGTGCAAACATAAAGTCTTATTTCTAATTTGCAAATTAAAGGAAAAGACTCTTTTGTCTCATATGGAAAGTCAACTATTTGTTTATTGGTTCACTTGTGTGTGCACATGGATCAATCCTATTTTCAAGCTCCACCATTGATCATCCATTATTTGATCTTGATCTCCTCCATCTATACATTCTTAAAAGAAAGAGCTCTCCCCTTGTCAAAGGATCCACACTCTTACATATTGTTATGATGTAGGTTGATCATTCAAATTCTTTAGAGCTTTTGTTGAGAGCTTCTACTTCTTGTCTACTTTCTATCATCCATGACATTTTAGTATAGTTTTAGATTATGGTAAAAGAAAGTTTTGAAGGGAATTAAAACCCTTTACAAAATACTAAAGATAAATATTAAAGCACTAGTAGGTTTTACTAGGACCTAAAACCTGAAGTTAAAAAACATCCAAACCAGGTTTTACAGTGACCTAAAAAAAAAAATTTAAACCATACAAAATGACCAAGTTGCGTGTAGATTACCTTCTCATTTTTCATATTAGCATACTTCACATTTGCATTGCATATTTGAGGAACTCATTGTAGACAAAGGCATTCTTGCATCATCTCTAGGAGAACCTCCCATTACATGGTTTACTAGCATGAAGAGTATATCTAAGGTTTAGCTAAAAGCCTTCTTATGCTTGAAAAATACTCTCTTGCACTCCATGGATAGGGAGCCCTGACCCAAAATTGAGTGTTCCAAACTAACAAAGTACCTTGGATAGAAGGGTTTACAGTATGACACTTTCTTAGTGTACATTTTTGGTGCCCACTTCTTGTGGCACCATGGATAAGTACTATGATGAAAACCTAGAAAACAATCATAATGTGTGATTGTTCCATCATCCATCTATCCCCTCTTCTATCTTTGATCTTGACAATGTCAAGCTATGCTATGGTGAAAACCACTTTTTCTAGCACCTTGGATAAGTACCATGATAAAAACCTAGTAAACAGGCATCCTATGTAGTTCTTCCATCATCCTTCTATCCTCTCTTCTCTTAGTGATCTTGATAATGTTGAGATATCCTTACATGTTGGTTATCTTATCCATGAGATTCTCTATTGTGCTTTCTCATTCACTCACAACCTCCATCTTGAGCTTTATTCCTATTTCTCTATCCTATCACTATCCTATCTAGTTTACCCCTTGATCTTGATCATAATAAAGAAAAACATTGTTCTTATTCCTCTTGACATGTCTATTGTCTTTTATTACACCCTTTCATGTTATCTTTCTTATTCTCTTCCACTACTTATGTCATATGCTATCTCACTTATTGGTTTTACTGCTTATCCTACATGTTATCTTTCTCATTCCTTTTGTTGCTTATTCAAAACCTACTTCATATGGCTATCTTTACCTAGCTTAGATACTCTTGGGGAGCTAGTCCTTGATGATCACTTTCACTTGCTTCATATTCCTTTCCTATCCATCTCTGCTTGTCCACCAGCTTCCTACTCCATATTCTACACCTGGCTAGACATTGGGAAAAAATGATGTGATCTTACTTGAGAACTAGTGATCTCTAAATCATTCTAAAAAATCCAAAAAAATTCAATATAATGCTAGAAAAGTCATAAAAATAAAAAAATGTCCTGAAAAAAAGATCATCTTAGTGAAAACCTAGCAATAGGCACTTTGATGTATCACCAAAAAAAATTAAAAAATACAAAAAAATCTGCCAAGTGGTGAAAACCTAGAAATAGGTGCTACTTGAGACTCTTGCACCTATTTCTACTAGTATCACTCACTCTGCAACACATTGCCTAGCTTGGAATTGTTCCTTCTCCTCATCTTGAGGGCATAATTGCTTATCCTATTGAGGTCTCCTTATGCATTAGGGTTTTGTTGGCAACTCAAAAAACAATATTTCTCAATACTTACCACCCTTGACACAGTTATACATTTAAATGACTAAGCTATGACAAAATTTATCTACTTTATGTGCTATCTATGATGATTTCTTTGCTATGTGGTCCCTCCCTAATAGCCTATCAAGGATGTCATGGGCTAGAAGACTAGGGGCATGGGGCATGTTTTCTTGCTTTCTTCTTGTGGGTATACTTTTCTAGTCTATGGTGTTTAGAGCATTCACACTTGTCCTACTTGACACTTTGACTCACAAATGTATCATCCTTGTTTGTTTTCACAAGATCGCACTCGAGGGTTATCTTGGAGCTTATGGCTTGATATAGGTGTAGTAATCTTTTTATATTAAACTTAGGAAATTTGATCATGTAGTCATCTTGACTTACATATCTTTGATTCTTAGATTTGATTTCTACATTCCTATATGATATTGATCATATTCATATCCTCATAGTTCTACTAGTGATGGTTGTATGATCTCATGATGTCCCTAATACGTTGAGATAATGGGTGTTGCACAGATTGCATAATATTGTTATATTTTATTATTTTATTTTATCATGTAATGTTCCACCTAGATGGACGTGCAACACATAAAGATTCCTATGGAATATTCTTGATGAGTTGTATTCTAACATTGTGATAATATTTCATGTAATTATTTAATATTTTGGAAAAGAATTAAATGCCCAATATTAAATGTGGGGTCAGTGGGTTAGGTAGCACATGGTTTATGTAATACCACTTAATGGTTTTTGTGGGACTTGCTACTATATAAGTAGCCACAAGGGTAGTTGTAGTAGAGTAAGAGTGAGAAAGGCAAGAGTCGAGTGTCGAGTGGGACAGGGCTTGATAGGTTAGCCAAGGGAGCATCTGTGAAGGTTGAAAGCATGGCATGGGATGTGTGGATTCATGCTTGTTCACATAGTTTGCTCGGTTGTGGCTATGAAAATGAAGGCTTCCATGGTTGTATGGAAATGGTATTTTTTACTGAATAATACATGGTGATGGATGCTTTTGGAGGCTGGGTTTTTCCCTCAATGAGGGTTCCCAAGGTATATCTTGTATCACAATTTTGTGGGTATGTTGTCTATTCTCTTGCATGTGGATTTTAATTTTGTATTTATTTTAGATCTATTATGGGTTATGTGGAAATGATTATTTTCTTAATTGCCAAGTTTCTTTACAAGTGGTATCAGAGCTATGGTTTTATTATTCGTAACCCTAGATTGAATCCATGGGAATACATGAGAGGATAAAAGAAAGCGCAAGATATATGAATGATTTATTGCAGATCCGAGGGTTTTGGATTTGCTATTATGATGGGATGTTAAAATATTTGTGCATGTGAAATTTTTGGAGAAAAGGATTTTTTGGATGTTTCATTTAAATGAGGGCTTTAGGGGGAGCTTGCAAAAATGACCTCCTGGGTAAAAATAGACCTTGCCATTGGATTCGGGTCGACGTTTCCATAAATTTTGATATATAATATGCCCTAGTTTGGCCATGTTAAGAGGAAATGAAAGAGTTTTTTGGTTTCAACCCATGATGGCCATCAAATTTAATCCTATTAGAATTTTCATCATAATAAAAAATATAAAAAAATTGCACTGAAAATGGTAAAAAGACCGTCTTAATAAAATAGCCATAACTTTCTCTCAGAATATCAAATTTTAGAGTTCTTATAGGCATTGGAAAGCTAATTCAGAGCACTACAACTCGGTATAGGTTTGGTTTTATGATTTTGATTTTTTTAAGGTTTTAAAAGCCCTAAAGTTAGATGTTATTTATTTTGAGCACAGATTAGGGCATAACTTGAGCATACAGAGTTAGATTTTGGACTTCGAGTAGTCAACGGAAAGCTCTTAGAGAGCTCTACACATTAGTTTAGATTTGGTGTAAGTTTGACATGATTTTTTTTGATATATTTATCTAAAAAATTTATGTATATTTTGACTATGGTAACATTGTGAGTTTATGGCATTGGAGATTTAAGATTTGATGTCATTGTATACTCGGTTCATTATTTAGATTGGTCTCATGATGATATGGTTATTAGTGTTTGGCTTGAATATGTATGATGACTTGTTGGATCTACAAGTTGTGTAGTGTTGTAAGCGGTCTATACTTACAAGTTGCATTTATAGCTTGGTTATGGGTTGTCTTTGCCCATTGATCTTTCATTATTGATGCATATTCAAATTGGTGGCTTGGATTTGGGTTGTCTATGACCTAAGTCACATGATTTGGTAATGTTTTTTCATGTAGAAGGGATGAGATGTTATTACCAGGTACATTCATGACGGAGTATTGTGGTTGACTATTTTATGCTGACAGGTTGGACACTTTGAGATCCAGATGCTCGGTTCATGGATGTGATCATGGTGCCAAAGATTTTGGTATGACATGATTGGTTATATAGGTACATCCTTCATATTCATTAGCTTGGATTTTTTATTCAATTATGATGGTATATCTTCTTGGTTGAGGATCATGGTTATTTGGTTTCTTTTGAGGATCTCATGATGTGCACTTTGAGTTCTTTGATGATTTGATGCCTTGGTTGATTCTTATGGTTAGAGGATGGTTTTTCATCATTATGTCATGGATAGCCTGGATACATGGTTTAGTGGGAGCTTTTGATAGTGATGAGGTGACAGTGCAGGATTAGTTCCTAGTTTGGTTTGGATCTTCAAGTAGGAGATGGTTTTCTTCATGGTGTGTGGAGATGGTTGCATCTTGAGGACTCATAGGGTTCTTGGCAAAGGTGTGGTTTATGCTTTTATTTGGCATGTTATGCTTGGTATGAGGATGGTTTCATTATTATGTCATGGTATACTCTTGATACATGTTTAGAGTTGTGACATGTTATAGTATGTTCATATGGAGAATGTTATCTCTTTTGGTTGAGATGGTTTAGATCATGTTGTCATGTTTATGTTCCTGAGGCCATGGTTGGAACTTTGACATTGATCCTGGTTTAGTTTCTTGGTATTGAGTACACTAATCATAAGTTGGGTACTTCATGATATTGATATGTTACATTTGGAGTTGGCATGGATTGATTGATTACAGGTGCTCATGGATACTTAGAGATGGTGGTGATGCTAATTTCTCTTGGATTAGAGAAGTATTTGTTGGGATGATTGATGGTTTTAGCAAGAAGTCCGAGGGGCAATCACCTGATATGGATTTGAGAGGAGATTTTTCTTAGATGAGTCTTGGTTGGAGACTTGGGTATCTTGATGAGAATTCTCATTCCCCACTTTTGTTCTACTCGGCGGTTTGCTACTTGAGAGGTATAGCCCATTGTTTCTCTTAGTTGCATTATATTTATGCTTTTCTTTCATGGATATAGATCTTGAGCTATGGTACATGAGTTAGTTCTGGAGGGTTCATTTGAGAGATGGTTTAGCATTAGTTATCTCCATGTGCATATGTTGTTATGTTGGTTGAGTTTGGGAGATGGTTTTATATTGGGCATATTCCTCGATTTAGGAATGGTTTTATGAGTTTGATCTTCTTGTGAGATGCTTACACCCATGATTAGTTATATGGTATGGTTTGGGTGTTGTTAAGGCTTCTTGTTGGGGTTTAATGGAGGAGATCATACTTGTACAGCTTACATCTAGAGGTGTGTGTAGGACATGATATAGGTTATGATTTGCATGGTTTCTCTAGTCTTGGTTATCTTCTTGGATGTTCAATTTTGATTACATTGGGTTTGAGATTGGTTAGAGATTGTGATCACTAGTTTGTGCTCATGTATGTCATGTGAGAGATGACATGGTTATTCCTTTATCTCTTTCCTGTATTGGTTGTGGAGAATTTGGGAGACTATTGGAGACTTGTTACAAGACTTGTTCTTGTAAGATATCAATTTATGTATTGTGGATGTCCTTGATACTACATGGATTCACTTATTTGAGATGTTGAGAGTGGATTGGTTATAGATTTGACATTATCTTTTGCAGTGGGAGCTTCTTGGTATATATGTGGTAGGTATTGCTCTTGAGGCTTGTGATTGCAGGTTATAGATTGGATATGTTGATGACATGAGATTCACTTGTTATACCTTTGAGGTATGGATAGTTGGATGGGTTTGGCACTTGTTGTGGGTGCTATTTTAGCTATGGATATTTTGACAACTACGAATACATGTGATTACCTTTGCATCATGTTTTTCTTTTTTTGTGCTTGGAATTTTAGTTGGTATAGGATTTTATGATCTTTTAATGTGATAGGTTGGGTGGCTTTCTCTCTGGATGGCTTCTATGTATGTCTAGTGGCAGTGGCATAATAGGAGGTGAGATCATTCATGTTTGAGATGCTAGATACTTTGATTTTGTTATGGGTACTAGGATGGAGCACTTGGTGTAGTTTGATCCATGATGGTGGATGTGCTAGGAGGGATTGTTCCCTTGTTCATTTATGTGGCTACGGATTGACCCTATGCAATGTATACAACAAGTGAGAGATTGTTGAGATAATGGGTGTTGCACACATTGCATAATATTGTTATATTTTATTATTTTATTTTATCATGTAATGTTCCACCTAGATGGACATGCAACATGTAAAGATTCCCATGGAATATTCTTGATGAGTTGTATTGTAACATTGTGATAATATTTCATGTAATTATTTAATATTGGAGAAAAGAATTAAATGCCCACTATTAAATGTGGGGTCAGTGGGTTAGGTAGCACATGGTTTTAGCACATGGTTTATGTAATATCACTTAGTAGTTTTTGTGAGACTTGCTACTATACAAGCAGCCACAAGGGTAGTTGTTGTAGAGTAAAAGTGAGAAAGGCAAGAGTTGAGTGGGACAAGGCTTGATAGGTTACCCAAGGGAGCATTTGTGAAGGTTGAAAGCATGGCATGGCATGTGTGGATTCATGCTTGTTCACATAGTTTGCTCGGTTGTGGCTATGGCCATGAAGGCTTCCATGGTTGTATGGCAATGGTATTTTTTGCTGAATAATACATGGTGATGGATGCTTTTGGAGGCTGAGTTTTTCCCTCAATGAGAGTTTCCCAAGGTATATCTTGTGTCACAATTTTGTGGGTATGTTGTCTATTCTCTTGCATGTGGATTTTAATTTTGTATTTATTTTAGATCTATTATGGGTTATCTGGAAACAATTATATTCTTAATTGCCAAGTTTCTTTACATAATAAACACTCAATGTTTAAATTAGAGTCTAAATGTTATGCATTTCTTGCTGGTAAATCACTTTGCATGTTAGTTTTCATTTTAGATTTATTTTATAGTTCAGTCTTGCATTTTTGCATATGGGGAGAGCTCTCTCTTCATCTTTTTGGACATTTTGGCTAACTGCTTTCATATCTTCTTCATTTTCTTCTTTATCGTGTCTTTTCATCTTCTTGATCTTTTGCTTCATCTCTTTGCTATCCTATCCTCATATCTGTATAACCTTTTGACCTCTTGCATAATTTTGACATCCTAGATCCATTTTTGAGATTGAAATTGAAATTCAAGTTGATCTTGATAGTCAAAATTGCATTTTAAAATTCTACCTTCTTTTATACAGTTAATTGGCCTATTGAGGTCTAATCTTTGAATCATCACTGGGCATCATCATTTCTTCATGTCTTCATCATTTCTACATTTCATATCTACTCCAATTCATATTTTTCATGTCCAAAATCACCTTTTTACTCGATTTGACCTAATTTTCATGCTTTATCCTGTGTGGTCAACTCTTGTGAAACTGGGCCATTCTATCAATTTCTTATAGTCTTAATCATCTATCATCATGGAAATTTCTATATCTCTATTTACTCATATCTAGCTCATTTATACATTCCCCCTTACCTCATTTTGATTTCAATCCTAAGAGGACAGAAATAC
Source organism: Cupressus sempervirens (assembly GCA_028749045.1). Taxonomy (NCBI): domain Eukaryota; kingdom Viridiplantae; phylum Streptophyta; class Pinopsida; order Cupressales; family Cupressaceae; genus Cupressus; species Cupressus sempervirens. The sequence goes on from CM053792.1 coordinate 554,892,153, forward strand.
TCTATCATTGTTTGCTACAACTATCTATTTATTAGGAGCACATACTTGATCTTTGTATTTTCTCTTGGTATATCTAATTTTCTTGGTGTTAGCATTCTTCTTGAGTTATGACATCATCTCTTTCCTAAGTTTTTAGTACTATCACTACTAGGATGTACATTGTGGATTTGCTATCTCTTTCTGCATTATATTCTTCAAAATTAGATATCTCTTTTGCTCCCTACTTAGCTTCTCTTTTATTTGACATAATGTGTTCCTAAAATGATCACACATTACTCAAAGAGGGGAAATGTAATCACCTAAAAATGGTCATCTAAACTATTAGCCCCCTTCTCAACATTTTGGCTAAATTAATTAATCATTTGCCTAGGCCAAATTGCTAAAAATCAATTAATTTTATTATAACCTATAGTTTGACTATACTATCCTATGTTCATTATTTGATTAAAACAACATGTCCCCTTTGAATTAAATAAAATACACCTTTCTTCTAGCCCACTCAATGTGTACATATAAAGTCTTATATCTAATTTGCAAATTAAAGGAAAACACTCTTTTGTCTCATAAGCAAAGTCAACTATTTGTTTAGTGGTTGACTTGTGTGTGCACATGGATCAATCCTATTTTCAAGCTCCACCCTTGATCATCCATATTTTGATCTTGATCTCCACCATCTAGAAATGTCTAAAATAAAGAGTACTCCCCTTCTCAAAGGATCCACACTCTTGAGTATTGTTATGTTGTAGGTTTATCATTTGAATTCTTGAGAGCTTTTATGGAGAACTTCTACTTCTTGTCCACTTTCTATCATCCATGGAATTTTAGTATATTTTCATGTAGCGTACCTTCTCTTTTTGCAATAATCTAAGATCACATAGCATAACTAGGTTGGTTTGTAATACTCTTGTCTTGGTTTCTATAGTTGTATTTTTCATTTCATATTAGTTCACTTCACATTTGCATTACATATTTGAGGAACTCATTGTAGACATTTGCCTTCTTGCATCTTATCTCTAGGAGAACCTCACATTGCATGGTTTACTAGCAAGAAGAGTATTTTTAAGGCTTAGCTAATAGCCTTCTTATGCTTGAAACATAATCTCTTGCACTTTGTGGATAGGGAGCTCTAAGCTGATATCCAAATGTTTCAAACTAATGGAGTACCTTGGATAGAAAAGTTTAGAGAGTGACACTTTCTTAGTGTACATTTTTGGCACCCAATTCTTGTGGCACCTTGGATAAGTACTATGATGAAAACCAATAAACAAGCATCATGTTTAATTGTTCCATCATCCATCTATCCACTCTTCTATCTCTGATCTTGACAATGTTGAGCTTTCCTATGGTTAAAACCACTTCCTCTAGCACCTTGGATAAGTACCATGACAAAAACCAAGTAAACAAGCATCATGTGTAATTCTTCCATCATCCATCTATCCCCTCTTCTCTCGTTGATCTTGACAATGTTGAGTTATCCTTGCATATTGGCTATCTTATCCACAAGATTCTCTATTGTGCTTGCCCTTTCACTCACAACCTCCATCTTGAGCTTTATTCTTATTGCTCCATCCTATCACTATCCTATCTATTTTACCCCTTGTTCTTGATCACAATAAAGGAAAATATGGTTCTTAGGCCTCTTGACATGTCTACTCTTTTGGATTACACACTTTCTTGCTATCTTGTTTATCCTCTTCCACTATTTGTGTCATATTCTATCTTGCTTATTGGCATCACTACTTATCCTACATCCACTAGTAGAATTTTGGCAAATAAATGACTATGTGACTAAAAAATTTAGTCACAAGGCTAAAATTTTTAGTCACATGATTAAAATTGATTAGATTATAATAATATTTTATAATTTATAAGTATAAGTGACTAAATAAATGACTAATCTGGTCGTCAAGGAAAATTACAAGGTTAGACAAAGATAAGTGACTAAATCAATGATCAAATAAATGGCTAAAAAATTGATCACTAATAATTAGTCACCCAAACAAATGACTAAATCAATGATCTTTGAATTTTTAATCATATTAATACATTCTTTTAACTTTTTTCTAATGTTTAGTACTTACTAATAGAGTTTTTATTTTACCAATACATCATTATTAGTAAACTTTCTTTAATATCCTCTCAACTGATATTGAACTAGAAATGAAATGATCACCCCAATCTATAATCAAACTCCTCAAATCTACTCCTAAAAAAAAACCCTTCATGCACTCAAAAGAAAACAAGAAGTCTATCTTTTCATATCAAAAATATTAATAGCAACTCTTCATCACATTTTTTTTTTGCACACTCCTGAAAAAAAAAATGGATAGGACAACTTCATAAGTGTGCAAAAGCATTCAACTAATTTGAGTTTTTATTTTGTGTCGGTACATGAATTCTTTTTATAGGTAACATTTTTTAGTTTGCAGTGATCTATAATTGTTAGGGATGTTGACACTTGTATTTATCTTCTAGTTGAATAAATAGCCTATCAAACACATTTACTCCTATTTCCTTTAAAAGGTATTCTTCCAATAAGCTTCTAAGGGAGAATAAGACTATCACATATACTTATAAATAAACAATGCAAATTACAAAACATTTACTTTTAGCAAAAAGTTAACAAAAAACAAAACCTGTACTTCTAACTATATATTTTATTGGCAACCTTATCATTTTATTTATTTATATAGTTAGAAGTAAAGAATTTATTTATAAAGTTAGAAGTATTTTTTGATTTGATATGTATTAGTAAAATATATAAGGTTTTAATTTGCATTGTAGGTTGCTAATCAAAATAATAATATCAAATTAATAAATACTTTACCAATATTGAAAGATTGAGAAGTTTTTCAATTACACTAGAATTTTCATAAATGAATGCATAATTAGTTTTTAGCTATGTTTATATGTGTGTGTGTGTGTGTGTGTGTGTGTGTGTGTGTGTGTGTGTGTGTGTGTGTGTGTGTGTGTGTGTGTGTGTGTGTGTGTGTGTGTGCATGTGTGTGTGTATATATATATATGCCAACATTGATACAACTATAATGAATTCTAATTATAATATTAAACTTTGTTTAGAGAGAACCATAAAAGATGTAATAATTCCTTTTGAATTTTATAAAATAATTTAGTTAAAATTATAAATATAAAGTACTTTAAAAAATTCAATTACAAAAAAGCTAAATATCCTAGGTATTTAAACTATATATGCTAGTTTAGTCGATGGTTCTCTAATTTTCCTATTTTGACCTATAATTATTCTAAATAAAGAAGAAAACCTATCCAATTGTGTCCTCTCCCTCCAGGTCTCATGAAAAGTTATATGTAATAGCCATGGCATCCACGAAACAAGATGCAAATGTGCATCTATATCCATTTCTCAGTTGTCTCATCGATCGGGTTATTGCTACTGTTAATTTGTAAGTAATTTTTTTAAAGCTAATTATCATGACATATTAGATCCATTGTTCTATCTGGACACAAATGAGTTGATTTCAGTAAATAATTAAGGATTTTTTCCATCATGTTAAACCATAAATCAAAAGACCTTTTCTCTAAAATGGAATTTGACTTATGCAACTTTTGAATCATTTTTTCCCATGAACAGAGCTTGATGCTTGTGATTATGCTTTTTATTATCATTAAATTTGTGTCCATAATATTCTGAAGCTCACCTTCAATTTTTTCATCTATCATGCCAACTATTCTCTATCGCCTACTCGAGATTCATGACGTGCTACTCTATAGCTAGATTCGAGGTTAATTATCATGAATCTTGGTATTTAGAATGTGTTTTTGTTGTTGACCTATGTCTTTGCTACAATTGTAATCATAGACATGAACAATAATTAAGAATTTGTTTCTATATTTTTATAGCATTTTGTAATTTTTTGGATGATATGGAATGAATTCACTTGCTTTTGACTTCATTTGTGTGGAATGTTGGTGGATTTTCTTGTTGGAACATTATTTTTAGCATTTATTGCAGTTTAGGATTTTGCATAAATTGCTCCTATGCAAGACACGAAAAACCATAGAATTTGTAATGAATTTAATGGGTTGAATTTATTATAATTTTGAAATGATTATGCTTATTATTATCATCTAGAATCTCTGTGGCAAGTTGAGAAGAAATGGTATCTCTTATCTAGTATTATGAAACCCTAGATACAATATTGTCCAAGGATTGTTTATTCCTTTTTTTTTAAGATATATTGCCTTCTTGTATGGGGTAACCTTGTGCTTAAAAGCTACACATAGGATGAAAGAATTATCTTGGAAATTCATCTAGGGCTTTCTTATGGCTTGTACATTGCAGTACAACATATATATAAGTAAAAAAATCATTGCATATGTTGTTAAGCATTCAACTTGAAACTATTAGAGGAGCTCTTCTATAGTCAATTTTTGATGAATTATCGATCCCTCCCAAAGGGTACATCTAAGATTTTAATTATTTACTCTATAAGATACCTTCAGTTCCAGCACTTGTATGGGCTTTTTGGCTGGTCAATTTCTATTATAGGGCATCCTTGCACTTTGATGCAATAATAAAAAGGCAAAACCACAAATGAATTCACCTTGTCATTGATGTACACAACATCCATAATTATTTGGTGGTTCACTTGACTAAATTTGTACATTTAAACATGTAACATATCCTCTTGATATTTAAATATAGGTTTCCAATGTGAAAACCCAAATGAATCAATGAGTGAGTGCATCCCATTTCACTTGTAATCTTTACTAGTTTTTGGGTTCTTTCCCGAGGGACATTTATTTAAAACAATTTATATGCATTATGCTATAGAATGTCCCTTGAATAATTGTGTTCAGAAAAAAGCATCAGACTCTTGTATGAGAATATTTTTTTTTTTAGATTTTTGAAAAGAAGTGCATGATATCTAATAGATTCTTTAGGATTTTAAACTATAAACCAATTCAAAATAAATGGGTTACAAATATTGAACTACAGAAAAATAGAGACTTGAATTGAATGTAAAATTCAAATTGATCTCAGATTTAAATGATATTGAATGAACTAATAAAATATATACTATTCCATATCCAATCATAATAGAAATCAATAACTATATATAACTTTTAGGCTATAGTAGGAATTCAGTGATTACAAGCCTCATTTACAATCATCATCAAGCATAGATAATATTGAATTTCAACTCAAAGCTTTTACCCACAAGCTGAATGTTGTATGATAGGCTTACCTTAGTCATTTATTCATTTATGTACAAAATAAATGAGTAAAAATAACATTCCTACAATATGTTCACCTAGAATTTCCTAGTTATGATATATAATGTGATTTAATGTATGATCTTAATGTTTGAATTGTTCAAACTATTCTCATAACCAGTAACCTTGTATTTTCTTGTCCAGAATCCTTATCACCTAATATTAGCTAAATATTCATGAGCATCCCCAATTTAGCTAAGACACCTTATGCTAGTCTTGATGTTGGGAGCTCAGACATTGGCATAATAATATCAAAAGACACAGTCAGGGTGGACATTCTACCTGGGTATTTTTTTTATTTGAAAAGACCTTGTATTCATGAAATGCACTTGCAAATAAAAATAGTTCCATCCATTCCTAGATCACACCTATCATATAAATAACCCTTGTCAAACCATGGTATCAAATAACCCATACAAGAGTTGGCTGTGCTTTATTTTTAGTCCTTGCCCATGGCAGGAAACTATTGCCAAGGGTTTCTAACTAAACAGTGATTAATCTTTGTTCCAACCACCAATCATAAATGTCTTTTAATTAAAATTTATCTTCCCAATACTACCTCTATCAGAATCTATGCATAATTTTTAACAAGCCTATTAATTCAAATTTTGTTGTTGTTCTCCTATTGGACTATAGAGATGGTTCTAGGATATGACAGAAAGCTATAAGGTCCCGATGGAAGAGACGACACATTTATTTATGAGAGTATGTTGGATTTTGTGTGCTTAGTTATGGGCAGATGGGGTTGTGCAATGGCAATAGGAGAGAGGAATAGAATGGAGACACGAATCTACATGTAGAAGAGGCGTGGAAATTATAGTTTGAAAGCTTTCTAAAAACAACCCGGTGAAGAAGAATTCTATCTTTGTTACTCAAAAATGAAACTTTCCATGTTACTCTCAATTCCTACAATGGTGGAGGAGTGAGGCATTAACATCATCCAAGTTCTACAGAAAGTGAGGAGCTGGCCGATTAGTCTTCCGCTAAAAGGCAACTCTGGAGTCAGAAATTGGATAGTGAGTTATAATTCCCGAGGTCTAGTGGAATCACCCATGAAATTTTATCATTATCAATGTGAAATTTTAATTGATTCTTCAAGAAACCTAATGAAGAGGAGATAGAGCTAATAAGATGTTTGTGTGGAGGTAGAAAAGTGGTAATACTACTACAATGGCCTAATTGTACAGGTATGCTTACATTCCACTTTGATTTATACACTAGAAACAAAGATCAGACACCAAACCTATTAGTTAGAGGCTTCATGATAGATGCATATTGTTATTGGTCTCACATGCTTGTAATAAAAATTTATTAACATTATATCTTTTTGCTGGAAGTGTCTGGAGGCCATTAGTTTTGTGTAATATTTGATCATTTTGATGTCAAAAAAGAGAGTCATTCATTCCGAGGTGATTGATCATTTGTGACAAACCTATCAAAGTTAATTCCTTTGTATTTTGGAGGTGATTTATGATGCTTAATTTAATGGTGGTTGTTTCCTACCTTTGGAGGTGATCTATAGAATCGATAGGGCCTTGTTATGTTGACATGGCTACCATGTCTACATCTTCATAACAACATTCCTACAACAAAATCTACTTATCCTTATATACCTGTAATGTTCATCTTTGCCCCTATTTTCATGGTATGCAATTTTATAATATGTTTATCTACTACATGTTTTGGTACTATCATATGAATGATGTATCAAATTCAAGTTAATGAGAATTGCATTTCTACTTAGTTTATAGATTATTTTGCTATATTTATCTTTGATGTTTTTAATGGAAAAATTATCTAATTTTAGCATTTTTTTGTCTAGTATAAATGTTTGGCACATTTCATTTGGCCAAAATGGAGACTTCACAAGTTTTTGTACAAGAGAGCTAACAAATATCAAAGTGAGATGTTCAAACAGTTGGGTGTTTTTAATAAATGTGGGGGAATATCAAAGTATTTTGATTAGATTTATTTTAGGTTGTAGATTGTTAAAATATTACTTTTTAAACTGAGGTGTGTTGGTGAATTTTAGAAAAGTCATATTACTTTTTTAACTGAGGTATGTTGGCAAATTGTAGAAAAACCTGAGCATCTCTAAACCTGCACATGGAAGTACAATTGTTGCTTGGCAAGTTAAGGATAGATATTGTATTAGAGACCCTGCATGTAGAGATGGTGTCTACATTGCTGACCCAAGTGGTGAACATATACAAGCATATTGAGGACATGCTAGACAAATATGGGAATGCAATTATTTTTTTCTACTCTTTACTCCAATGAAATTGCTTTCGCATTTAATAGTTTCTATATCATTTTCATTGCTAGTTACTCAATATCACAATTAATTGATGCATCAGGAACATCCACTTGATTTTGGTACCAATTAATATCTATAGCTAATTAACATGATCTCAAGTTTAAGTTTTGTCTTGTCAAAATTGGCAGCCTACCCTTTACTAAATCTCTAATATATATTTATGTGTTGTATGAACAATTTGGAAACACTGTATTACAAATTACTAATTCACTTTCATTGTGCTATAGTTTCATATATTGCCTCTTATATTTTACAAGCAGCAATGTTGTATGTACTGGAGGACATGTGTTGATTTATTTCATGTAGCATGAACATGAATGGAGTTGAAGTGAGGATACCGATGATATTTTTAGCTCCCACTAGGTAATTTTCAAGTTCCCTAAAATTTATAGAACAAGCAATAAAAGTATTTGATTTTCATAATTTGGTGTAGGTTAAACACTTTTTACTGACAAGCTCAGGGATACAGATGAGCTTGGGATTGTGAAATTTGATTTTGTCAGCAACAATTTCAATAGCCATTTTTCTTCTCTTTTGGGTTCCCACTATGTCATATCACATTGATTTTTCTTTGCTTTTCGGACCAAGTACAATAATTTTTGAGGCAATATCCAAATTGGCACTCACTATTATCCTGAATAGTGTGCAACTAACTCACCCCTTTATTTTATTTCTCTATTCTATTAGTTTGATCTTATGAAAACATAAATCCTTAATTTTGGAAAAAATATTTATCTCTTGGTCTTGTGACAGTTCTATATAATGTGTATTCTTCTTACAGTAGCTTACAGTAGAATCCACTTGGTGTAATTTATTCTTGCATGGTAATGGATAATTCCTATTGTTCTAAAGTATCTTTTCATAGGAGCACAACTATTTTGTCTACTGCTTCTTATATAAAATTTCAGCTTTCGTTTAATAGCATTTTATTATATCCAAGCTAGGTATAAGCTTAATTGAACAAAGCTGCAACACTAGTTTCTTACCCATAATCTAAAGCTTATGCATTAAAGGCAAGGGCACAACTACTAGAGGTGAAGGCATCTAAGAAAACACTATAGCTAGGGGTTATTGGATTAGGGTTATTATTTCATTAATTTGTTTCATTTTACAACTCTTATACTTAATGGATTAAATACTATTTTTTTGAACAACATCTAATTTTTGGGTACATAATTGCATTTAGAATGCAATTGTCAATTACTTTGAAAGATGATCTTTCATTGGCCTTCGTAGTTACTTGGTTTATCTAGTGCAAAGGTTTATTTTCTTGACATAAATTGCATAATCCATTGTATCTTTTTTCTGAGAAGTTAGCACAGAAACAATACTTGTACGGCCAAAATGCCCCAAATTATATTTTATGAGAGCCTATCACTACAATAATTTAGAGAAGTATAATTGACATAAAATATAATTTTAAAATGCTTGAACAAAAGAATTTAAAATTGTTGAATTGTTATTGATAAAGATTTAGATTATTGTTTTTCATAATAACTAAAATTTGTGTTGTTTGAGAAGAGTATATCATGTTACAGGACCATGATCATTAAAGGGCACTAGCTCAATGGAAGAGCACCTGTTTTATAAGTAGGAGGATGGTGGTTCAATTCCATCGTGCCCTAATATGACTAAATTAATGATTAAATAAACTACTAAATATGTTACCAAATATACCACCACATATACTACCAAATATGCTACCAAATCAACTATCAAATCAACTACCAAATATAGTACAAAAATTACCATATAAACTACCAAGTAACAACAATAAATGGCTAAATCAATGATTAAAATAGTTTAGTCATAAATTTGGTTGGGAGATAAATGTCTGGCAATAAACTACCATTGGTCACATGATCAAAATAAGTCACATATCTACAATTTTTAATAGTTTATTTAGTAATATATTGTTGTTTTTGTACTAGTGATCCTATCTTGCTCATTTCTTCCATTGCCTATCCAAAACCTACTTCATATGGCTATCTTTCCCTAGCTTGGGTACTCTTGAGGAGCTAGTCCTTGAGGATCACTTTCACTCGCTTCATATTCCTTTCTTATCCATCTATACTTATCCACCAACTTCTATAAGATCCCTTACAATGTATCATATTATAAACTCTAAATAACACAAAGATGGTTAGAACTAGGAAGTGTAAGGAGGTGAGATATTATGTCCTTGTCTGTCATGAAAGTTATGTGAGTTATAGACTATTACCATACACCTTAGGTTAGAATGATGATAAGTAATTTTTTAGATTTAGGCATTTCATGATTGGCATCCTTCTTATTGATATTGGACCTATGCAAACATGATCATGAAAACATCCTAATTTCCTAACAAATGTCTTATCATGTAATATCTCATAATGATAATGAGATGGTGTTAGTAATCAAACTAGATTTAATTGAATCAAGTATACTAGTTGTGATGATTACATTTTGGTGGTTTTGATTTAATGTATGTAATCAGAACTAATTTTCATGTTGGCTGATTTAGCAATATAGATTCAATATTTTTTCATTTTGATAGGAAATGGTTTAAAATTTTAGTTGGATCATTTGATTAAAAAATAAATGTTGATATACAGATTCTGACATTTTAACATTTCAAAAGCTTTATATGAAAATGATTAAGAAATAAAAGTTGATTATGACAATCGAAGTATGTTAAAATTGATGTGCAAATTTTGATATTTTAACATTTTGAATGTATTATTTGAAATGATTAAGTAAAGGAATTCCATTGAATTATGCTAATATGGATTACACAATATTCAAATTTGTATGCATTTATGATGGGTATTTTATATGACCTTCTTGGACTACTAATGCTCGAGTTTAGTGTGCAAAAAGAGGAACAATGGAAATCTTTGGGGGAAACAAGCTCCAAACTTATGTAAACATGGTATAGCAAAGGTGAATATTTGGAAGACTCAAAAGCCTCATTTTCATAAATGTAAGCTTGCTTGTGTGTGAAATTGTTAATCTCCAAGATGCATTAGGGACATGTCATGATGATATGGAATGTGCTTTTATGTGTCACTTGACACTTGTGGATTTTTGTGTGTTAAAGACATGTCACCTAGGGTTTTGTTCATGGTAGAATTTTACTCTAAAACTAATTATCTTGTTAATGACTAAGTAAACCCACTTGAAAAGGGATAGGATGGGTCACAATCAAGGGAAATTCGAAATTAGACTTGACTAGGGTTTTGAAGGGTCTTTAGGTGGTCCCAAAATGCCTTTGGTGTGAAAATAAGCCACCCATATGATAGTATAACATGTTAGGGAACTAATTTTGATCATGTTGATGCCTAGGTAGCCTAGGGAGACCCTTTACCCATGCATTCTTCAATCAATTCGAAAATGGAGTTGTCACATGAGTTCTTTTCTATGTTCCCACTAAGTCAATTATAGAAAATTTAGGGAAGACAAGTCTATAAGAGAGAGTGGCTTGATGCTTTTTACAAAATAGTTAGTGGGAAATCTTTTTTACGGAGTCTTGGACAAACTAGTGGGGCGTTCACCCACTCTCTAAGTTTAGAGATAGTTAGGGTTTTGGAGGAAGACTAAGGGAGCTCTACAAAAACTATCATTTCCTTTAGGGTATGTGCAGGATCATTGTGTACCAAACTATGGCCTTAAGTGGTAGTGAAAAATCAGAAAATCAGGGTTATGTCAACTTGACACATAATTTTAAAGTGGTTATGAACTTTATATCAAAAAGTTGTAAGAAAATAATCTGTAGGAAATTGAATGTAGTTTCTAAACTACTAGGTCTTATTAGGAGAAAAAAATAATTTATTGGTCAAAAGTTTGAATTTTAATGCAGTACTACCAAAATTTCAGGGCAAAAATAAAAAGTAGGTGTATGTCTGACCACCTTAATCAAAATCAAATGATTATATTTTTTTAATATAATTATAGATATGAAAAGTAGACTCATGCCCAGATGTGATGCATATTTTTTAGTATTTTTATTCCAAATAAATAATTAAATATGAATTTTCTACCAAAACTTTTTTGGAAAAAAAAAGTCACGTGTCTGACCACCTTAACTAATAGAAAATTTTACCAAATTTAATTTATTTATTTTTTCTTATACTAGGCGAAGCATAGAATGTGACGCAACTTTTAGATTTAAAAAATGTTATACTGTTTGAAAATGATAGCTATTTTTCAATCAGTATGTCAATCAGCACTTTACAATAATCTTCATTGATAATTAACTAATGAATACTTATTGATCTCAGAATTTGACAGAAATTATATTGATGGAATCTTGAAAGCGATATTAAAAAACCCTTTTCGTTTCATTCAATTTCAATCAAAATAACATTGTCAGATGACTACCCGAAGTCTGAATATCACTAAAACCCTCTTCAAACACGTCTTTTGGGTTGACCATGTAGGCTTGGTAAATACCAAGCCTAATCGGATATCGGATTTGAAATCGGATATCGGATTTCAAATCAGATATCCGATATGGCTAGGTGAATTTTGGTGAGAAATTTGAAATCCCAACCCATTTTGGAGGGAAAACCGGATTTAAGACTTATAGCTTATGATTTATAAATTATTTTTGTTATATTACTATGTAAATATGTATATATATATATATATATATATATATATATATATATATATATATATATATATATATATATAATAACGTAATGTAAAGATATAACATATAATATATTATGTTATTCTCATTATAATCTATAAATATAATTTATATTATTATTATTTTTACTAAATATAATAATGTAATATTTTTATTAAATATAATAAAGTAATATATATATATATATAATAACATAATATATATTATAACATTATATTTTATAGCTTATGATTTATAAATTATTTTTGTTATATTACTATGTAAATATGTATTATAATATTATATATATATATATAATAACGTAATATATATATATAAAAGTATGTTATTAATATATATAATAACATAATATTTTTATTAAATATAATAACCACATATATATATTATTATTATATTAATATGTATGTTATTAATATATATGTATATTATTAATATATATGAGTCAAAGGGGGTCATAGGTTGACCTATGACCCCCTTTGACCCATTACATAACAACATATGTCCCTAGGGGTCCTAGCACCCCTAGTGACATATTAGAATCGTTCTTATGGGTCGAAGGAGGTCATAGGTTGACCTATGACCCCCTTCAATGCATTACATGATGACATATGTCTCTAATGGTCCTAGGACCCCTAAGGACATATTAGAATCGTTCTTATGGGTCAAAGGGGGTCATAGGTCATTCAATCCATTAAATGATGACATATGTCCCTAGGGGTCTAGGACCCATAGGGACATATTATAATCATTCTTATGGGTCAAAGGGGGTCATAGGTTGACCTATGACCCCCTTCGACCCATTAAATGATGATATATGTCCCTAGGAGTCCTAGGACCCCTAGGGACATATTAGAATTGGGTCAAAGGGTGTCATAAGTTGACCTATGACCCCCTTTGACCTATTACATGATGACATATGTTCCTAGGGGTCCTAGCATCCCTAAAGACATATTAGAATCATTCATATGGGTTGAAGGGGCTAATAGGCTAACTTATGATCCCCTTCGACCCATTACATAATGACATATGTCCCTAGAGGTCCTAGGACCCCTAGGGACATATTAGAATCATTCTTATGGGTCGAAAGGGGTCGTAGGTCCCTTCGACACATTACATGATGACATATGTCCCTAGAGGTCTTGGGACTCCTAGGGACATATTAGAATCGTTCATATGGGTCAAAGGGGGTCATAGGTTGACCTATGATACCCTTCAACCTATTACATGAAAAAATTTGTCCCTAGGGGTCCTAGGACCCCTAAGGACATATTAGAATTGTTCATATGGGTCAAAGGGGGTCATAGGGTGACCTAGGACCCCCTTCAACCCATTAAACGATGACATATGTCTCTAGGGGTCCTAAGACCCATAAGGACATATTTGAATTGTTCATATGGATCAAAGGAGATCATAGGTTGACCTATGAACCCCTTCGACCCATTAAATGATGACATATTATAATTGTTCATATGGATCAAAGGGGGTCATAGGTTTACCTATGACCTCCATCGACCCATTAAATGATGATATATGTCCCTAGGGGTCCTAGGATGCCTAGGGACATATTAGAATTGTTCATATGGGTCAAAGGGGGTCATAGGTTGACCTATGACCCCTTTTGACCTATTACATGATGACATATGTCCTGAGGACCCCTAGGGACATATGAGAATCATTGTTATGGGTCAAATGGGATCATAGGTTGACCTATGAACCCCTTCGACACATTACAAGATGACATATGTCCGTAGGGGTCTTAGGTCCCCTAGGGACATATTAGAATCGTTCATATGGGTCAAAAGGGGTCATAGGTTGACCTATGATCCCCTTCAATCCATTAAATGACAACATATGTCCCTAGGGGTCCTAGGAACACTAGGGACATATTAGAATTGTTCATATGGGTCAAAGGGGGTAATAGGTTGACCTATGACCCCCTTTGATCTATTACATGATGACATGTCCCTACGACCCTTAGGGACATATGAGAATTGTTCTTATGGGTCAAAAGAGATCATAGGTTCACCTATGACCCCCTTCAATGCATTACATGATGACATATGTCCCTAGGGGTCCTAAGACCCCTAGAGAAATATTAAAATCATTCTTATGGGTCAAAGGTGGTCATAGGGTGACCTATGATACCCTTCAATCCATTACATGATGACATATGTCCCTAGGGGTCCTAGGACCCTTAGGGACATATTAGAATCATTCTTATGGGTCAAACAAGGTTATAGGTCAACTTATGACTCCCTTTGACCCATTACATGATGACATATGTTCCTAAAGCTAAATATGTCATCATTTAATGGGCCGAAGTGGGTCATAGGTCAACCTATGACACCTTTTGACCCATATGAAGCATTCTAATATGTCCCCAGGTGTCGTAAGACACTTAGAGACATATGTCATCATGTAATGTATCGAAGTGGGTCATAAGTCAACCTATGACCTCTTTTGACTCACGAGAATGATTCTAATATGTCCATAGGGGTACTAGGACCCCTAGAGACATATGTCATCATGTAATGGGTTGAAGGGGGTCATAGGTCAACCTATGACCCCCTTTGACCCATATGAATGAATCTAATATGTTCCTAGGGGTCCTAGGACCCCTAGGGACATATGTGATCATGTAATATGTTGAAGGGTATCATAGGTTAACATATGACCCCCTTTGAGCCATAATAATGATTCTAATATGTCCCTAGGGGTCCTAAGACCCTTAGAAAGATATGTCATCATTTAATAGGTCGAACAAGATCATAGATCAACTTATGACCCCCGTTGACCCATATGAAGCATTCTAATATGTCCCTAGGAGTCCTGGGACCCCTATGGACATATGTCATTATGTAATGGGTCGAAGGGGGTCATAGGTCACCCTATGACCCCTTTTGACCTATTAAAAGGATTCTAATATGTCTCTTGAGGTCTTAGGACCCATAGGGACATATGTCATCATGTAATGGGTCGAAGGGGATCATAAGTCAACCTATGACCCCCTTTGACCCATAAGAATGATTCTAATATGTCCCTAGGGGTCCTAGGACCCCTAGAGATATGTGTCATCATTTAATAGGTCGAAGGGGGTCATAGGTCAACCTATGACCCCCTTTGACCCATAAGAACAATTCTAATATGTCCCTAGGAGTCCTAGGACACCTAGGGACATATGTCATCATTTAATGGGTCAAATGAGATCATACATCACCCTATAACCCCCTTTGACCCATAAGAACAATTATAATATGTTCTTAGGGGTCCTAGGGACATATGTCATCATGTAATAGGTCGAAGGGGGTCATAGGTCAACCGATAACCCCCTTTGACCCATAAGAATGATTCTAATATGTCCTTAGGGGTCCTAGGACCCCTAGGGATATATGTTGTCATTTAATAGGTTGAAGGGGTTCATAGTTCAACCTATGACACTCTTTGACCCATATGAAGCATTCTAATATGTCCCTAGGTGTTCTAAGACCTCTAGGGACATATTTAATCATTTAATGGGTTGATGGGGGTCATAGGTCACCCTATGACCCCCTTTGACCCATAAGAACGATTCTAATATCTTCCTGGGGGTCCTAGGACCCTGAGGGACATATGTCATCATGTAATTGGTCGAAAGGGGTCATAAGTCAACCTATGACCTCTTTTAACCCATAAGAACAATTTTAATATGTCCCTAGGGGTCCTAGGACCCCTAAGGACATATGTCATCATTTAATGGGTCGAAGGGGGTCATAGGTCAACCTATGACCCCCTTTGACCCATATGAAGCATTCTAATATGTCCGTAGGGGTCCTAAGATCCCTAAGGACATATGTCATCATGTAATAGGGTCATAACCCATAAGAACAATTCTAATATGTCCCTAGGGGTCCTAAGACCCCTACAGACATATCTTGTCATTTAATGGGTAAAAGGGGGTCATAGGTCATCATATGACCCCATTTGACCCATATGAAGCATTCTAATATGTCCCTAAGGGTCCTAGGACCCCTAAGGACATATGTTATCGTGTAATGTGTCGAAGGTGGTCATAGGTCAACCTATGACTCCCTTTGACCCATACGAATGATTTTAATATGTCCCTAAGGGTCGTAAGACCCCTAAGAACATATGTCATCATGTAATTGGTCAAAGGGGGTCATAGGTCAACCTATGACCCCCTTTGAATCATAAGAATGATTCTAATATGTCCCTAGGGCTCCTAGGACCCTTAGGGACATATGTCATCATTTAATGGGTCGAAGGGGGTCATAGGTCAACCTATGACCCCCTTTGATCCATATGAACAAATCTAATATGTTTCTAGGGGTCCTAAGACCCCTAAGGACATACGTCATCATGTAATATGTCGAAGGGGGTCAGAGGTTAACTTGTGACCCCCTTTGAGCTATAAAAATGATTATAATATGTCCCTAGGGATCTTAGGATCCCTAGGGAGATATATCATCATTTGTTGGGTTGAAAGGGTTCATATGTCAACCTATGACCCGCTTTGACCCATATGAAGCATTCTAATATGTCCCTAGGGGTCCTAGGACCCCTATGGAAATATGTCCTCAGATAATGGGTCGAAGGGGATCATAGGTCACCCTATGACCCCCTTTGACCAATTAAAAAGATTCTAATATGTCCCTAGGGGTCTTAGGACCCCTAGGGACATATGTCATTATGTAATGGGTTGAAGGGGGTTATAGGTCAACCTATGACCCCCTTTGACCCATAAGAACGATTCTAATATGTCCTTTGGGGTCCTAGCACCCCTAGGGACAAATTTCATCATTTAATGGGTTGAAGGGGGTCATAGGTCAACCTATGACCCCCATTGATCCATAAGAACAGTTCTAATATGTCCCTAGGGGTCCTAGGACCAATAGGGACATATGTCATCATTTAATGGGTCAAAGGGGGTCATTGGTAAGCCTATGACCCCCTTTGACCCATATGAATGATTCTAGTATGTCCCGAGGGATCCTAAGACCGTTAGGGACATATGTCATCATGTAATGGGTCGAATGGAGTCATAGGTCAATCTATAATCCCCTTTAACTCATATGAATGATTCTAATATGTCCTAAGGGATCCTATGACCCCTGGGGACATATGTCGTCATGTAATGGGTCAAAGATTCTAATATGTCCCTAGGCGTCCTAGGACCCCTAAGGATATATGTTGTCATTTAATGGGTCGAAGGGGGTCATAGGTCAACCTATGACCCCCTTTGACCCATATGAAACATTCTAATATGTCTCTAGGGTTCCTAGGACCCCTAGGGACATATGTCATCATGTAATGGGTCAGAGGAGGTTATAGGTCAACCTATGACCTCCTTTGACCCATAAGAATGATTGTAATATGTCCCTAGGGGTCCTAGGACCCCTAGCTATATATGTCATCATTTAATGGGTCGAAGGGGGTCATAGGTCAACCTATGACACCATTTGATCCATATGAAGCATTCTAATATGTCCCTAAGTGTCCTAGGACCCCTAGGGACATATGTCATCATATAATGTGTCGAAGAGTGTCATAAGTCAACCTATGACCCCCTTTCACCCATAAGAACAATTCTAATATATATGTCATTATCTAATGGGTCGAAGGGGGTCATAGGTCACCCTATGAGCCCCTTTGACTCATAAGAATTATTCTAATATGTCCCTAGGGGTCCCAAGACCCCTAGAGACATACATCATCATTTAATGGGTCAAAGGGGGTCATAGGTTGACCTATGACCCCCTTCGACCCATATGAAGCATTCTAATATGTCCCTAGGTGTCCTAGGACCCCTAGGGACATATGTCATCATGTAATGTGTCGAAGGGGGTCATAGTTCACCCTATGACCCCCTTCAAACCATATGAAAGATTCTAATATGTCCCTAGGGGTATTAGGACCCTTAAGGACATATGTCATCGTGGATGTGTCGAAGAGGGTCATATGTCACCCTATGATCCCCTTCGACCCATATGAATGTTTCTAATATGTCCCTAGGGGTCTTAGGACCCCTAAGGACATACGTCATCGTGGAATGTGTCAAAAGTGGTCATTGGTCACCCTATGACCCCCTTCGACCCATATGAATGATTCTAATATGTCCTTAAGGGTCCTAGGACCCCTAGGGACAAATGTCATCTTGTAATATGTCGAAAGTGTTCATAGGTTATCCTATAACCCCCTTCGACCCATATAAACTATTCTAATATGTCCTTAGGGGTCCTAAGATCCCTTAGGAACATATGTCGTCATAAAATGTGTCGAAAGGGGTCATAGGTCATCCTGTGAGCCCTTTTGACCCATATAAATGACTCCACTAGAAATAATATAGTAAAAACAATAATAATATAGTATAACAATCATATATATATATAATTTATAGATTATAATAATAATAACATAATATATTATATGTTATAAGTTACATATGATAATAATAATAATAATATATTATAGATTATAATTTATATGTGATAATAATAATAATATGTATTAATAACATAGATATAATATATTACGTTATTATATTTAATAAAAATATAGTAAAAATAATAATAATATATTATAATAATATATATTATATTTATAGATAATAATAATAATAATAACATAATATATTATTATATATTAATAGATTATATATTATATCTTTACATTATGCTATATATATAATATAATATAATATTATTATATAATATATAGATTATATATTATTTTATATATAATAGTTATGTTATTATATTATATATTTATAGATTATATATTATATCTTTACATATTTCATACCTCAAATTAGTTATATCACTTACAAATTTGTTTTTCCCTCTAATTTTTGTTCCTTTCCCTCCAATTTTTATGTAGCCGATATCGGATATTGGATATCTGATATGAGATCCGATATCCAACCTCATATCGGATATCCGATCTCAAATCAGATATCCGATAAGGCTTGGGCCTTACTTTCTAGGTTTGGTACTTGGATAGGTGAAAAAAAGTCAGAGCGAATTTTGAAGCGCTTTTAGACGTGTTCAAACTCTATTTTTTTCACATTGCCACTTTTTGGCACACCATGATTCTGCACATACCCTTTAGCTTGGACCAAGGTTGGTGTTCAAACCATGACCATTTTCTTTCTTTAAGCATTGCATAATGAATCTACAAGCATGGAGTGTTGTTATGGGATCATTATTGTTATTGTGAATCTTTGTACTATGTTGTGGTGGTGTGATTGTGTATTGTGCTTCATGTAATTTCTTGATTTTCTATCTTGATCTCCTTATTTTTTATTTGAATGGGTGTGAGGGCTTCACTCAACCTTTGGATAGGGAAGAGAAGTGTAGGGTGAAGGGCTTAGTTGGGCTTAAAATATAGTTGAGAACATTGGAGTATGGACTTCATTATATGCCATATTCATTCATATCTTGCTTGGGGGTGATAAGGGAAATGATGGTATAGAAAAGAAGTTTATGGAGTATGGGTTTTCAAGGATGCAATAGTGATGGTAGTATGTTTGGAGGATATTTGTTGAAGCCCCAAAAGGGCATGGAATTTGTTGATTTGTGAAAGCCTTGAAAGGGCATGGAATTTTTTGATTTGTGAAAGCCCCAAAAGGGCATGAAATTTTTTTTTTGCAGGTATGGTATGATATGGCAAGTCTCCTTTTTGAAAGCATATGTTCACCCTATGTTCAAGGTTCCATTGGTGAACCATTATGAAATACCCTTGGGATGGGATTTTTTAAATGTTGTAATTGTGATGTTTATGCATTTGTAAGATTGGAATAAAATTCAATTTGAATCTTGTCTCCCCTACTCGATGGGTGGCATCATAGAAGCCTAGGATGGGAGGTGCGCCTCCATGGTTCCCAATTTTGTGTTGTTGTGTGTAGGTTTTGGAAATGAACATCATGAAGTAGTTAGGGTTTTCTTCTTCTTGGCATAGTTGAAGAATCAAGTATTGTGATGTGTTCAGCCTTTTTCATGTCATTTGATATGGGTTAAGATAGTCAAATCCTCCTTGCTATGTTCGTTGAAATGTAAAAGGGAAATAAGGAGATATAAAATTTGGACTATGTTATGCATGTATGTGGCATTGTGAAAGACAAAAAATAGTATCCTCATTTCTGTATAGAAGGAAACGAATGGCTCGTGTAAGAAATGTATATCATTCTTTTGAAAATCCATATTGATGAAAACTCTTGTGTGTAAGTAGATCCATAAAATTTTATGCATAGTAAAGTTGGTGGAACTTTCATGTGAAAGAGGGTTAATGAAATACTTGTTAAAATAGGTTGAGTGGAATCATTGTGAAGTAGATTTTTTGCTCATTATAATAAAAATAAAGGTTCCATTATTGTATTTATCCATGGGCATACTTGAAAAGTGATTCATTTGTTAGGAAGAAATTTAGTACATGATTTTAACTCATCCCTTGGAATACTTTCAAATCTAGGTTGTACATGTGAGTGTTAAATTAAGTCATATAATACAATGTATAAATGGACTATGGTAACACTAACCTATCACTTATGAAACTCTCCAAATTTCATAGTAGTGAAGAGGATAGTAATTCCAATGTAACTCATACTCTAAATCTATAAGGAAAATTCCCTGGAATTTGTATGAGGATTAAATTTTAAAGCCTCTTCTATTATAGATCAATATTTTATTCAGAATAATGTACTAGCAATTTTGTGCAAAAAAAAATGTTAGTAAGACAATACATGTGCTAAGAGATAAGGCTCAAATAATGATAAATACCTAGTTCAACAAAGTTTCTAGTTAAGACTCATATGAGTCATGTGACCCTTGTGTCACAATCTCTCAATTGAAAAAATAAACATACATATATCTACTTAAAACTATGTCAATACAAGGACTAGGTTAGGCCTTGGCACCTATCCCTTAAGATTAGGATGTACTCAAAAGAAAAGTCCCCACCAATTAATAATAAAGTTCAATAAATAAATAAATTAAAGTAAGTCCAAGCACCTACTTTTTCCCTAAGAAGGTTTAGGGCTCATGTGACAAGGGATATGGGGGGAGCTATCCTTAACGTAAAGTCAGATCCTATTCCCTAAGCACCTCCACCTTGGGAGTAGGGAAGGGTGCTCATCTAGGATTGTAGGTGCCATGTTTCAAGAAAATCAAGTTAAGAAAAAATTCAAATAAGTTAAAAGAATGGCATTAACACTTTTCAGGAACATCATAACCTAGGTGCCTACTTCTCTAAAGGCCTTGATTTGAGTTCATGGGAGGATGGGATGATGTAAACCTATATTGAGTCCCTCTCTATAAGTGCCTCCATCATTGGAAGGAGACTATTAACCCTCCTAGGTAGTATAGAGGACTTAGGGGAAGGTGTAGTTTTCTAGGAATTATTGGGATAGGTCAAGGTTGGGATTTGACATGTGCTTTATATGTAAAGGGGAGGAATTAGTAAATAAGAACAATAGAAAATAAAATAGGGTTTAGTTGCTAACTAAATAAATTGGTTTGGATAAAGTATTAGATTAATAGTGGGTAGGTGGGTTTAAGGTAGCATTAATATATATAAGGGTTAGGAAGATAGGATGTGGATGATAGAAAGTTAGATATCTAGTTGTGTACATTAAGTAGATCTATTTTGGGGAGCACATTAGGTTATGAGATATTAATAGTGATATGAGTTTGGGGTTTAGGAATATGCTATTCACCATCTCCATATTATAATTATTTTATTTATTTATTTATTTATAAATAATATGCTTAATTGTAACTGGCAATGTAGATTATTATATACATAAATATTAAATTATATATATATATATATTAGGTCATTATACTTAATCTTTCCATAAACTACAACCCATGAATGTAGCATATAATGAGTAATGTGTAATTATGATTTATTTGTGAAGTAAAGTACAATATTGAGAAATAATATGTTAGATCGAACATGTAAAAATCTTAACCAATATGTAGATCATTTCAATGATGTGTGTGTGTGTGTGTGTGTGTGTGTGTGTGTGTGTGTGTGTGTGTATGTGTGTGTGTATCCCTCTAATTAGCACAAAGTATCTTTCAATGAAGTCGAAAGAAATTGATTTAAAATGAGATTTGTATGTGCATAGTGGAGATTCCTGGTTAGTAAGCAATGAAGTATTAGAAAACATGTATGTTTAGTGTTAGAGATAATAAAATAGTAAGTATTGAAAAATAGTTGGTGGCAATACAATGTAACAGTTTGAGGAAATAAACAATTGACCATTTATATAGTTAGTAGTACCTAGTTCATAAGCCATCAATATAGTTGAAGATGTTAAAGGGATTAAATGCAAGATTTTCACTAAAGATTCATACCTATATCATAATAAACTGCAATAGAAATGGGCACAGAATGTTACAAATTAAGGTTAATATCAAGAACAATTATTAAATGTCTTCATTTAATTATTATGACCCCAAAGATGCAAGATTTGTACTTCACATTTACATACGTGATGTCTTATTTCGAGCATAGGATGTGAATTCAAAGTGATATCATCATCTAGCTCCTACATTATAAATTAGATTTCCAACAAATGTTAGAAAACTTATTGTTTTCCCTTAGAAACTTGAAGACTAGAGTTCTTCAAACAAAATTAATTCTACCACATCAATTAGGACTATGATCTCCACTCAATGATTGAATGAACTATATTTCCAATATCTTCAAGAAATATAAGTTGTTATATTCCAAACCTCCCATAGTTCAATAGTATATTCATAATGAGTATAGGCTCATTTGTATTACCCTTTAGTTCACCTTTACAAATATATATATTTGTTGGTTGTGTTTTGCCTTATAAATTTTTTGAATGACACTTCCTACTCCATATTGTACAACTTGTTAGACATTGGGGAAAAATGATGTGATCTTTCTTAAGAACTAGTGATCTCTAAATCATTCCTAAAAATCCAAAAAAAATCATATATGATGTTGGAAAAATCCTTAAAAGAAGAAAATGTCCTGAAAAAATGATCAACTTAGTGAAAACCTAGCAATAGGCACATTGATGAACCAAAAAAACCAAAAAAATACAAAAAATTGAAAAAGTTCCTGAAAAAATCTGTAAAGTGGTGAAAACCTGGAAACAGGCACTACTTGATACTCTTGTACCTATGCCTATCAGTATCACTCACTTCGCAACACATTTCCTAGCTTGGAATTGCTCCTTGTGCTCATCTTTGGGGCACAAATGCTTATCTTATTGAGGTATCCTTGTACATTAGGGCTTCTTTGGCAACTCGCAAAATAGAGTTTCTCAACACTTTTTAAAATAGTCTACCTATAGTCTCGGATGTTTGATATTTCTTACTATTAGAATCAAGTCTTTAAATGGCCAGGTTACTTACACACACACACACTTAAACATTTAAATTATTGAGTTATGATGAACTTTATCTACTTTTTTTTCTATCTATGATGATTTTTTTGCTATGTGTTCCCTCCCTAATAGTCTTTGAAGGATGTCATGCACTAGAAGAGTGGGGGCATGGAGCATGTTTTCTTGTTTTCTTGTTGTGGGTATAATTTTTTTGTCTAAGGTGTTTAGAGCATTAATTCTTGTCCTACTTGACACTTTGACTCACAAACATATCATCCTTTTTGGTTTTTGCAAGACCACACTCAGGGATTATCTTAGTGCTTATACCTTGATACAAGTGTAATCTTTCTATATTAAACTTAGGGAATCTGATCATGTAGTCATCTTGACTTACATGTCTTTAATTCTTAGATTGTATTTCCACATTCCTATTTGATATTGATGAAATTCATATCCTCATATTTCTACTAGTGATGGTTGTATGATCTCATGATGTCCCTAATAAACACTCAATGATAAAATTAGAGTCTAAATGTTATGTGTTTCTTGCTGGTAAACCACTTTGCATATTAGTTTGCATTTTAGGTTCATTTTCTAGCCCAAACTTGCATTTTTTCATATGGGAAGAGCTCTCTCTCTCTCTCTTCATCTTTTTCGAACATGTTGGCTAACTCCTTTCATATCTTCTTTACTTTCTTCTTTATCATGTCTTTTCATCTTCTTGATCTTTTGCTTCATCTCTTTTCTATCCTATCATCATATCTATATAACCTTTTGACCTCTTGCATAATTTTGACATCCTAGATCCATTTTTTGGATTGAAAATTGAAACTTGAATTCATCTTGATAGTCAAAAGTGCATTTTAAAATTCTACACTCTTCTATGCAGTTAGCTGACCTCTTGAAGTCTAATCTTCAAATCATCACTGGAGCATCTTCATTTCTTCATGTTTTCATCATTTCTATGTTTCATATCTATTCCAATTCACATTTTTCATGTCTAACATCACCTTTATACTTGACTTGACCTAATTTTCATGCTTTATCTTGCATGGTCAACTCTAGTCAAACTGAGGCATTCTATTAATTCCTTATAGTTTTAATCCTCTATCTATCATCATGGACATTTCTATATTTCTATTTACTCATATCTAGTTCATTTCTACATTCCCCCTTACTTCATTTCAATTTTGATCTCGAGGGCACAAAAATACTCTATCATGGCTTGCTAAAACTATCTATTTCTTAGGAGTATACACTTGATCTTTTCATTTTCTCTTGGTGTTAGAATTCTTCTTGATTTCTAACATCATCTTTTTCCTAAGTGTTAAGTGCTACCACTACCAGGCTGTACATTTAGGATTTTCTATCTCTTTCTGCATTTCATTCTTCAAAATCAAATATCTCTATTGTTGCCTACTTGGCTTCTATTTTATTTGACAAAATGGGTTCCTAGATCAATCACACATTAGTCAAAGTGGGGCCAATCTGATCACCTAAAAATGGTTTTCTATACTATTAGCCCCCTTCTCAACATTTTGGTTAAATTAATTAATCATTTACCTAGGCCAAATTGCTAAAAATCAATTAATTTTATTATAACCTATAGTTTGACTATACTATCCTAAGTTAATTATTTGATTTTAAAGAACATGTCCCCTTTTAATTAAATAAAAGACCCCTTTCTTCTAACCCACTCAATTTGAACACCTAAAATCTTATTTCTAATATGCAAATTAAAAGAAAAGACACTTTTGTCTCAT
Source organism: Cupressus sempervirens (assembly GCA_028749045.1). Classification (NCBI taxonomy): domain Eukaryota; kingdom Viridiplantae; phylum Streptophyta; class Pinopsida; order Cupressales; family Cupressaceae; genus Cupressus; species Cupressus sempervirens. The sequence goes on from CM053792.1 coordinate 554,917,478, forward strand.
ATGCAAAGTCAACTATTTGTTTATTGGTGAACTTGTGTGTGCACATGAATCAATCCTATTTTCAAGATCCACCCTTGATCATCCATCATTTGATCTTGATCTCCACTATCTATATGTCTTTAAAAGAAAGAGCTCTCCACTTTTCAAAGGATCCACACTCTTGAGTATTGTTATGTTGTAGGTTTATCATTCAAATTCTTGAAAGTTTTTGTAGAGAACTTCTACTTCTTGTCTAGTTTCTATCACCCATGGCATTTTAGTATAGTTTCATGTAGCTTACCTTCTCTTTTTGCAATAATCTAAGATCACATAACATAAGTAGGCCAATTTTTAATACTCTCATCTTGGTTACCATAGCTACATTTTACATTTCATATTAGCTTACTTCATATTTGCATTGCATATTTGAGGAACTCATTGTAGACATTTGGATTATTCCATCTTGTCTCTAAGAGAACCTCCCATTGCATGGTTTACTAGAAAGAAGAGTATCTCTAAGGCTTAGCTGAGAGCCTTCTTATGCTTAAAATATACTCTCTTGCACTTCGTGGAGAGGGAGCTCTAAGCTAACATCCAAATATTCCAAACCAATGGAGTACCTAGGATAGAAGGGTTTAAAGTTTGACACTTTCTTAGTGTATAGTGCCGAGTAGTCAGTGTGTGTTGAGTCTCTCAAGTGTTGAGAAAGAAGAAGATTTTGAGTAACTAGTGTATGCTGAGTGATTTAGGTGCCAAGCCAGAGTAAGTGTTGAGCTATTTAGAAGCTAACCATTGACATAAAGAGCACAATGAAGGCTGAGCATCAAAGTCTATTGGTACTGAGTAACTAGTCTTTCACATAGGTTTTTGTTATGGCACAAATTTCTATGTAAACCATTTTTGGCTGAGATAAAGAAAAATTCTCAAATTTAAGGGATAAGAATCTAGTCATATTACAAATCCTAATGCAATCAATACATCCAATCAAATAAAGTGAAGACTTAGGTGGCAATAAGGATCAACCACAACCATTGATTTTGACCTAGCCCATCTCCATAATGCTTATTTAAAGATATAAACCATAAGGGGTAAGGAAGATTGTGAGGAGGGGAATGATAAGAGAATAAAGAGCATTTCATGGTGGAGAAGATGGCTAAGATAGATATATACAATGTAGAATCAGTTTGAGAAGAACAAAGATAAATAATGAAAGAATAGAGAAGATAGATCTAATTAGGAGGATCAAGAAATAACCAGTAAAGAGGAGATCTAATATCAAGCAGCAAGGTTCTAACTGAAGGATCAAGTGTTGAATCATTTTAATAGGTGATATAGAGTAAATCTCTTAATAGAGTAGTCCTCACATAAATTTGCAAATCTCATAACAAAGTACTTACTTAATTGTGAGTTTGAAATTCTTTAATCAAGGTGAGACCTAATAGTCTTGTAATCTTTTAACAAGGCATACTTTTCATAGGGTAGATCATAGTTTATGATGAAAAATTTGTATCCATAATAAGAAACACTTTACAACTAAAGTAGTGAAGATTTGTGGGTGTCATCCCTGCCCCAGTTTTACCTTCTCTTTGGAGGGTTTCTGGCTAACCAAAATCTTATGTGTTATGTGTTGATTTACATTATGTTTTCAATGTGATGCATGATTACCTATTTCAATTTACATGTTAAGTTATGAGATTGATGTATGGTGAATTGTTTTTATGGTAAATGTTTTATGTGATAATTCACCCCCCTCCCCCCTAGAACTTACTTTCTTATTTACATTTCCAACACTTGAGTGATGATAGATTAACTAGTCATTAGTGATGTGTAACAAGGTTTCAATGACTTTGGGTGAGTCGGACATGATCTATTGATGTAGATATAAAGTGGAGGTGATGATCTAGCATTACAATGATTGATATTTATATGTGGTGAAGATTCTAGATGAAGCTCATGATAGGTCAATATCTATTAGACCTTTGGCACAAAATTATATAAATTAGTTGGTGTAGTCATATAAAGGTGTTTGTAGAAAAATATATTATCTTATGATACTTGGATCTAAGTAGGATATTTGAATTTCCCAATAGTAATACATTTAGGTTTTGGATAGGTTAGTGGAAGAGGCAAGCTAGTATATATAGGTAAAATACTTGGACAAGTTTGATGTTGTTGACCATGTTGTAGTTTGTGTATGTGAAAGTCAAAGGTGAAGTTCATCCATAAAATAGATAATTTATTAAAAAGAAAGTGTCAGCTTATTGGGATCTAATCAACTAGAGGTAATTTTTTTTTACACATCAAACTATATATTATTCCCTAACTATTATAATAGGAGAAATCCCTTAATTGGGTGGATCATAATAGGTGATTATTGTAAATTTTTTACTATGGTGACACTTGATCTAGTATTCAAAGTCCTTTAACAAGGCTGCTCCTAGTATGGTAAATCTCCTAATAGGTCCATAGATAAATCTCCAAATAGGGTAGAACCTAATATTGTCTTTCCAAGTCCTAATAGGTTTGAGATCCTAACAAGACATACTTCAAAATAGTGCAAATTATTTATGGGTACTAATCTCCATAATAATTTTGACCCAAGTTGGGCTTCCATGTAGCTAAAATATCTATGTGAAATGTATGAATGGTTTCATGTGATGAATGCTTTTATTTTGTACATTTAGTATAATTATCATTAAGAGGTTTAAGAGGTGAAAAATGTTATCTGTTTAAATAATTATTGATTCACCACCCCCCTTCCCCCACATGCCTCCCTCTTGGTAATCTAATCACTTGGGACCAATAAATTAGCTACCTTATACATCACTTTTGATTACTCGATTCAAATCTTAGTTTTTAGTTTGTTTTCAGCTATTTTATTAGTTTTAACAAATGTAAAAAATATGCATCATTGAGTATATACCAAAGGGATATATTATTGTCACTTGGATTGGATGTTTATGTGTTGTGCTCATGATAGGTTTGCCATTAATATCAAAAAATATGTGTTTGGTTATGTGATGGAAGAAAAATTAGTACATCATGGTGGCATATTTGATCAATAAGGTTTGGATATGGAAAGTTAAGATATGTAGGCTTAGATTCATATTCAAGAATATGTTTAGATGCTACATCTATGTTCACGCATGTTAATATGAAGGATTGGGTTAGTTATTCATTTAGTGAAGACTAGTATAAAATTAGTGTGTAGGAAAAAAGATACTAGTAAATTGAAAGTATCTAATAAGCAAGATGGGCTAAAAATGAGTGATCCTAGATCATGGTTGAAGCCATATTTTTTATGCTATGTTTGTGTTAGTAGATGATGATAATACCAAACAATACTTATAGGGAGGGGTGAGTCAATATGCTTAGTTTTACAAAATTTATTGGTTAATGCAACAAGCTTTATTTGACACTTGTGTTGGAAGTCTATTAGGAAAGTTAGATACTCAGGGGGGTTGAATCGGGATCTATAAAACTTACCTCACTTCAAAAAACTTAATACATCTAATATATTTCACCATAAACCATTATCTCAAAAATATCATAAATCACATAAATATTTACTATAATTATGTATTAGATATAACAACTAATCATATCAATTAAATATGAAAGTAAATGATCAACACATAACACAAAGATTTTGGTTACCCAGAAACCCTCCAAGGTGAAGGTAAAAATGGGGTGGGTATGACACCCACAAATATTCACTACTATAGAAATAATTTTTTCCTATTAGGGCTACAAGTTTGATTACTTCTAATGAATTATCCTATGAGGGGTCTTCCCTATTAAGAGCTTGCAAGACTTATTCAACCTACCTAGATTGAAGGATTTAAAACTTAAAACTAAGTAATCACTTTGTTAGGAGATTTTAAAATGTCTATTAGGACCACTCTATTAAGAGATCTACCCTAAAACACTTTCTAGGATATATCAATACATGATCCTTTGGTTTGCACATCAAATGTTGATAATAGTTCTTCTCTTTCCAATCTTTGATCTAATCTCTAATCTGATGTTACTATATTCTTCCCTTTACTACTTGGCTTGGTCACTATTTACTTTCACCTTTAAACTTTTATTGTAGGTTACCAAATTTTCTTTTGTTACATGTATACAAAATTAGGGTTTAGATCCTTCTTTTCTAACCAACTATAGATCTAGATCCTCCACTTTTGCCCCTTATACTTTCCAATTTTTTGATTGGTTGATCACTATACATAGGGATTAATGACCTTCAAAAAAATGTGTAATCATCTCCTTAAATGACTCTACAATCATTAAATCATGCATCCGTGTTGGTTAAAATAGTTCACCTTAGTGTTTATGCAATTCCAAACAAATATACCAAAACTAGCTTGCTCAACACATGACCACTCTAATGCTCAGTCATAACTATTATCCATGATGTCCCTCAGCTTCTATCTTCTCATCAAAAACTATATGACTTGACATAAATTAACTCTGGATAGCTCAACTTATATAGTATTCTAATCAACTCAACATGTATAGGAGTACTCAACAATCATAGACTTTCTTAGTACTAATTACAAAACTTGGCTTCAACTAAAATATGAACAAGCTCATTGTATAATGCTCAACCATAGCAGGATGGTTCAATCAAACTGATGACTAACTAGATCTACCATATAAATGACTTTGTTTGACACTAATAGAAAACAAGACTTAGGTATCAACAATCTTCCCCTTTGAAATTAGTGGAAAAAATACTTTTTCATGATCCAACATTAGACCCAAAACTAAAAATAGTACCCCCCCTTAAACTATGACTTAGACTTCATAAAGACTTCAATATATACAACATATATACATGACTTCTGACATACTCTTGATTTGAAAATGAGTATCCATTATAAAAATTAAAAATTTGACAAACATTACATTACATGATTACATGATCAAATGTTTCTAGTTTAAACTATTCATACATTTCTAATTATATCCATTTTGGGTCCATTTTCTTGTTATCATAATTTCCTCCTTTTTTTTAACACTTATGTATGTCGAGGGTGATGGGGTCAAACCATATTTGTCTAAAAATGGTTTGTGAATTTGTATAATCCTAGCTAATGCCTTATTCCAACATTTTTAAACATATTCCAAAACTTGAATTTTGATTTCTAGTTGAGCAGCTAGATAAACCACACTATCAACAATAGAGAGAAGTTGATCTCTTTGCACTAACTCTTTTGTTGATATTAATTCTCTTTGCATAACCTCTAAATAAGGTATCAACATTGTCTGAATAGAGATAATTTTATCTCTTATTCATCTATCATAAGCCACCAACTTGGCTAATCTACCTTGTGAAAATGTCAATCTATTGTAATAAAGAGAACTTGAACTTGTGTCCATGTTCAAAGAATGTCAAGTTGATTTCAAATCTAGTTGTTGCCTATCGGTTAACTCTTGATTGTCCTTTGTAAATAATTCAACATCGCATAAATTTTTGTACAAAGAATGAGTATTCTTTACAACTTTCTCTATATTATTTACAAGGTTATAAAGTTCAACCTACCTTATTACAATTTTAGTTGACACTTTCTCCAAAACTTTCTTCTCAAACTTTTTATCAGACCATTTCAATAATTTTTTATTTTCATTTATGTCATCATTATTTACCTTTTCTACAATATCAACTAGTTGTACCATAATAGGGGATTTCTTATCAATACCTTTAATAATTTAAGTATCTACAAATATATCTTTAATCTCTTGTAGTATTTGTTTCTACAAATGCTCTCTTTGTAATTCTTCTTGCCTTGTCTTTCTTGGCAACAAATCTTGCAATATATATATATATATATATATATATATATATATATATATATATATATATATATATATATATGTATGTATATATATGTATATATATATATAGTATTTTCTCATAAGTTAATTTGTCAATGCCATACATTGGGATCATTATAAATTCATCAAGTGTTACTAACTTCCCAGGTGTTCTTGCTTTCTTCTTTAGAATCTTCTTCTCCTTGAACTCTAGTGTGCTACTACTTGGTAAGGCTAACTATAAAAAGCATGATGGCACATCCACACTCGGTCTCTTCATCTCTTGGGTTCCACTAGTATCAATACTTATTGAACCTAATTCCTTCTAAGTTGTAATCACCTATTGTCTATGTGTAACATTTTTCTAAGTTTCATATTGTGTAGGAGGTTCTACACTTTGTGGTTGAACTATTTCTTGAATAACCTTTATCTCCTTCGGCTCTTTACTCTTCTCCTCAGTTTGTATTGTACTAGATAGAATTATCTCCTTTGTTCCCTTAGTAAGAGGTCCTAAGAATTGTTTTCTCACTTCAGCAATAGTAGATTTCTCTACTTGAGCATTTTGGATCTCTATGTTTCATTTACTTTCATCAATACTACCCTTCTTGATTTGTTCCTTATCAAGATCTTCATCTCTTTTCTCTTTACTAGCCAACATACTCTATTCCTTGACATTTATTCCAAGTGTATTTTTCTATAAGAGAGATGTGCAATCAATAGTAATTATAGGTGTTTCTATTATAATCATGGTTACCTATTGATCCATTTTTTTCTCTCCAATCCTTGGATATTCCTTGATTCTCACAATAACTAGATTGGGATTGAGCAACATGTCAAGTGTTGGCATTTGAATGGGTGCATCATCCTTGGGTTTCCAATCAACCAACACACTTGTATCATGTATTTTATCACTCAACACACCTTCAATAGTGATGGTATCATGTTTCTCACTCTCTTATACCTTCTTCTCAATAGCCTTTGCTAATGTCTCTGTATCATCATATGTGTCCTCTTAATTATCAAGTTCTACTTGTTCATATTAATTCTCTTTACTAGTATCATCATCAAGTATCAATACAAAGATTATTTTCCATATCATTTGGATTTTTTCAACAATATTCTCAATCATATTTTCATAATTTATAAAGTTCTTGTTTTAGGAACAAATCTCCCTCTATACTTATTCATATATTTATCTATTTACTTCTTAGACAACTTAGACATGATTTGTGCAAGCACTAACTCTCTAATATGTCTCTTGGTAATAAAGGAAAGTTTTCATTTCTCATCAATATTTGCATATAATTCATCAAGAATATTATTGTAAAATTATCCATCATATATATCAAGGCTTGTTCAATTTTTGCTTTATCAATATTCCCAGTTTTTCATACTTAATGAATTTAAATCTTGATAATTCTGCACTACTCCTTATGTAAAACATACCTCATCAATATTATTTGAAGGTCTATGCACTATTACTCAGTATTGGCTTGCATCATCTAACTTGTTCTTATCATCATCTTCCTCATCTTCCTATACTGCCATCTTTCTTCTCAATATCTTTTCTAGTTTACCATGTGCAACCTTTTGCATTATGGGCTTCCTCTTTGTTCCACTTGTGCCTTCACTAGGTTTATTAATAATTTACACTCCCTTATTTTGTGTCTCAACTCTTTCTACTACTATAGATTCCCTTTTTCTCATTCTGGACGTAGGGGTTTGCATAGGTGTTGGCTTGAGTATCACCTTCTTTAGTGTTTTCTTCACCTTTTGATCAACAAAAATGACTAGTTTTCCCTTCTTTCCCTTAGGTTTATAAACTACAATTTATTTCCCTTTCTTCTTAGCACTAAATTCCTCCTCTTCTTCATCATCATCACTATTGTCTTCTCCTAGACCTTGAGTTATTTGTAGGGATTTTTCTTGATCAGATACTTCAACCAATTTTTTATCCAAATTTTTAATCATCTTCTTTCTCCTCTTGTTTATATGAGAAGTCATAACATCAATGGTTATCCTTGTCTTAGAAACATCATACATATTAAATGGATTGGAATTTATATTGACTTTCTCTACTAAGAATGTTTTTATAGTGGCAATTACTTAATCTAGGTTGATCTTATAGGGCAATGGCCTCAACCATACTACCTTTGGTACCACTACCTAAACATATGTGTTAGTAGTGTCAACTAGAAAGTATATATCATCATAATTTTTCTCAATGTGAGACTTATGAATCTTTCTCCTCAAAATAACTATCCATAGCATTCTCAAAATTATTCCAATTTGCTAAATGAAATTACCGATATGTCTTGTCATAGGTTTCTTTTGTTTCCATACCACATTTCTAATAGTAGGAAAATAATGATGAACATAAAAGAATAAACACATAACAATTGATCCAAACTTACATATGGATTTATTTATCTTTCAAATTGAAATTAGCTTTGATGCCAATTGGGTCCACTACATCTCAATAAGGTTGTATTCATGGCCTTTCATCACTATCTTCCATGCTCAATCAACTGCAATGTAGAGCACATTATTTAGTCAACTTGACTGGTAGAACTTTTGTAAAATGACACACAAAAAAATTAATAAGAGGATCTTCAATGGTTTTTATCATCATCCATAGACCATTCCATACTACCTTAATGTTCACTTCAATGGCCTCTTTGCTCTAGCATCACATTGTCTTTGTTCAGTCACATGTGGGGTATCTAGTCATGGTGTGTATGATTTCATTACTTATCCTAATTGGTCCAATATCCAACTTTAATCCACTCCACTTTGAGATTTCATAGGATATCAAGGGAAAGATTTAACCCTTTCTAAGTTATGACTTTAAATTCTTCCTTCAAATTTCCTTCTTCACAAAGATTCTCATATACCATCCTAGTCTCATAATTACTAACTTCTTTGATTTTAAACATATAACAACTTTTAATATCATGAATCATAATGAACTTGGTTAGAATTGATGATAGGTCACTCACAGAGTTCTCCTTCATCACAATCTCTAGGACAACCTTATACTTTGGAGGTTGACAAACATCATTCTTAACTAGTTATGTATTACTTACCTCAATTTCTTGCTTCTTTGTAGTAAAAATGTACTAGTTACCATTTTTTTGATCTATGGTTTCATTTCACATGTCTAAAGAACTCAATAACAACACTCTTTCACACTTCAACATGATCCACTGATGGCACACTCAAAATCTCCTTCAAATTCCTCTACTCAAATCTCTCTAAAATATTTTCTCTTAAGACTCAAATGCAAGGGGTGAAAATGATTCCAAAAATCTACTATATACCTTGAAAATTTGATTTTAGGGTAACATTATAATGCTTTGAACATATGCAGGTGGCATACAACTATCTTAGCAAACACTAGACAACTCAACCACTATATTCCACTTTACTCATGTTGGCCTAGTTTTTCATATCCAAAAAAAATTATATTTTATTGTGAAAATCCAAGTAAAATTATTGAAATTAGGGGCTATATGTTTCAATTTTTTATGTCCTAAGTTAAAACCTCTAATCTCATGTTATCCTAGTAGTATTCATGCCCTATGTTTTCAAAAAATAGGGTTGCATTGGTTCAATTTTAAAAAATATGTGAGAAGTTTTTATGAGCCCTAATTGCCTTAGAAAACCTTTATTTCATAATTTTCATGTATATCTTTTTAAAATATTTTCTTGAAAATTGTTTACCTTGGCACTTTTTCCTCTAACCATGGTTTTACTTTGAGTTAACTTGCACAAGGTTCTTTTTGTTGGAAATATAGATGGACTAACTAAGGGGGGGGGTGAATCAGTTACCACAAAAAAAATCCATAGATCCCTTAGATGTCTTATAAAACTAGTTACTATTGTTACTCAGTAACCACACAAAAGTGTTATAGCTCAGTAGATGCAGTGTATGTTATTTTTAACCTATCTTAAGCATTCACAGTGATTAAAATGCATGCATAAAATAAATAACATGAACTCATGAGAAACTAGATTTAACATGGAAACTCAATATGGGAAAAACCACCAAGTAACTAGCTACTAATTTTTACTCTTTTGAAGTGAGCCTTGTTAGGAGCCAACCTTGTTAAAGGTTACAAAACACGCTATTAGGTGTGACCTTGTTAGAGGATTTAATCACCCTGCTAGGAGTGGCCTTGCTAGAGGAATTTAGCAAAATTCAATAGAATTGTCACATTGTTAGAGGATTTACAAAATGGTTTTTAAACCAACTATATTAAGAGATTAGAAAATCACTACTATAATGGTGAGAAAGTAACAATGAATTGACCTAAATGAGATGCAACTGAATTGTTGATACAAATATCTATTTTTCTTCACTATATCCTCTTCTGATCAAATACAACTTTGTTTCTTTTCAAGAATATCTGATCCTTCTTCAAAATTAGCTCACACTTTCCTCTTCACATAATCAACACACTTGCATGCTTGCTCAATTTTATTTAGAATTCACAACTTGACCTTTTATTTATACCTTGCAAATTGTCAAGTTGGCTCATTTACAAGTTACAATTATCAATAATCATTACCTCAGTTAGCTACAACCATTACATAAAAAAATTAAGCTTTATTTTCCAAAATAATGAAATCCTTCATTGGCCGACCTTGCTCAGTAAACATTGCTCCAGAAATGATTTCCAATGTTAACCAACTGAAGCTTGGTGAACACTGTGAACTCTGCAAACTCCTTTGGAGACTGAGTAAACTTGATAAACACTGACTTTCCTTCATTAACCTTGTGAGCTTGGTTAACATTGACTTCTTCCTCATTTTCCTTCAATGACTGAGTGAGCTTAGTAGAAACTGTTTCCATAGAGTAGCTTTTAGGAATGCTCGGTAGACTCTAAAATTCACTTTACTGACCAACTGAGCTCAGTAGACTCTATAATTTTCTTTGCTGACCAACTGAGATCAGTAGACTTTGTCTAATAATTGATATGCCATTTGTGTAATATCAAAGACAACACACAATTGGACAATTGTATCCAACAATCTCCTTTTTTGGCATTGATGGAAACACAACATGTAATAGCAGATGAAATTTGAAAACAAGTCTTTTTCTGAGAGAACATTTCTCCCTCTTAGATTTTATGCCACAAACTTCTCTAATGCAATAATCTCCCTCTATGAAGGAATTACATAGCTTCTTTTTTAAACAACAAACTCTCCACAAACAAATTCAAATTTTAGAAAGATATGACAATAAACTCTCCCTCTTTGACAACACATGCCAAAGACAAAAAAAACCATATGAGAAACAATGTACCTTGAATACTAATTCATATGCAGTGTCTCCATGACTATACTACATCAACTGATAGATCTTCAACTTGGTTCCTATTGATGTATCACTAAAACTTTATTTTTAGTGAGCTTCAGATAGGGGAATGACCCCTAGCTTACCTCTTAGATACAAGAATGCATCCTTAGGTAATGGCTTGGTGGATATGTCAAAAATATATTCCTTTGTATGGACATATTCCAATTTTATCTCCTTATCCTACACCAATTATTTGACAAAGTGATACTTTATTGCAATGTGCTTGGTTTTGGAATGCATTACTGGATTCTTTGATATGTTGATTGCACTTGTATTATCACAAAACATAAAAACCATTTCTTTGATCTCAACCTTCATGCCTTCCAATAACTACTTAAACCAAACAATATTAGAACAATTTACTATTATTGCAACATACTCTACTTCTGCTATAGATTGGGATATACAATTTTGTTTTTTACTTGTCCAAGAAACCAACCTCTTTCCAAGAAAGAATGTTCCACCACTTGTACTCTTTCTATCATCAATGTTTCCTACCCAATCAACATTAGTAAACACTTTCAATTCCAAATTTCCTCCAAATTTCTACCACAATCCATAATCTTCAATGCCTTTCAAGTATCTAAAGATCTTTTTGATTGTCATCATGTGATTCTCTCTAGGTTTTTCTAAAAATCTTGCCACAATACCAACTGCAAGAGCAATATCAAACCTTGTATGAACTACATACTATAATTTTCTAATCATTGATCTATATAAGGTTTGATCTACCTCTTTTGATTCATTATCCTTGGTAAGCTTTAGTCCAGTACACATGGGAGTCCCAACTAGTTTACAATCTTCCATACCAAACTTCTTGAGTATCTCCTTGATGTACTTAGACTGACTGATGTATATACCATTCTTGCTTTGCTAAATCTAAAGACCAACAAAGAATTTAATCTCACCAAACATAGACATGTCAAATTCCTTGTTCATTTTCTTTGAAAATTCTTTGCATTGATTATCATTTCCTATAAACAAAGTATCATCCACAAATATTTCTACCAAAACAATCTTGTTATTTGGTCCCTCCTTGATATACAAGCTACTATTATCATTAGTTCTCTAAAAACCAATATGCATAAGATAGTTATGAAATCTTTCATACCATGCTCTAAGGGCTTGTTTCAAACCATACAATGCTTTGTGTAATTTGCAGACCATGTCCTTCTTGTCTGGATCAACAAAACCTTTAGGTTTCTCAACGTAGACTTCTTCATCCAGAATACCATTGAGAAATTATAATTTGACATCCATTTGATATACCTTAAATCCTTTGTGTGTAGCATATGCATAAGGTCTTGACACCTTCCAATCTTGCAATAGGAGAAAAAATCTCTCCATAATCAATTCCTTCTTCTTGGGAGTAGCCTTTACATACCAGTCTAGCTTTGTTTTTTGATACCTTGCCATCTTCATTCAACTTATTTTTGAATAGCCACTTAGTTCCAATCACATTTTTACCTTTAGGCCTAGGTAAAAGAGTCCATGTTTTATTCTTCTTTATTTGTTCTATCTCTTCATTCATACCCTCAATCCAACTTTCATTTTCCAATGCATCTTTGACATTTCTAGGTTCAAAATCAGCAAGTAAACAAGTACCTTTTAGCTTACTTCTTGTCATAGTACCTTCAAATTTCTCTCCAATAATTTAATCTGGTGCATGATGTCTCCTAACATACTTGTCCAATATAGGTTCTTTTCTTTTTAAATGAGTTCCACTATCTTCATTTTGAGTTTCAAATTCTAGCTCTGGTTGATCTGTCTTTTGCTTGGATCCTTCAGACTTGGTAGGCATTGACTAGGTAGCTTCAGAATGTGACTTAGGTTCTTGCAACTTGGTTTGAACTTCTTTCAACTTGAGGATTGAAGACTCAAGAGTAGAATTTTCCTAATTGACAAATGTATCTTGCACTGTATCAAGTTCAATGAAAACAAATCTCCTGTAGTCTTCTGGTTTCTTTTCTATTTCTTCTTTAGTTCTTTCTGCAAACTCATCAACTTTCACATGTGCACTTTCTATGATTTTGTGAGTAGACAAATTCAAACATCTATATGCCTTACTCTTGCAAGAATACCCCAAAAATATGCCTGCATCACCCTTCACATCAAATTTGCCTCTTCTAGATTCTTTCAAAATATAACATTTACTTCCAAATATTTTTAGGTAACTTACATTGGGTTTATAGCCATACCATAACTATAGGGAGTCTTGAATGAGTCCTTCAACTATACTTCATTCAAGGTATGAACTACAGTGTTGATAGCTTCCTTCTTGTATTTGATAGCAATGTTCTTTTCAATCATTAGAGTTCTTGTACAATCCATGATAGATCTATTCCTTCTTTCATCTATTCCATTCTACTCAAGAGTTCTAGGAACTAATACCTATCTTTTGATTCATCTTTCAATGCAAAAGTTATTAAATTCATGGGAGATGAATTCACCACCTCTATCTAATCTCAAACATTTTAGTCTTTTCCCTATTTCTTTTTCTACTCTGGCCAAACACCATTTGAACTTCTTAAATGCTTCTAATTTCTCTCTCGGATACATGATAGTCATCATTCTAGAGTAATCATCAACAAAAAGAATGAAGAACTTTTCTCTAGTGTGGTCCTCAATTCCAATGGGTCCACACAAATCAGTATGCACAGTTTCCAAAATATCTTCAGATTGATATTTTTTACTTTTAAAGCTACTCTTTCCCATCTTACCAATCTGACAATTCTTGCATAGACCAACCTTAGGTTTCTTTATACTAGGAATGCCTCTTACTTTTTTGAATTTTCTTATCTTCTCCATGTTATCAAAATTCACGTGACATAACCTTCTATGCATAACCAACTTTCTTCAACTTAAGCAATAAAACATGAACATTCACCAAGTTTAAGATAAAACAAGTTACCTTTTTCTTTTATGCTTGATCCAATCAGCTTTCCTTTGTCATCCAGCAGTCTTGCCTTTCCATGCATGAATTCCACCTTGAATCCAATATTGATTAGATGTGCCACACTCAATAGATTGTGTTTAGCCCTTTAACCCAATAGGCATTATCACATACAAGCTCTTTGGTTAGTGAGATTCTTCCTCTTCCTTTTATGCAACAAGGTTCATTATTTCCAAACCTCACACTACCACCATCATAGTCTTTAAATTATTCAAACTTAGTTTTGTCACTAGTCATATGATAAGAACAACCACTGTCTATGACCCATGTATCATTTTTTATTACATGAGAGATAAGTGCCATTTTATCTTCCTCATCATTATCAGATTCATCTTTCATAGCAATATAAACAATTTCATCTTCACTATTATCAAAATCCTTAGAATCTTTAGCCATGAAAAATGTTTTCTTACCTTTGTCCTTGAATGGTTTGAAGTCTTTCTTGCCATTACACTTTTGAACTTTCTTCTCATCCTTGTTTTTCTTGTTTGGGCACCTAACAACAATATGACCAATTTTCTCACATGAAAAATAGATTAAAGGAACCTTACCTTTGTATTTTCCTTTGTCTCTAGAATATTTCCTTGCTAGTAAAGCTTTGACCACCTCAAGATCACTGTCAAAACTTTCTCCTGATTCTTCTTCACTTTATGATTGAGAATCCTTTATTTTTTTGCCTTTTACTTTGAGTGAAAGCTTGGCTTCAAATTCTGATCCAATGTTCTTGGAAGCTAGAACATAGTTATCATAATTATCTAGCTCAAATGCAGTCAATCTTCCTACTATGGCCTCTAAATTTATCTTATGATTTGCTTCTCATCTTCTTTCTTGAATTATAGAAAATCTAATTGCATAAATGGGAAGCAATGTTTTAAGAACTTTACTTACAACTATTTCCTCTTTGATATCTCCTCTAGAAGCCTTGATTGCACTAATGCTTGCTTTGACTCTTTCAACATATTTAAAATTGGTCTCATCCTCTCTCATCCTCATCTGATCAAATTTTCCTCTTAAAATTTTTTCTTTGGCTCTCCTCACATTTTCATCACCTCCATAGATATCTTTTAGCTTGTTCCACATAGAAAAGGTAGTTTTGCAGTCTTTGATATCATCAAATTCTTCATAGCTTAGGGCTGATGCAATGTCTATCATCATAGTGTTATGAGTCTTCTTCTCAATAATGTCATTAACAGATAATGTACCAGAAGGAGTTGTATACTCTTCATCAAGATATTTCAATCTTGTATCTCCAATGGAAGCTAGATGGAATCTCATGAGAACTTGCCATCCTGAAATGTTATCCCTATTAAGCCTTAGAATTTCCCTCTTGTAAGACATACTGATCTTTAGCTTAGATCCTTGAAATCCTTCCTACAAGCACTAAATGCTCTAATACCAATTTTTGGAAATATAGATGGAGTAACTAAGAGGAGGAGGGTGTGAATCAATTACCACAAAAAAAAAATCCATAGGTCCCTTAGATGTCTTATAAAACTAGTTACTACTGTTACTCGGTAACCACACAAAAATGTTGTAACTTGGTAGATGCAGTGTATGTTATTTTTAACTAATCTTAAAAATTCATAGTGATTAACATGCATGCATAAAAAAATAACATGAACACATGAGACACCAAATTTATCATGGAAACCCAATATGAGAAAAACCACCAAGTAACTAGCTACTGATTTCACTCTTCTAAAGTGAGCCCTGTTAAGAGCCAACCCTGATAAAGGTTACAAAATGCACTGTTAGGTGTGACCTTGTTAAAGGATTTAATCACCTTGCTAGGAGTGGCCATGCTAGAGGAATTAGAACAATTCAATAGAACTATCACCTTGTTAGAGGATTTACAAAATGGTTGTTAAACTAACTCTATTAAGAGATTTAGAAATCACTGCTACAATGGTGAGAAAGTAATAATGAATTGACTTGAATGAGATGCAACCAAATTGCTTCACTAGATCCTCTTCTTATTGAATACAACTTTGCTACTCCTCAAGGATATCTAATCCTTCTTCAAAATTCACTCACACTTTCCTCTTCACATAATCAACACACTTACATGCTCGCTCATTGATATTTAGAATTCACAATTTGACCTTTTATTTATACCTTGCAAATTCTCAAGTCAACTCATTTACAAGTTACAATTATCAATAATCATTACCTTAGTTAGCTACAATCATTACATAAAACAATTGAGTTTTATTTCACCAAACAATGAAATCCTTCATTGGATGACCTTGCTCAGTAAACACTACTCCAAAAATGATTTCTAGTGTTAACCAATTGAAGCTCGATGAATACTATAAACTCTACAAAATCCTTTGGAGACTGAGTGAACTTGATAAACACTAAATTTCCTTCGTTAAACTTCTAATCTCAGTTAACATTGACTTCTTCCTCATTTTCCTAATGGTTGAGTGAGCTCAGTAGAAACTATTTCCATAGAATAGCTTTTAGGAACACTTAGTAGACTCTAAAATTTGCTTTGCTGACTAGCTGAGCTCACTAGACTCTGTAATTTTCTTTGCTAACCAACTAAGCTCAGTAGACTCAATCTAATAATTGATATGACATTGGTGTAACTTCAAAGACAACACATAATTAGACAATTGTATCCAACACTTTTGAAACATTTTAACCTTGATATGGATTAGTTCCCAACCATTGATAGAAGAAAAGATCAACGATAGGCACTTTCTCACATTATGAAGCTGATCAAACTTTAGTGAAAGTAGGGAAGTGACTTTGTGACATGTGGCCTATTTCAAAAAAAGGGTAATGCAACCTTTTTGTTTTAAAGCTTAATCATCTGATTTGATGAAAATCAATGACTAGGTTTCAAATTTCACAGCATAACCTGAATGTGACTATTAGAAGCATTAATTCTGATCAATGCAGCCTAGTGTGAGACCAAATTTTCCATAAGATTTTTTATTTTCTCATTATTGAATACAAGATTATAGAATTCTCAGAGAGCAAAAATATTTAGAGCTCAAAGTACATTTTCTAAGAGTCATGAATTGCTACTAGCAGATGTTTCAGTAAAATAAATAAGAAAATTAGGTAAGCATCAAAACTTTTGGTTTATTAAGAAATCATAATCATAGTAAGATAATATTTTCAATATGCCTCTATGAAGGGATTTCTTAGGGAAAGTAGATTACCTAAAAGGGTTATACATAATGATTTTTTAGAATAAATGCCACAATCTACAAATGAATTTTCTAGGGGAAAATAATTGATACCAAAGAACCCTAGGTTAATGATTAGTAAGCCTTTCTATGAAAAAGAAGACTAGTTGAGGGATGTTGAGACATTTGTTGGGGGTTTAGAGCTACTCTATAAGTGGTTTGCAGAAAGAAAAGTCAACACCTCTCTTGACAATGTATGGGAATTTGACATTGGTAAGTTAATTGTCCCCTGTATTTTATTTGATGATGACCTACATGCAATAATGTCAAATAAATATGATCCAATAACAAGGATAGTAAAAAATCATGCTTGAGATAATTTTCTTATGATTTCACCATAGTTAATTAGGGAGGTTTTCAAATTAAACCCTAACCACATAACGCATGAGAGGATTGATATGGAAGACTTGTAGTCAAGGTATGATGCATAGAGGGTATACCTAAGAGGAGGACCATTACAGGCACATTTTGTCAAGATAGGTTCACTGCCATTAGTAATTGTTTCTACCCTAGAACCATTGCTAAGACAAAATTTCAATCCCAAGGCTCAGGCACTGTACTTATCTCTTTGCAAAATTTTGGGAATAGATGAACAAGATCACATTCAAGGATCTATTGTTCTTATTATTTCTTAAACACTTCAATATAGCATAAGCTCTATTATTTTTTTGCTACTTTTTTAGTAGAAGAAATTCATAATGGACTAATGGGTATAGCCAAGGCTAAAGTTGATAAACCATTCAGCTGGTACTCCATGTTAATGTAGGAATGTTTGTATAAAAGAGTTACCTTCTTCTCTAAAGAAATAAAGTTGGAATTGGAGAAATGACATAGGAGATAATAGATGCAAGTTTTCTAAGATTTGACAGATATTTTTGCTCCAAGATAGGGATTTTATTGGTTAGAGATAGTCCCAGAATACATCAATCACTATTAGAACTAATTAGACCAAAGGATTATGCAAAAGGATTGTAGGTAGGTCACAATTGTACAAATATCATCCCATATGTAGTTTGCATAGTACTCAGAGTATGTGGCTTCCTTGCAAAACCACATGTACTACCACACCAAGTACCTTTAAAGGTAAGGATTGTTGAAATCTTATGGTAGATAGGAATTCTAGAAGAAAGAGAATTATTGGGAAAATATGAAGGTACATTCTTTCCTCTAGTTACTATCATTCATGATTTTATTTTTGTTAAGAAGGGATGAGACATATAGAAAAGTTTTTAGAAAAATACTAGATGGCCCAATCTCATTCTCACTTTATAAACTTGAAGGGCTTTTATGAAATATTCAAGGAAAGAAAAAAAGCCAAATCCCAAAAGCACATTGTTTATCTTCCTGAAGATATAGTTAGAAATAGGTTTTCATTATAGGAACAAGAGGTTAGAAAGGAGAAATGGAAAGTATATAGCAAGGTTCTTGATTTTATAAATGCTTTTGAGCCATATTATAATTCCCTTGCTGATAAAAAATTATGGGGTGCAAAGATAGACATGTTAATGGATAATTTTTTTGGGATCATGCAAACTTTAAATTTTAAAAAAAAGGAGATTTTGACTCAAACTTATCCAGACAAGGCCACTGAGGTATAAAATAGATTGGTTAGTAGATTAATTATAAACCCAGGCTAATACATTATAAAGAAGAACTAGGTATATGGTAGCAAAGAATGTATTGCTTGTACCTCTTTATAAAGACAACTTTTAGAAAGTCCACCAACTAAGCCATCTAAAAAAAGGAAGGAACTAGAACAAGGATCTTCTTCTAGGGTTGAAGAATATTCTCCCACCCAAACTCCACTTTGTATAAATGATGAATATTCTCTAAGAGAATAGTTAAATAAAATAGGAGGTGAGAAGGACATTATTATAACCACAATAGACATAGAAGGAGTGCCTAAAAAGCCCCCTATGCCAACATTAGCTCTCACTATGAGAGATTTCAAAGGTAAAGAAATAGGTCCTATAGTGGAACAGGTTTCTAAAAAATTCTTAGATGATGAAAGTTTTGTGAAATCTAGGACATTCACTTAGTTTCTATGGAGAAGAAACATTAACAAATTTGAGGCAAAATGCAAAATGATTAAAATAGAACAACCTGATAGGAAGGAATCTAAAATTGAGGAATAGGTAAAAGATGACCTTATAGAAGAATTTGCATAGATAACCCATGAGGGGGGTAGGTAACTATTGAAGGAGGCAGGATTTTTTATATTACTTGAGTGGGACATTACCAATGCAATGGTCTTTGACACAATGAGGAAGGAAAAAGATACCCAATTTAAACTGAGGAAGAAGTCTTACAAGCTCATAGGGGTTAAAATATAGTGATGACCATCAAGACTTGGTTATGTGGTCCATCAAAAAAAGAGACAATGCCAGGATTCAAGAGGTTTCACATTATAAATAGATAGGAAGTCTCATGGTTTACAGAGTGGATGAGGTGGATAGTGAAAAGGTTTCTCAGATGACTAAACAAATGGTAATATTTGGAGTTGTGGTTGCAACTATAAACAAAAATAAGTTCCTTGAGTTGAATGCTAAATTTGAAAAGGTCCTAGATGCATATGAAGAAAGAGGGAATATAATACACTAGATGGAAAGAATGATTGATCAAATGGAGAAACAATTGGGGAAAACAAAAGTAGGAGAGGAATCTAGTCAACCAAGGATTTCCTATCCTCCTCATCCTCCAATTGCACCTTTCAACATAATTTTTCTTATAGAAATGCCAAGTACCCCATATGGACCCCAAATATATATAGCAAAATAACTTGAAGAAGAAAAGACTAAACTATGGTCAATGCATGTGGAGTTGGGTGTTCAGTATGAAACTGAAATAACAGACACAATTATTTATTTGGTAAATAGGATAGGCTAGCCTACATTTTATGAGAAACTATCAAAATTAATGAATCTTTGGAATGAGTTGAAAAGTAATGAGGGCGCTCTAAAGCCAATTGTGAACAAATGGAATAGTAGAGATAGTGATATTACTATTTTATGTTGTTCAGTTATTAGTCTTTTTTGTGAATAAGTAGAAAAAACATTTGATATGACTAATGGCCTTTCTAACTTTGATAATAATAGAATTGTGCTTCAAAGGAGAATTATCAATTATTTTTCAAAATATCTTGGTGAAATTTTTGGGCTCTTCCCTCATGCAATTAAGGTTGTAGACATATTGAAGGACAAAGAAGAATGAGCTAAGGAGCTAGATGATTTAATGTGCATTAGATTAAATAAAATCATAAATGAAAAAGATCACATATGGTTCACTAAGAAAAATGAGGAATTTTTGAAGGTTCAAATCTTATTTGGTTCTTGCAAAAGGGATTTGTAATCACCTAAAAATGGTCATCTAGACTATTAGCCCCCTTTTCAACATTTTGGCTAAATTAATTTAATCACTTACCTAAGCCAAATTGCTAATAATCAATTTATTTGATTATAACCTATAGTTTGACTATGCTATCCTAAGTTCATTATTTGATTAAAAGAACATGTCCCCTTTTAATTAAATAAAAGACCCCATTCTTCTAACCCACTTAAAGTGCACACATAAAGTCTTTTTTCTATTTTGCAATTAAAAGAAAAGGCTTTGTGACTTTTGTCTTATATGACAAGTCAACTTATATTCTATTGGTTGATTTGTGTGTGCACATGGATCACTCCTATTTTCGAATTCCACCGTTGATCATCCACCATCTTCATCTTGATCTCCACCGTCCATACATCTTTAAAAGGGAGAGAGCTTTCCCCCTCAATCCATCCATCTTTTGAACATTGTTATGCTGCAGGTTTTCTAATAGGTTTCTTTGGAGCTTTGTGGAGAACTTCTATTTCTTGTCTACATTCTCTCATACCATAGCATTTTAGCTTAGATTCATGTTGCATGTTAGTTTAGTTTCTATTTTGCAATAATCTATCTCACATAGCTTAATATTTGGATTTTAACACTCTCATTCATATTCTAGCATAGCTACATTTGACATTCTCATTCTAGCTTAATCTTCATTTGCATTGCATCCTTGAGGAACTCCTTGGGACATTTGCATTCTTGCATTTTGTCTTTGGAACCTCCCATTGCATGGTTTACTAGCAAGAAGAGTATCTCTAAGGCTCATCTAAGAGCCCTTGAACTTGAAATACACTCTCTTGCACTCCATGGATAGGGAGCTCTAAGCCGGCATCCAAGCATTCCAATCTCATGGAATCGTTTGGATAGAAGGGTTTAGAGTGGGACACTTTCGAGTGTACATTTTTGGCGCCCACCGTGGGGCTTGAATCAAATTTTCAGCTCCATTTGCTTTCATTTCTTATCTCTGGTTTTTTACAGCAGCATATTGGGTCTAATCAAATGCTTTTGTAGAGTTATCACTTTGGTTTTAAGGCCAAGCCATAAGTAAATTGGTTTGAAGGCCAAAAAACTTAGTTGGTTTAAATATTTGATCATATCTTTTAAACCGCTTAGAGTTTGGTTCTGAAATTTTGTTTGCAGGTTGGGTATATTCTCAAGATGTCTTAGTCCAATTTTCAGAGCATTTTGACGTGATTTTTGAAAGTTATGATTTTTTCTTTATTTTTCATAAAAAGCCATTTTTGATCGCAAATCAGCGCATTTTTTGGAAAAACTTACATTTTCAGAAAGAGTTTTCAATTCTAATGGGGGTTATTTCTTTGTATTTTGAATTTTGAGATTGTATTAAGGATAAAAAATTCGATTTGATAAATTTGGCCTATTTTGACAAAATCAATCTCTAGGGCGCAAATGAAGAGATTTTTTTAAATTTCTTGCATTTTTGGAAAGCTATCTGATTTTTAATAGGGGTCTCTTCTTTTCATTTTTATTTTTGGATACGAAATCATAGCAAACAATTCCAATCTTGTTGACTAGGTCAAAATCAAAGAGTAAAAATGAGAGCATTTGTGATTAACTTGCACTTTCTTTGCATGTACTTGATTGGAAGATAAATTGGATTTTTGAGGCAACTCACCACTTTTTACTGCAGATTTTTATGTTATTTCACACTAACTTTTGTTGGTAACAAGTTGTGATTTCAGGTTGCCATCCTTGTGAAAAAAATTGAAACATTGCATAAAAAGAACGCATGTCAAAGCTTCAAATGCACAAGGGCTACTAACGATTGTTTGCAGGGCTGCCCAAAGCATAAAAACCCAAATTTCTTTCTTTTTTGTTTTCATGTGCGGCATATACTAGTTGTTTATTTTTAGGCACATTAAAACTTACAATTGGGATCTTTTGGTGATAGGAGAGTATGCTCTTCACCCTTGTGGTGAATCAGAAATCTTGACTTACCATTTGGTTTCAAGAGTAAGAGGCAATTGAATCTTCTTGGCGTGTTTGGGAGAAAACAATTGGAATAGGAGAGTATGCTCTTCACCCTTGTGGTGAATCAGAAATCTTGACTTCCAAAAGTTGATCCACTCTTTGTGTAGTTTAGAATCCTTTAGAGGGCCTGCTCTCGGACAACCTGAGAGGAACGACCCAAGTGGGGACAAGCAAATTACCCGGCTCTTCCAACCCACTATAAACTCAAGGCTATCAAGGACACAAAACCTTGGTAGACGTAGTGTTTATCTTTGTCTAGTGTGATCGCTTATGGGATTTCGACCATAGGGAGATCACTAGGTAAGAATGCTTAAGGTACTCTTGTGATCGCGAGATCGGTTACTCATCACAAGGTGAGGTGTCCCGTAATTGGGAGCAAGAGGAACACTATGAACGGAAGCCCGATCTAAAAACTCTAAGTTTGTAACTACCTTTTTTTTAGCCACTCAACTTCTTGGTGCAAGGATCGATCCTAGTGGACTACCCGGATCACCTCAAGATTTACACTCACCATATGTGTTCCCTTGGTTATGCTTATGGCATTTTCATGACAAAGCCAATATCTCTTGTGGGAAACCACTTGGTGTGAGGCAAAGGAGCATCAAGCGTGGCCCAAGTTGTTGAGTAATGAACCATGACTTCTAGGTAGATATTGCTTGATGTGTTCTCGAATGTGCTATACCTGTGAAAATCTTTTGAACATACACATGACGATAATTCTAGAGAATTCTTTTGAGACGTCACATATGCTTGTATCATGCAAGGTTTCTTTGTCCCTTGCTTGATTGTTTGAAGAATACTCCATGTGTCACTATCTTGCTTGGAAAGAAATTGCTTTTGAACATCAAACTTGCTATGCTATCAACTATTGTCAAACTTTGTCAAACAAGTCAAAGCATCAAGTCTTAACATTTTTCTTGTGTTGCTTGCTAAGGGGAGTCTCATCATTTGATTTTTATTTTCTATGTCTCTAGTTCTTGAACATGCTTAAAGTGAATTTTTGGTCTTAGTGCTCTTGGTCTTTTTGTCTTCATGGTCTATGTTTGCTTGCTAGTTATCCTTTTGCTGAAATGGTTTCCTTGATTTCTTGACTACACTCTTGGGTTGGAGAGTTGTTCACTTGTCACCCTGCTTGCTCTATCTATTTGGCTATTTGGGCATCTTGCCTAGCTATTGACTTGAGTCATTCATGTCATAAATTTCTTGGACATATTGTTTGACAAGTTGCTTTAATCTCTCTAATATCTTGGCAAGTGAACACTCTACCTCCTATAGTTTCAACATCAAGTTATTTTCTAGGCTATTTTATGCTTGGCTTTGCATCTAAAACTATGATGTCTAAAACTTGTGCTACCAAAATTCAACCGAATCTAGATGATCATGATATCCTCCATGTCACTAAAGAGTTTCAAGATCTATATGCACAATACAAAGGACTAGAACAAACAAATGATCTTTCTTACCTTCATTTCTCTAAGAGCATGACAAAAATGAAGTCTAAACTTGAGAAAAGGTTAGAGGAGAAGATTGCATCATTACATGAATCTTCTTTAAGGTCTTTACATGCATGTGAGTCACCTTCTTTGAGGTCATCCTCTTCTTCTAGGTCTACATGCTCTACTTCAAGACATCAAATGTCTTCATCTTCTAGATCTAAAGACCTCTTTAGAGAACAAGCAAGTGATACCTCCTTTGAGCCTATGCCAAAATTTAATGATGGACCTATCTTTGACGAAGATAATGATGAAGACATGAATGCATTCTATTCACTTGAGAAACAACCAAAGGACTCTAGACATACTTTTGAGAGAAATTTTACTCCCTTGGGGAATTCTTATGATGACATTTTGAGAACACTTCTTGACACCAAGCTCATCATGTTGCCTAAGTCTAGCTCATATGGAAACCCATTCTTGGATACCTATTGTGCCTATCATCGATCTAATGACCATGCTACTTCTGATTGTATAGAGCTGAAACATAAAATCCAAGATCTCATTGATGATGAGATTATTGATCTTGGAACCTCTAGTGACTCATGTGCTGAGGATACTTCTCTTGAGCAAGATCATATTAATGAACCTATGTCTAGTGATGGTTTCCTTGATACCTCCACTTCTTCCAACACTCATGCATCTCCCAACACTTCAAAGCTTTCCAACATGCCTCTATCAAAAAAGGAACCTAATGCTTTCCACATTGACTATGTGTATCCTCAAGGGCTACCTCTAAAAGAAACTCAAGCTAACCTTCACTTGGATGCAAACCTTTTCCATGCTACTAATCCTAAACATCCTCAACCTTCATGCACTACTATGCCTAATCCAAGCACTACTCCATTCACTCTTCATTCTCCCTTGTCCTTAGAAGTGGCTCCATGTCAAGAGGACTCTCAAAAAGAAAAAGCTATAAATGTCAAGAAAGATCAAGATCAAGCACCCTTTCATCTCTTTCAAGATTTTTCCCCTCCATATCCTATAACTTGTCCACCTCCTAAGTATGATGAAGATACCACTTCCATTATCTCCCTTGAGCTTACTGAAAATTATGAGAAAAGTTCTCTTCATATGCTATCCAAAGCTACTTGTCAAGATCAAAGTGTCCCCTCATGTTCTACTTCTCCACATCCACTTCAAAATTGTGCTCAAGCTTCAAGTGCTACTATTAAAAATGTTGTTCCTATCAAAGGTACTCATGAGTCTATTGATGGCTTTGACCATGTTGCTCATTCTAAAGATGTTGATATCCCTTCCCACTATCCCTTTGCATCTTCTAAATCTATCCTTGGTCCTTATCCATCTAAGCTAAAGCATTCAAACCTTCCATCCATATTGGGGCCTTATGTTCCTCCATCTCCTACATTCACTCCTAGCTCATTCCCTAGCTCTCCCATCATACCTCAAGATCAACAAAGACACTCATCCTTGATGACTTTTCACCCATCTATACATCTAAACCAGTCATATCATCCTTATTCATCCACAAATCCCAAGTCCTTTGGAAGTGAGAATAAACATAAGAATCCATCGAAAAAGAAAGATCACTATGTCCCATCTAATCGACATATGAATGCTAAGAAGGAAAATGCACAAAAGAGACTACAAAGGTCCACTGTTAAGAGAGCTAAATCAAAGAAAATGTGGGTTCCTAAATCCATCATTGAAGAAATGCAATCTCAAGCACCCAAAGAACAAGGAAAATCTAAAGCTATATGGATTCCCAAGTCTCTTTTAAAAGACTTGAAGATTGAAAATACTTCAAAGTTGACATTCAAACTTTCAAAGGCTTCCATTCCATCTTCTTCCAAAAATCTTCCTAAAAATATTCCAAAGCCTTCCACTCCAACTTTTTCCAAATCTCTTCTACCACCTCATGCATCTAAACCTCAAGCTACTTCATCCATGATTCCTCCATTGTTCCAATACCCTTCAAGGTGTGTGTCAATGTTGATCTTGTCCAATATTTTAGCTACCCACATGAAATCCTCTAAAGCTTACACCTCCTTTCTATACATGAACTCTTATCCTCCATATATTCTTCCTACTACCATTTCTCTTTCATCACCCTATCAACATCTTTGAGCATACCTTTCTATGGTCTTGGCTTATCATGGCTTATCTTTCCTATAGGAGCATTATCTAAATTCAAAAAGCTTGAGCTCTTTCTAAAAATTCAAAAAAAAAATGAAAAAAATGAAAAAAAAAAAGAAAATGTGCCTTGGTGAAAACCACTTCTTGTGGCACCTTGGTAGCAAAATTAAAGAGAAATAAATTTATCCTATGGTGAAAACTACTTCTTGTGGCACCTTGGATAAGTACCATGATGAAAACCTGGCAAACAGGCGTCATGCGTAATTCTTCCATCATCCATCTATCCCTTCTTCTCTCTTTGATCTTGACAATGTTGAGCTATCTTTGCATATTGGCTATCTTATCCACCAGATTTTCTATTGTGCTCTCCCATTCACTCATAGCCTCTATCTTGAGCTTTATTCTTATTGCTCTATCCCATTGCTATACTATCTAGTTGACCCCTTGGTCTTGATCATAATAAATGAAACATGGTTCTCATAGGTCTCTTGACATGGCTACTCTTTTGGACTACACGCTTTCATGCTATCTTACTCATCAGCTTCCATTGCTTATCTTATATGCTATCGCACTTGTTGGCTTCACCACTTATCCTACATGCTATCTTGCTCATTTCTTCCATTGCTTATCCAAAATATGGTTCATATGACTATTTCACCTCTTTCCCTAGCTTGGGTACTCTTGAGGAGTCAGTCCTTGAGGATCACTTTTACTTGCTTCATGCTCCTTTTTCATCCATCTTTGCTTATCCACCGACTTGTTTCTCCATCAAGTCCTATACCTTGCTAGACATTGGGAGAAAATGATGTGATCTTGCTTGAGAACTAGTGATCTCTAAATTATTCTAAAAAATCCAAAAAAATCATATATGATGCTGAAAAAATCCTAAAAATCAGAAAATGTCCTATAAAAATGATCATCTTAGTGAAAACCTAGCAATAGATGCTTTGATGTATCACCAAACAAATCAAAAAATTTAAAAATACAAAAAAATTGGAAAAGTCCTTAAAAAATCTATCAAGTGGTGAAAACCTGGAAACAGGTGCTACTTGAGACCCTTGCACCTCTGTCTATTAGTCTCAATCACCTCTTTTGCTACACATTTCCTAGCTTGGAATTGTTTTTTGTCCTCATCTTGGGGGCACAACTTCTTAGCCTATTGAGGTATTCTTGTGCATTAGGGTTTCTTGGACAACTCACAAAATGGTGTTTCTCAACACTTCCCCCACTTTGACATCAAGTGTTTTTTAACACTTTACAGATAGTTTACCTACGGTCTCCAATGTCGCGATATCTCACTATCAGAATCAAGTCTGGAAGAAATGGCCAAGTGACTTACACACACGCACTTTAACACTTAAATGATTGAGCTATGCTGACATTTATCTACTTTGTGTGCTGTCTATGATGATTTCTTTGCCATGTATTCCCTCCCTAATAGTCTTTCAAGGATGTCATTGACTAGAAGACTGGGGGCATGGGACATATTTTCTTGATTTCTGCTTGTGGGTATACTTTTGTTTGTCTATAGTGTTGTAAGCATTCATGCTTGTCCTATTCAACACTTTGACTTATAAATGTATCATCCTTGATTGTTTTGCAAGATTGCACTCAGGGTTTATCTTGGCGCTTATGCCTTGATACAGGTGTAATCTTGCTAAATTAAACTTAGGGAATCTAATCGTGTAGTTATCTTGACTTACATGTCTCTGATGCTTAGATTGGATTTCCACATACCTATCTAATATCGATCATATTCATATCCTCATAGTTATACTAGTGATGGTTGTATGATCTCATGATGTCCCTAATAAATGCTCAATGATGAAATTAAGAGTCTAAATGTTATACACTTCTTGCTGGTAAACCACTTTGCATATTAGCTTGCATTTTAGGTTCATTTTCTAGCTTAGTCTTGCATTCTTGCATATGGGGAGAGCTCTCTCTTCATCTTTTTGTGGACATATCAACTAACTCCTTTCATATATTTCTTTATTTTCTTCTTGTTCATGTCTTTTCACCTTCTTAATCTTTCACTTCATCTCTTTTCTATCTTATCATCACATTATATAAAGTTTTGACCTCTTAAATAATTTTGACGTCCTAGATTCATTTTCGGGATCGAAATCGAAATTCGAGTTCATCTTGATGGTCAAAATTGTCTTTTAAAATTCTACTTTCTTCTAAGCAGTTAGCTGACCTTTTGAGATCTAATCTCCGAATCATCACTGGGGCATCTTCATTTATTCATGACTTCATCATTTCCATACTTCATATCTACTTCAATTCACTATTTCACATCTAAATCATCTTTCTACTAGATTTGACCTAATTTTATGCTATATCCTTCAAGGTCAACTCTAGTCAAACTGGGGCATTTTGTCAGTTTCTAATAGTCATTCTTGAGTTCTAATCATCTATCTGTCATCTTGGACATTGCTATATTCTAATTTTCTCATTTCTAGCCAATTTTTGCATCCCTTTACCTCATTTCAATTTCGATCCCGAGGGGGCAGAAATACTCTATCACTGCTTAGGAGCATTTGTTTGATCTTCTCACTTGCTCTCACTCTATCTGCTTTTCTAAGTGTTAGTATTCTTCTTGAATTCTAACATCATCTCTTCCTAGTGTTCAGTACTACTGCTATCAGGCTGTGCATTTAGGACTTGCTATCTATTTCTGCATTTCACTCTTTGGAATTAGACATCTATATCTATCATCGCCTACTTGGCTTCGATTTTCTTTGACATAATGTGTTCCTAGATCGATCACACATTAGTCAAAGAGGGGATAATGTAATCACCTAAAAATGGTCATCTAGACTATTAGCCCCCTTTTCAACATTTTGGCTAAATTAATTTAATCACTTACCTAAGCCAAATTGCTAATAATCAATTTATTTGATTATAACCTATAGTTTGACTATGCTATCCTAAGTTCATTATTTGATTAAAAGAACATGTCCCCTTTTAATTAAATAAAAGACCCCATTCTTCTAACCCACTTAAAGTGCACACATAAAGTCTTTTTTCTATTTTGCAATTAAAAGAAAAGGCTTTGTGACTTTTGTCTTATATGACAAGTCAACTTATATTCTATTGGTTGATTTGTGTGTGCACATGGATCACTCCTATTTTCGAATTCCACCGTTGATCATCCACCATCTTCATCTTGATCTCCACCGTCCATACATCTTTAAAAGGGAGAGAGCTTTCCCCCTCAATCCATCCATCTTTTGAACATTGTTATGCTGCAGGTTTTCTAACAGGTTTCTTTGGAGCTTTGTGGAGAACTTCTATTTCTTGTCTACATTCTCTCATACCATAGCATTTTAGCTTAGATTCATGTTGCATGTTAGTTTAGTTTCTATTTTGCAATAATCTATCTCACATAGCTTAATATTTGGATTTTAACACTCTCATTCATATTCTAGCATAGCTACATTTGACATTCTCATTCTAGCTTAATCTTTAGTTGCATTGCATCCTTGAGGAACTCCTTGGGACATTTGCATTCTTGCATCTTGTCTTTGGAACCTCCCATTGCATGGTTTACTAGCAAGAAGAGTATCTCTAAGGCTCATCTGAGAGCCCTTGAACTTGAAATACACTCTCTTGCACTCCATGGATAGGGAGCTCTAAGCCGGCATCCAAGCATTCCAATCTCATGGAATCATTTGGATAGAAGGGTTTAGAGTGGGACACTTTCGAGTGTACAGGATTTTGATGAAATTGAAAAAATTAGGAGAAGATATCCTAAAGAAACAACAAGAGATTTTGAGCTTCAATTGGCCAAATGAAGAGATAGATGAAGATGATGTGGACCCAAGTGAACTATAGATAACGGATGCACCAGTTCAACTAGAAGAAAGGAAAGAGGAACAACCTGTATATGAGCAATGTTAGTATGCTAATAGAAACCAAATTTAAATAAAGCTTCTACAAACTAAACAAAATTCATAAACTTCAAGATAGACTAAGATGAGCTCTCAATTGAGAATATGAGCCATTAATGGGCTCTCTCAATGAGAAGCTCTCTTGTTGAGTAGTTTTGTCTAAATAGATAGGATGTATGCTCAAGCTTATGCTTCAAAAAGGGCTTCAAATGGAGTTGGAATTTGGGTGTGAGTGTATGGTTTTGATGTAAAATGGCTTCTCAAAATGGCATTATGACTTTACTTCATGGATTGTGTTATTTTGCAAAGGGGAAGGATCCAATTTATAGGCAAGAGGCTTGAGGGATTGAGGGCTAAGATGCAAGGATGGGAAAAGGCTTATGTAGGGCTCAGATTGCATGAGAGGAGAGCACATGGATTGTGCTTTCTTACAGCCAATCAAGGAGTGACACATGTCACATGGTGAGAGGATGGAGGAAAGGGGAAGGATGAGTCAACAAAGGAGGCTCAAGGGATACAATCTTCATAAAGACCCTCATAATGACTTGTAAGAGCAATAAAAGGGCTTGTAAGAGTCATTTATGACCTAGTGGACTTCATAAAGTTTTATGGTTGAGATATTTTGAGGGTGATGAGAGCAATTTCGACTTGGACTTGATTAGGAAGGTTTTAAGCTTGCTTAGGCTTGTGCAAATGATTAGATGATGGATTAAAATGGTTTAGGATTAGCTTAGGGATAGGCAAGTGGATGGCATTTAATGAGGGTGGGTGAAGGAGGAGATATTTGTTAACTTTGGCTTGGGTTAGTAATTCTTAACCCATGTTTAGGGAATGTGACAAGGTTAGGAGGGGATTAGGATTAGGTTTAAAGACATCTTCTAGAAGAGTCTAGACTTTGGATGAGGATAAAGACTTTCTAGAATAGTCTAGAATTTCCTAGGATGAGGATGAAGACTTTCTAGAAGAGTCTAGAACTTCTTAGGATGAGGATAAATTAGATTTTTAGGAAATAAATAATGTTTTATTTATTTCAAGGGTTTGGGTTGAGGAGATATTTATTAAAACTTTTTTAATAAACATGAGGATTAATATTTAATCTTAATTAAATATTTTGAGTTGGGATTAGGGGTAGGAAATGATGGGATTAGCCTTTAATTAAAATTAAAGAAGGATTAGAAGATTTTGGAAGAGGTTAGTGGTTTTAAGGAAATTGGCCAAGTTTTGGGCAAAAAATAAATTTTTTATTTATTTTGGGTTTTTTGGTCAATTTATTAATTAAATAATTAATAAATAAGGAAATAATGTTTAAATAAGATTTAAGCACTTTTGGGAGGGATTCCTTAATTAAATATTTTTAATTAATATAAAGGGATTTAATGGCATAAAAATTAATTAATTAATTAATTGAATAATTAATTAATAAATGATGATGTCATCAGAGATTTTTTCAGAAAATAAAAATACTTTATTTTCTAAAGGTTTTTAGGTGTCTACACAACCAACTATAGTAATAGATATGGAGGTTTAAACTAGCAACTTAACAAGAGAGAAACCATTAGTAACTATTGATTTGGCATTTCAATCTGATAATTTGGAGGGAGGGCCAT
This sequence comes from Cupressus sempervirens, assembly GCA_028749045.1. NCBI lineage: Eukaryota > Viridiplantae > Streptophyta > Pinopsida > Cupressales > Cupressaceae > Cupressus > Cupressus sempervirens. The sequence continues at coordinate 554,949,243 of CM053792.1, forward strand.
GAGTCACAATTAGTTTTTAGATATTAGAAACTGATTCATATCATGAAAATTAAATGGTCCCATAGTCAAAGGAACAACAAATTCATCCAAACCAATCATCAAATGAAGCCCCTCGGCAACAAAAAGTTGCAATAGAAATGACCCCACCACAAGAAGATTCATGATAAAGACATTTTTTTGTAAGCAAGCAAGGTAATTAGAAATTTTTGTCTTGTTGTGACAATGACCTTTTGTGATTTTGTTTTCTTTTATCTTAAGGAAAGTTGTCCTTTTTCTTTAAGTCTTGAAGCTTGTTGCATCCCATACTATATAAGTGAGATCCCAAGGCTAGAGAAAGGGTCTAAATTTTGTATAATTTCAGTCTTAGGATATTTTTTTAGTCAGTCTAGTAGTCTCTATGTGAATTTTATGATGTATTCATTTTTACACATCTGAGAGTAATTAGAACATGGAAGCATTAGGTGTCTAATTTTGAGTTATTTTTGAACTTGATACCAATAATGTATTATTTTCAAGGAAAAAAAATACAAATGAAGGCTTTGCAAACATATGTGTCTCTAAATTTTGTCTCTTGTTTCATATGTCTGAAAGCTTGAGAATGAATGGATAATGTTCTTTCATTTTAGTGCATCTTGGATGGGTTGTATGTTTGTTCACTGATTGCTCTTAATTCAAGGAATTAAATAAATTCTTTCATTGAATTGATAGGTTTTCTAGGTATATGGGAGGATATCTATAAGAAGAAAATTTAGGGTTAACTACTAATAGTTTCAATTGTAAGGCAATTGAATAGATCAACTTTTACTAGTTTGATTTTCTCTATACTAATGGATAAGGCACTAACCACTAATTAAGATGAAAACTATTGAGTTCATGGGATTACATAGAGAAAAAATATAAATCAAACCAATCTTTACTTTATTGCATGAAGATCTTAAATGTTGGTCATCACTTGTTTGCAATAGATCTCTAGTTGTTATAGCTAGCTATTGTAACTTGGAATTATTTGTAAATCCAAGAAGAATTGTGACCATTATTTTTTGTAAAGGGTGAATATGAAAAGAGAACATCAGTGAGTGAGTGAAATTTAAAGAAATTTCAAATATCCAGTCATCTCATCCTTAAGCTGCACTCGCCTAGGTTGTATAGAGCCTAAAGAGTAGAAAATCTCAAAGATTTTGTGAATGTTGGGTCTAGATCTGAATTTTTCTTAAGTTGATTATAGGAGGTAGCTAACCCTTAGGTGAAGAATTATCCTCAGAATCCTAGTATTGGGGTTTTGTTGCTTGGTAGTTTTAAAACACCAACAACTCACTTGGTCAATACCTTGACTCAGTTGCAACTATACTACACAACTTGGTCAAAATATTAGCTTAGTTAATACAAGGCTTAGTCCACACTATCGCTTGGTCACTATTGATATCAATATTGATGCTCAACACTGGGATATATATGTATTATTTTCTTGGTTCTCACTTCAAGTTTGTCCTAATGAAGTATCTTATTTTACACAGATGTGGACTTTAACACATCATATGTTAGGAACTAATGCAAGATATAGCATTTAAATGTACAATTAATCCTTAAATACCATCTTTTCTTAGTTTGAATTGGTGTGATCACCTAATCCATTGGATTGGATGATCTCGATATCATTTTTCATATTGTTGCTACCTTCACCCTTCTTTCTCCATGTTTGATTCATCTAGTTTCTTGTCTTTTATACATCAACAATACCTTTACATTTGTTATGTTCATTTCTAGGTGTTGATGCTCAGGTCTTGTGATTTCTACTCACATGTCCAATCTTGTAATAGTTATAACAAACCAAACTTCCATTCATCCAACTCTTGGATTTTCCTCTAAAATGCATCTTAATAAAATTTACTTCAACATGAATGTATTAACCACACAAATGAAAATTATACTAGTGTATAGAAGGGGGATATAAGTGGACACCTTTTTTTGGAATTGAGTAAACCTAATCTTGAGACCCATTTAAGGGTCATGCACTCAAAATGAGATAATGTGTAAAACACAAAATTGTAGTACTCTAAATATAGTTTCTCTTTTTTTTTAAATGGATAAGATGAAAGGGTCAAGCCCCATGCACACAAAAAACTATTCCTATTTTTGGCTGAAAAATATAACATAGTTCTTTCTGTGCACTCAACAAAACATATAGTTATATTTAGTATTTTGAAAAACCCTTTTCTAAGATGATAGGTAAGAGTGAGATATAGAAGTTTTGTATTTTTGCATAATTTTCCAACCATTTTTTTATTTTCTATGATTTTTTGAAGTGATCCCATCCTAAAATTTAGTACCTATTTGTGCGATAGGCATAAATTGCATCAAAATAATACAAAATAAACATTTTTTTTTAAAGTGTATAGAATCAAGTGTAGAACAATAATATATAATTTATTTTCTATTTGGTTAAGTAAATCAAAAGTTATTAAAAATTGGTAGACATGTGTTTGAGAGGACTTTGAAGACAGTGATATAGAGAAATTAAGTTCACAAAGTTAATGTTGTCTAAAAATTAAAATAATTAAATGGTTAGAAAGGTAAGAGTACATGTGAGATTATGGTGGTAATTTTAAAGATACCTAGTTCGCCATTTACAAACATGATGATGTCAAAGACCAAAATTGATCTTACAGGATGAAAAAATATCTATAGAAACAAAATTGGAGGGAAAATATGAACCCAAGCCTTTGGGTAGGTTAACAAGCCTATTACCAAGCCTAAATGTGACTATGTTATATGCATATAAAACTAAAGTCAATTTCCACTTTCCATTAACATTATATATATACTAATATATTTATACTTTTTTTACACACACACACTCACACTCACACACACACACACACACACACACACACACACACACATACATATAAAAATATCTTTATATCATTGATCTACATATTTGTCTTTCTCTCTCTCTCTCTCTCTCTCTCTCTCTCTCTCTCTCTCTCTCTCTCTCTCTCTCTCTCTCTCTCTCTCTCTCTCCCCCCCCCCCCCCCACCTTGTCCCATTAACCTACGATGATTTAGGTCTTTATAACACAGTCACATTTTGTGCATTATGGAAAGTTTTGATCATTATGTTTAGGTTTTAATAATGCAATCACAGTTTTTATAGTATGCATATATTAACTTATTTAATGACCTTAAATAAATATCTCAAGTGTCCCACTACTATGTCATAGGGTTTTCTTCTATAGCTATGCATTTTTATGTCTTTTTTCCTTTGAAATGATCAAGATTTTATGTTTTTGGGTATCTTTTTCATATTTTTATAATCATTATAACTTCATATTTATAGAAAATAATTGAATTGGATTTTTTTAAGTTTATATTCATGCAAATTTTTTTTTTTATGTAGGTTATGAACAATGGGAAATAACAAGAGAAGATCAACTGATGAACAAGAAGCAACAGAGGAAAGACAAAGGGAGTATATGAGGAGATTATGTCATGCTAGAGCATCAAACCTACACGATGTGAGTGGTGAGAATACGCCAATTGATATTGAAATGATGAATGCACCTAATGAATTTCAAGAACACGCACCAATTAGAATTAATGTACCTAATGTAGAAAATGAGATTCAAGAGCACACACCAATTGAAATTAACACACCTAATGTAGAAAATGAGATTTAAGAGCATGCACTTATTTCACCTCTTGCACCTAATTTTCATGATGAACTATATTTATCTTATGCATCTAAATCAGATGATGCACCTAATGTATGCAATGCACCATTGTCTGCTCCTCCCAGAATAACTTGTAGAAAGCCAAATTTTCTAATTGACATTGATGAAAAATATTTTGAGGCCAATGAATGATAAAATGTTGGAAAAAAATTGTAGAAGACTTGTTAATAAGATATAAAATAACTATTTTGAAAAAAAAAATTTAAGTGGAAGATGTGAAGTAGTTGTTGAAATGATTAAATTTTTGAGATTTAGAGAGACAATGAGAATTTTTAGGTTAATATCTATTAGAATTATTTAGACTAACTGAGAGGGGGGTGAATCAATTATTCAAGGTCCAATAATGTCCAATCCAAATATTTTAAAAATAAGAGTGAATCAAAAGTACTATCCTTTTTACTTTCTTATCATGCATGCAATTAAACATTAAACAATCATGAAAAGTAAACATGCATCACACCATAACACAAAGGATTTTGGTTACCTAGAAACCCTCTAGGAATAAGAAGGTAAAATTGGGGTGGGGATGACACCCACAAAATAACTGTGCAATTGATTTCAACCACTTATGATGGTTTGCCCTGTTAAAGGCTTTACACACTGTTAAATGTGACCCTATTAAAGGATTTCTACACCCTGTTAGGAGTGTGCCCTATTAGAGGACTTAATAACATTCAACTTAGAATACCAACTTGTTAAGGGATTTACAAAAATTTTTTAGGCTCACCCAAGTCCATGGGATTTACAGTCACCTTCTCAAAAGAATCTTCTATCCCACTCTAAGGATCTCTTATCCTTCTCCTGAGGATATCTTATCCTTCTCCTGAGGATCTCTTATCCTTCTCTTGGGGATCTTCTATCCTTTTCCTGAGGCTTATCCATCTATCTATTAAGCTAACCTAGTAATGTAGGATTTCAATGTCTAATACAATGGTAATAGAGTATTAGAAAGGTTTTGACCTAATAAAGATTGCAACTTTAACCTTGTAGATTTTAGATCACTCTTCAGTTCTTTTCTTTGCTTGGCTTTTCTCCCTTGCAGTGCTGATACCTTGTTCACCCTTCAAGATCTATCTCCTTGATTTCTTCCACTCATTATACCAATGCACTCTATGGTCACTTGATCAACTCAGAGTCTTGATGCTCTATGCTTACTCCTCACTATGTCCTCTTCTTGACACTTTACACTAGCCTTCTCTTGGCTTCTTTACATGACCACCCTTATGACCAACTCCCTCTCACACATGCACACTTGATCTCTACTCTGTAGCTCCTTATAAAAAAATTATGTTCTTCATTTCCTGCTCAAATCTTCTCGCTTATCAATTTGATTTAATCTTGAGAAAATGATATTGTTTTCCCTCCAAATTGTTTCTTCTAGAAACTTCATGATAAATCCATCAACATTCGCCTTGAATTGGTTTTCATGGTTTATATAAAATTTTGTGACATCTACTAATCATCCTTATCATCTAACTAATTCACAAAATTCAATGTAACAAATTTATCGTTATTGATCTGGCGAATCTTTTGTCTTAACAAATAATGTAGTAACTCGACATCATTGGTTTACTGATGCTCGACACCTGAAGTCTTTTCCTGAGTTACTCGACACTTAAACAATTACTCAACTCCTAAATAATTTTCTCGACATCTAAACAATTTTCTCGACACACACTAAAGTTGAACTTGCTCGGCTTCAACAATGAATTTGCTCGGCTATAACTAGCTTGCTTAGCTCTCTCTAATGAACTTAGTTAGGCTTTACAAATGACTTAGTTAAACCTTACATCTTTGATGTGTCTCAGTGTGTCCATCCTCTTAGAGTATGTTATCAATACACTATTTCATCAATGGCTTAGCTGATCCTTATACTTCATTACAACATCATAACTTCAACCTTTATCTAGGTGCTCTAGTTACATCTTATTGATTGCCTCCTCCTTGTCAATCAACCAATTGATAGTATTTGGATCATTTAAGCAATTTTCATCCCTGCAAGTACCAAGTTTGACATCAATGACAAAAAAATGATTGAAAAAATTCTTTACCAGTTCCATTATTCTTCATTCATGATCTTTTCAATCATTTCCAACAATATCATCTGAAAATAGTAGTGAAAGAACTATTTTGAGAAATCTTTCTTATGCATATCAAACCATTGGTTCAAAATCATGTAATAAAGACACTAATATTATTGTGTCCTCACAACAACTACAATGGGAAAGGAAATGAAAAAATCTTGTATAATAAGAAAAACAAGAAAGAGCTTAAAGATAAGTAGAGAAACATTACACAAAGCCTTGGAGAGACAAGATAAAATTGAAGATCCTAACAGTAATGATCAACTTTGGTCATTCTTAGGTAGACACCCATGCAAGGACAAGGTTTTTTTTTGATGCATTGAGAACATTAATTGAAAATTTTTGGTTTGAAAACACAAGGGTTTCACCAAACCAAAATGATATTGTCAAAAGGCAGATTAGGAGTACATACTGTAACCCACATCCAAAACACTTTTTAGATATGAATCAAACACAATTTTATGAATTTTTTCTTCAAAGGTATCATCAAATTAGAATCAACTAAAGGTTTTTTGAGATGAAAAAAACTATTTTATGTTAAGATTAATCATACATGTACCACATGTTGTTGTAGGGTCCATGTTGAATTTTCCATGCATTATGATATTTATTATTATACATGTACTTTTCACACTAATGATGCTCTATAGGAATGTAGTCTAAAATATCCTCCAAAGTCACTAGGAGAGTCTCTTACAAGTATACTATGCACACAAGATGATGACAACATTTATTATAAAGTTATGTGGTTGAAAGGTTCTTGTGATAAATGTGTTGGTTTATAAAAGTTTCAAACATGGCCACATGTAGATAGCACACATGAAATTGGTCAAAAAATAGTTTCTCTTGGAAAGCATAAGTTAATTACATATGATGTTAAAGATGGAAAAAAATAAAAGAGGTGTGAGCTAGTGAAAAAGGAATATATATATGTAGCTGATTTTATAAAATTGTTTCAAGAGAAACTAGTATATGAGCATATAGGCCATACACATAGAGCTAGATGGTTAGATGGGAAATTTAAGATATGTAAGGACACTTTTCCCTTGGGCACAATTGCCTTTGTTGTTGATTTTGTTAAAAAATATACACTAAAGCTTCAAAATGAAGTAAAATATATGTACTACAACTCTACACAAGATCTAATGATTGTGCGCATAGCATTAATTCATGCACATGATAGCATAGAAGAGAATAAAAATGTTATAGGAGAGTATCACTTTTATATTAGTAATGATAAAACCCATTCATCAGAATTTGTGCATAGTTAGTTTAGAAAATTCTATGACAATTTAAGAGAAAGAGATACTCACTACAATCAACACGTAGTATGGTAAGACAATTTCACGAAACAACTCAAGAATGCAAAGATGTTGTACTAGTTAACTAGGATGTACGTCACAACTAGTGTCCAACATTTTTGGAACTTCACTAAGGTAGGGCATGGTAAGGGAGATAATGATGGTGCAAGAGGATGTGTGAATAAAGCACTTTCCATAGAGGAATTCAAATATGAAGGTGGAATAGTGATAGAAGATGTAAAATCAATAGTGCAATGGTGTAACTCTACTATGGGATGAGATAACATAGGTAAGTCTTTGGTTTCTAGATATTTTTGGTTGATATGTCAATATCACATTGAAAAATTGTAGGATTATTGTACCCTTAAAGGATCAAGTGAAATCCATTATTTTGGAAGTTCAAATGCATTATCATTAGAAATTTATAATAGATAGCTCGCATGATTTTTCTCCATGTGTATTCAATTTTTATGGGATGAATGTGAATAAAGATAGTGGGTTGAAAATTGGTCTTGTAGATCTTTGTAACCTCTTGATTCATATGAAATCCCTAGAGAACTACAATTGAACCAATTGAAGTATCAACAGATTGGGACCATGTATCTAACTTAGTTGAGCTATGTAATTAGTCAATTTAAAATTCTTCTTTAGGATTGCACTCTCCATTGATTTTGGTATTAATATATCATTGCACATTAAATACAAGTCATGTATATGTAGTTATTAAAAATTATGATAATGAATATGGGACAAATCATTATTTTTGTCATTGCATTGAAGAGAAATTGACAACTATAGTCACTGATAGTGAGAGTATCGAGTACACTATAGGATCTATTGTTGTTATAGGCACTTGTCTTAGAAGGCACTATTATTGTGTCTAGTTTGATTAACACTAATATTAAAGTAATTTTATGATTACTATAGCATTTACTTATAAGGTTGAATCAAATGTAGATACTCTACCAAGAATTTTAATGATTGGTTGTTTGAGGATTTTAAGACATATAGACATATTCTTCATTTCTCTAATCTTGTTGTTGTAACAAATATCTAGTTGATAAATACCATGGTAGACCCCATAACAAGAATTTGTAGAAACTTCATGAATATGATCAAAAGGAAATACTTGACATAATAAGGGTTAGAGTTGATCTAGAAGATTGTGTTGATCTAGAAGAATGATTCTACAGTATCTAGTAGAATATTTTTTAAAAATTGGTATATATCTTATATCTCATGTAACTTCACTATCATGTGCATATTTAGATGCCAAATTTTGTATATGGAAACTAAGAAGAAATGTAAAATGTGTATATTTAGATGCCAAATTTTGTATCTAGAAACTAAGAAGAAATGTAAAATGTGTATATTTAGATGCCAAAATTTGTATAGAGAAACTAAGAAGAAATGTAAAATGTGCATATTGAGATGCCAAATTTTGTATAGAAAACTTGTAAAAATGTAAAATGTGTATATTTAGATGCCAAATTTGGTAAATAAAAGTTATCAAAATATAAAATGTGCATATTTAGATGCCAAAGAATAGTCAAATCAATGCTGCAATGGGTAGTTTGAAAGATGCGTAGTGTTACTCCAATTCACTAAGATACACTACAAGTTTTGGCATCAAGCAAGAATGTTGTGCCAAATAAAATCCATTTTGAATATCTTGGAACTAAGACATGTTACTCTAGCATTTTTCAACATATTCATGTGCATTTGATATTTTATATATAGCCCTTATGAGCTTTGAGATATGACCATTAGAAGATGATACATGAAATGTTCTTAGTGCACCTTAGAGACACTTTGGTGCATGGTGGTCACAATTGTTATAGACACCCCACAACCAACAAAAGGGTGTTCCTAGGGTTCACCTAGCCATCTAGAGCTAATGGAATAGTCCAATCAATGCCACAATTGATGGTTGCAAAGATATGCAGTGTTGCTCCAATTCACTAAGCAATGGTGCAATTTTTGGCATCAAGCAAGAATGTTGTGCCAAATCAAATCCTTTAGGAATCTCTCAGAACTGAGACAATTTATCATAGGGTTTGTCAACATATTTTTGTATCATCTAATACTTTGTATATAACCCTCATGGGCTCTAAGATATGACCATTAGAAGATGATAGTTGAAACATGATTAGTGCACCTTGGAGACACTTTGGTGCATGGTGGTCACAATTATTCTAGACACTCCATGGCCAAAAAAAGGGTTTTCCTAGTGTTCACCTATCCATTCAAATCTAATAAAAAATTCCAATTGATGTCATGATGGATAGTTACAAATATATGTAGTGTTACTCTAATTCACTAAGCAACACTACAAGTTTTGGCATCAAGCAAGAATGTTGTACCAAATAAAATCCATTTGTAATCTCTTATAATTAAGATAGGTTACAATAAGTGTTAATTATGGCCTCTAATTCAACCATAATTATTGTTTGCTAGTAAAACCTTGGAATGAACATGAAATTATTCATTTGATATGTCTGCACAAGGCAACTATTTGCCTTCTAACAAGATATGGTTTTACTATGTGCTCTCAAAATTAAGAGTTCAGTAACCAGACCAAACTAGTCCAAAGGATTTGAATGAATTCAAAGGAAAGATTAATATATTTTTTTATATTTTTCATGCAAAGATATAAATTAATCTATATGATATTTGAATTAATCTAAGAATAATAACAAGAAAATTAAGCTAAATGGATGCATTGTAATCTAGATGATGAGCATGAAAAATAAATAGACATTTGAATGAAAAATGCTTGAGTGATCAATCCAATAGGGATTCAATACTCTTCACTTGCACCCTCCTCAAATGAGAAGTCAATGGTCTCTTTTCTAGAATTATGGACCCAATCAAACGTCAAGATTAAACTAAGTGATAGGTTCAGATTGAATGAGAGAACTAGTCCTCCAGTTTTTATGGAGTTGAATGAGATGAAATATTGGATGATATTACTCCATTCAAATATGTACTCATAATTATTATTCTAATAAATTAAATAATTAGTTTCAACAATTATGACGAGCATATTTGATTAAATAAATATATTTAATTTCTTTTTTGTGTGAAATGAATTAGGAAAGAATATTGATCCATTCAAACATGACATCATAATTTAATATTATAATTAATTAAATAATTAGTTTCAAAACTTATGATGTCTATATTTAATTAAATCAATGTATTTGATTCCTTTTTTATGTGTATTGGCTAAAGACAGTGGATATAATTTAATTAAAGTGTTTAGGACTTGTAAATAAATTAATTCAATTAGGAGATTAATTTAGCCAATTTCAATCAATATATAGGAATTAAATAAAGTATGTGATTCATACATATTAGGAATTTTTACATTTGACACTTAGGTCTAGTAAAGATGATCAGAACGAGAACTCCCTAGTACAATAGGACTTTATTGATCAAGAAATAGATATTGTGAGATTAATGCATCAAAATTGGTTTAGAATGTCAATGTGCTAATTTAGGGGTATTACATTTGCCTCTCTTTGAATATATGTGCAAGCAACACATTGATTCAAAGAAATTAAAGTCTGAAGCATAGAAAAAGAATTAAGATTGATTTTGAGATTGATGACATGGAAACTAATTGATGATATTTTTAGAATTATTTCTAGAAAGAAGCTTGATCCTTTGGAGTCCAGTTAGAACTCCTAGATACCGATCTTATTAGAACAAAGATTGTCAAAATTCATAGAATTATTCCTAGAATGAGACTCAACCCTTAGAAATTAGAGTTAGAATGCCCCAATACCTATCCATTAAAAGATGCCAATACTGATCATGATTCATAGGATCTTACCTAGTACAAGGCTTAATCCTGAAGAGTTAGGGCTAGAATGCCCTGATATCTATCTATTAAACAATGATTGACAGAAAGATTAGGATTATCTCTAGAATGAAGCTTAATCCTATAGATTCTAGATAGAACACTTGAATACTAGTCCATAAAAAAGATTAAAAAACCTAATCATGAGCTATAGGATTATCCCCAAAATGAGGCTTAATCCTCAGAAGTCCAGATGGAACACCTAGACATCTTTCCATCCAGCTATGATGAGAATTGTTATGAGTTTGATTAGTTGATAATAAGTAAGATTAGATAGAATATTGCTCCATATAGTGGGAACAAAGATGCCCCAAGTGATGAGATGCCCCTAGCAATTAGGACATTATATTTAGATTAAGTTGGAGATAGATTTGAAAGATTCAATGATGTAATCATCATGTCCCCTAGGGAGTGAAATCAAAAGATGATAGAATAAAATAGTAATGATAAGAAATATATGTGAAGATATAGATGTGAGAAAAGATTGAAAATAATACAAGACAGTTTAAAAGAGCATGTAGAAAATTGTGAGGTGATTCAGAGGGATTCAAAGGTTTGATTGACTAAGTTTGACTATAGTTGTGTTATAATATATAGTCCACTAATATGAGTGAGAGGGGGGGCGGGGGGGGGGGTGAATCAATTATCCAACTATTATCACAATTATCAACCTTTATAAAACTTAATCATATGATCAATATAATCAGAAAATCACAATAAGATACTCATGCACAATAACACTAGATATGTTAGCTAGGGAAACTCTTGATTAGAGGGAAAATATTAGTGGGGATGATACCCAAAAGATAATGTACTAATATAAATATTTTTTGTTAGAGGATAGACCTTTTTAGGAATCTATAATAACATTCATTTGATATTAGTCCCTATTAGGAGTCTTTGAATCCCTGTTAGGAGATTCCAACCCTATTAGGAGTTGTGGAAGGAAAATGGACCCACTATCCAAATAGCTTCAGGGGCAAGATCAATGAACCAACTGTCCAAATGATCTCTATATTATTCCTTGTAGAATAATAGAATTGTATTGTACTTCTCCTTCCACTTTCTTTTTCCTGTCAATAGGACCTATGCTCCTTTTGATCTTGTTACCAGATCACAAACTTTGTAGCCAATAATCCATTGGATCACTTACTCATATTCACAACACACTCTACTCCTTTTCACACTTTCTTGACCACTTTACATTCAATACACAAATTACTTACTTTACAAACATGAAAAACATCTTTTCTTTATACTGTATCTTTAGAATACTTCCTTGAGTCAGCCTTGAGGCCTTCCCAATTAATTATAATAAGATAATTAATTAATTTTCAACTACAATAGCACTATCATCTCATAGTCTATATGAATTCTCACATGTGTGATACTAGGGCTTACATACTTTCTGACATCACCATAAGACTCTCTTCTATCACTGACTGGCCATGCATCTCTAGGAATAGATGTTTTGTCTCTATACTACTCTCTATAAATTAGGCATATCTTCCATACATCTTTGACTTACTCAATGTGCATTGAACCTTACCACTAGGAAATAGTTTGAAACATGTCCTTACCTATGCATTACCAAAACATTAAACCTCTTTTTGTACAACCTTGACCACTATCTACTACTATGCTAATCTTCATAGACTTACTGCTATGTTGACATCAATGACAAACACAATCATGAATGCGACATGTCAATACTACCACATGCTACCCAATGCTTAGGATACTCCCCCAAAGGAATATCATAAACACTCATTCTAACAATCTCCCCTATTGGCATTCATGGAAACATAGATTAAAAACATCTAAGTTCTAAAAATACCAAACAATACTCTACTGCTATTGTTGTTCACATTTTTCAAATCCTCTTCATCAATCAAAGCTGAAATCCTCTAGAACATTTCTCTATTATGCATCTTCAAGATTGACATCATGAGTCATTTATTAAACAACTTCTTAGCTTCTCCCCCATTCAGTGGTACTCTTATCTTCTCTTTGGCATTAATAACTCTGCATGTTGAGTATCTCCCCCATAGAGATATTCCTTCTCTTTTACATGAATCTTTATAAATCTCCCTAATAACTATCTCTCACCCATAGATACTTTAGGAGATGTTTTTCATGCACTCTTCTCCCCCATTGACATCAATGAAAAAGGCCTCATTATGTCAATTTTACTACTTCAAGTCTTCAACTAGCTCAAGTGTCCAAAAACATTATTTAATACCAAATACCAAGAGTCCTTATTGACTCTGCTCATCATAGATACACCCCCATATAGGAAGCATCAAAATTCATTCCAATCAAACAATAGTGCTCTGTACCACTGGACTGATACAATCTCTGCATCATCTACTCAAAAATAGGTAGGGGCATAACCCCAAGCATACCTCTCAAGTAATCAAATGTATCTTTAGGTAAGGGATTTGTAAAGATATCTACAACATGATCCTTAGTACTCACATACTCCAATTTGATCTCCTTTTCTATTGTGTTCTCTCTCAAGACATGATACTTAATAGATATATTCTTAGTCTTTGAATGCAATGCAAGATTATTAGACTTATTTATTGTACTTGTGTTATCACAGTCTATGATAATAGGTTCTACAAATTCTATTCCAATGGCCTTTAACATTTACTTCATCCACATAACTTGATTACAATTATTTGTTTCTATTACATACTCTACCTCAACTGTACTCTATGAAATATAATGTTATTTCTTTCTTAGCCAAGAAACCAATATTCCTCCAAGAAAAAATGCTCCACTATTGGTGTTATTTCTATCATCCAAATTACCTGCCCAATTTGCATTATTATAAGCACATAGAGTGAAATCACTTGATCTATCATACCATATTCCATAATCAGATGTTCCCTTAAAATATCTAAATATCCTCTTTAATATTGCATAATGATACTCCTTTGGATCATCTTGAAATCTAGCTACAATCCCAATTGCATTTGTTATTTTTGGTTTAGTGTGAGTTATATTTTGTAAATCTTGAATCATGGATCTACACTTCTTCTATTCAATTGTAGGTGTCTCATCTTTGTTAGATAAGTTGTGACCATTTATCATAGGTGTACCAATAGGCTTACAAATTTCCAAGACAAATTTTTTTTAAAACTCCTTCAAATACTTCACTTGTGGAATGAAAATGTCATCACTATTTTGCGCAATATACAAGCCTAGGAAAAACTTCATTTCTTCTATTATGCTCATTTCAAATTCATTCTTCATTTCTTTAGCAAACTTATCACTGTCTTCATCATTATCTCCAAATATTATGTCATCAAAAAATATTACTATTATGCAAAAACCATTCTCAACTTCTCTCAAATACAAGTTGGTATCTATTGTACCTTTAGCAAATCCAAGCTTTTCCAAATACTTGTCTAACCTTGCATGCCAGGTTCTAGGTGCTTGCTTCATACCATATAGAGCTTTCTTCAATCTGCATACCATATCTTTCTCTTATGTTAGAGGAAAATCTTTAGCCTATTCAATGTATACCTCTTCTTCAAGTTCTACATTTGTGAGGCCGAGCCCCGACCCATCATAGCATAGTGATACATTATTATTATTTTTATACTCACGACTCGAGATGTCACAACATTATATGATGCTTTGAACATATTATATTATTTCATGTTGTGTGATGTTTACTTTTAGATATATTGAGTTCATCATTTAATGTTTTATGAATATGTATGTTGATGAAATAAGTAAAATGGAGGATTAACACATTGATTATGGAATTTTAATGATTAAGGATATGAGTAAGACGAAAGAAACCCTGATTGATTTTAAGATGTATGCTTCAATTTTTGTGAATCCCTAATACGTATATACATATGTGCATGTGATTTTATGGGACTACTGATGTGTGCAACAAGTGTGCAAGATATTTTAGCCGAGAAACCTGATGTAGGAATGGAATTGATCCCTATGTGCTATTTGTTGAAACCTTGCCATTCATAACTAAATTATATTATGAGATGTATGAATGTATCTTTCTATTATCAAAAAATGTTAATGTTCGTAACTGTGTTCTTATAGTCTCACTTAACACTCGTGAATTGTTTATGATTTTCAACATGCTAGCTAGGCTTAATTGTGTAACCTTTGGACCTAAGTTGGATTAAGTTAGTGTCTTTTTGCTAATTTGTTTCTTAATTGAGTTTAGTCACCCCTAATCCAAATAAGTTCTTAATTTACATATTTTAGAGTTAGACGGTTCTAAATATTTTTTAGCTTTTTTTTGGTTTCAAATCAATTCCTAACGCTTTAAAACATAAAAATTTTATACCCAAGGGGTATGGGTATGGGTTGTGTAATGCCCCGCCAAGGGATCCAAAGAATTAACCTAGAATTTCACTAAGTTTGATAGCATTTTTTTTTCAAAAAATATGAAAGTAAATACCACATATAACTTATACATCATAACGGAAGCAATAGCAATGTCCATCTGAAAGTAAACATAACATACACAACTAGTTACATTCTTTAAGGATCCCTTAATGTTGAATTAAATCTAAGTCAACTAACATTATTGAATCCATCTAATACAACATCCAAATGAAATAATAGTGATAAGTCCAATGTTTATACATTACATTTCTAATGCTCAATCATCCACTGTACATGTCACAGGGTATGAAAAGCTTAAAAGAATATACATATGTGAAATAAGGTACATCATCCTATTCTAATCCATGATACATCAAATAAAGATAATCACATGATACATCATCAGATGAATACATCCATCATAAAAGTTCAAACATAATAAACTAAGTGCATGGTTCCTCCCAACCGTTAATAGCATCATTAGACCATCATGGGCCCTATCCATCCCTTCGTGCATAACATTCCAAATCACCAAAGAGATCATCGGTATTAACATAGTAGGAATGTCACTCCTAACATATACTATATCATATGCAGAAAGTAATCTAACATGCTAATATAAGTACAAGATAACATCATCTAACATATGATAATCATAAATGAAAGTATACATATCCACCATCACGAAGGATGCATCAGCTACAATGTCTCAATAAATCTCAAATGATAAGAATGGAAAAACACTACCACCCGACCGCGTGGTACCTAAGTGGTCCACTCCCACCATGCTGAGGAGATAATCTCAAGTCCCAAATAGGCTATCCAAAACACATAGCATAAATCTCTATAAGTCCAAGAATCCTAAAAGTATACTAACTCAAAGGTTCCATCACACAAAACTGACATCTAATTCCAAGAGGCACACAAAGACATGTAGGAACCTACTATGCAAGCAGGAAAGTGTCATCGCATATATCATGTACAAGTTACCCTGGCAGTTAGCTAAACTCCACAAGTCCATACTGATCCTCATGCGGCCACTAGTATCCTCTCATACTGACGAGGCATACTATGGAATGCAAGGTCACAACCATGCATTCTCTCTACTCCCATCGTAGTCTGTACAAGCACTCAAGGCATGGGTGAGAACAAAACAATTATCTTTTTAGGTTCATTTAGTTAGTATTAGGTGTGAATGTTTTCACTTTTTAACCAACTTATAATGAGTTACCTTGGCAGCCTCTTAGGGCCCCGACCCCCATTGCAAGCCACTTCTTGACACTACAAGTAGATAACCTAACCTAAGCTCATGGAATCATAAATCTCAAAATCACAAAAGATAATCCATAATAAAATCATCAAATATGCATAAAAGCATCAAATCTCCATGAGCAAGTATCCATAGAAAATCATGACCACAACAACTCTCTATTGGCAATTGAAGCATCACTAATTATCAAAAGTATCGATTGGTTCTCAATAACCAAAATATATCTCAAATCATATTGATTGAAGACTCCAAAATGGTTGAGTCAAAGCATGTCACAACATGGCATCATAATATAACATTTCAGCCCCATCATGGTGACTTGAAAAATAACCAAGGATAACTGATCGATGAACCAAAAATGGTTAAGTCAAGTGTCTCATACATAAGAATCTCAACTATAACAATCAGTAATTACAAACATTACATAGAGAATTCCATCACATAACCATGGTTCGGTTTATAAAGATTGAGATTAAAACATCATCATGACATCACAATCACATAACCCCCAAGCCTCTAGTAGACGTCCTATAACTGGTCAACACTAGTCAACCCAAAACTCAAAACAAATAGCATAAAGAATACACAATGCAAACACATGTTTTGGTTTTGCTAAATTTACATACTTGAATTAAATGTGGAGGTTTTAGTTTACATTTTCCAATCTAGATATCAAGTGGAGAAATTTCATGTTTAACCTAACCCATGTATTTGTTTAATAGATAAAAGTTTCTCCCCAAAACCATTAGACTCAATTTTCTAATTGATCTAATAATATTTTCTTTATATGACATTCCCAATGAATCCAATATTATCAATAGAATTTGCATATTTCAAAAATTTGACTTATAACACGTTCTAATAATTAACCTTAATTAAACTAAGTTTACTTAAGTTAATTTTTAATACCTCTCCATTTTAATAACAATTGATAAATCATTATTCATATTTTTAAATCATTTATCTTTTATAGAATGATCCATCTATACAAATCATTTTAAATAAAATAATTATTTATAACTAATATACATATAGTTATATACATATATATATACATACATAAATATATACGTACATACATACATATATATATATATATATATATATATATATATATAATTATAACAATTGATAATAACATTTAATATCATTATTAAAAAAATCAATATATATATAAATTGATTTCCATATATCACAATTAATAACCAAAGCCAAAGGCAATTTATATTGAATCGCCGCCGATCATATTGCTAGCACGCGACTAAACCTGTCACAGGTACTCTGCATCCGTAGGTACCCTGCGACCACTACCATATGGCAGTACCTTGTTGTGGGTACATTGCGCATGCAGGTACCCTGTGACCTGCTTAAGTAAAGAAAAATGGGGGGAAAGGGGGGGGTACGGGGTATAACCCATCCCTCCACACTTTATTATATGCATTTTTTTTTTAAATGACTTTGCCAACAGTCGCCCAAATTTAAATCATTTTCTATGTAACATTTTTAATAAAACATTTGCAGTTTGCGATTCAAAATTTTAATAAAGTTTTGTCACTGCGATTTATAAAATACGATTATTCAATATATATATGTGTGTGTGTGTAATTATATATATGTACTTGCAAAATTTAATCAAGTATCACAGCATATATATATATATATATATATGTATGTATGTATGTATGTATGTATGTATGTATGTATGTATGTATGTATATGCAGATGTGAAAATTATAAACATGTATATTTTACAATGAGCATATACATAATTTATTTAAAGGTTCCAATTTTCAGAATTTTTCTATAAACTTTTTAATCTCAAATTTACCCAATAATTCATCTAATGGATTTGGCTACAATTTAAACCCTAGCCCTGTGTTCTCTTCAGATCTATGCATATAATCAATTTTAACTACCCATATTGAGAATGCATACAACAAAATAGGTAAATCCTCATAAGACATATGGAAGACACGAAGAAAACAGGAAGTGCAAGATGCGGAAATAGCATAAGTAAAATCACAAGAATCTACCCGAATTCTGATGCTAAATCGCTCTTCCTCAGAAAATCCGCAGAGCAAGCTCCTCCCTTCTTCAAAGTTCTCGAGTCCTCCAATGCTCCAAAATGCTCTCCAAACGCTATCTCTAAGCTTCTAGGAATGCTTGAATATAAAGAGCATTCAGGAAGCACCTAGAATGTCTCTAGAAATAACTAGAAGGTGTCACCAACTAAGCATGTGTCTTTTCCAACCTTCTAGATGAGTCATAAGGTTGTAGACACCATGTGCTTAATTGATGCACTAACCCCCGTGTTGTTGATATATGAGAAATGAAAAGGTGCATTAACTCCTAGGCAAGCTTATAACTCTAATTTACTTTTTATATAACTTCTATTTAAATTTTATAACTTTTATTATTATTATTTATTTATTACTTAATTATTATTATTAATTTTTAATTTTTAATTTTCTTTTATTTAATTCTTTTTCCTTAATTAATTCTCATTTAATTAATTATGATCAAAATATCAAAGATCATGATATTATATTAATTTTTTCCAAATAATTAATTAATTAATTAAATCTATTTATTAAGACTTAATAAATAGAAAATTCACCATAGACCTCCAAGATAAAATATGAAAACCCATCATAGAACAATTCACACAAAATCAGTCTAAAGGGTTAAAAATCACAAATTATGTCATCCGACACATTTGGAAGGTAAAGTATCCAGATACTTGTCCTACCTCACTAGGACAAATGGTTTAAGGGTTTGGGATTTGGACTTGAGAATTTATCTCCCTTCTCTTATCATTGAGATAGTCTAATAGAGTACACTCATCCTGGTAATTCAGGGAAGTCGATACCCGGTACCTGCAACCTGTAGGAAAACCATGCATGTACATACAATATATATAATGCTAAGCTAAATAGGCAATGGCAGGAAGTGGTGCATCATATAGATCCTGACTAAGTAGGTGACTACGACTCCCTTCCTTAACCATATTAGAAATGCCATACAATATGAACACACATGCACACCATACACATGCAAGTATGGGGTAAGTATCCATAATAAAACACATGAGATGATAAACCATCTAACTAATCATCATTGATAACTGAAAGCAATGTAATGATCATCATGCATACATGAAATGTAAAGTCTAAATGATCTCAACATATATCAATTGAATCCATAACATAATGTCTGATAGTCTCAAAACAATACTACTAATCCATCAACATAAAACTAGTCTAACATAGTCTGATAATAATAGCAACAATGTCGAGAAAAGATGTGAACGATGGAAGGCACTACATCCACCCCCCCTTGGGTTAGGCTTACTCCTGGAAGCCTACAAAAAAGTAGGGATATAACTCCTGTAATCTAGTTGCATCCTCCAAAGTAGCTAAAGAATCATTAGTTTGGTCCCATTGGACCCTTACTTGCTCGATGGTTTGACCCCTGAGGGTCAACTCTTGCTGCTACAAAATATGAACTAGCTCCAAAGCCAGTTGCCTGTCCTCTACCTGCAATGCATTCCAATAAAGAACATGTACAATATCAAGAATATACTATCAAAGCACTGAAACATGGAAAACATCATGAATGTGAGCTAGGTTGGGCAATAGAGCAAGATGATAAGTAATCGAGCCAATCCTCTCTAGAATCTCGAATGGTCCCACAAAGCAAGCTGCTAGCTTAGAACCCTTTTCGTATTAGATCAAACTCTTTCACGAATGTACTCTCAAGAAAAAATTATCACCCACAACAAACTGCTTATCTATCCTATGTGCATCAACA
Organism: Cupressus sempervirens; assembly: GCA_028749045.1. Classification (NCBI taxonomy): domain Eukaryota; kingdom Viridiplantae; phylum Streptophyta; class Pinopsida; order Cupressales; family Cupressaceae; genus Cupressus; species Cupressus sempervirens. The sequence continues at coordinate 554,969,674 of CM053792.1, forward strand.
TACTTCTTTTGCCTATCCTATGCCGTAGTGAAGTGCTCACGGATATGCACTACCTGTTGCTCCATATCACGAAGCATCTCAGGACCCAATAGGATGGGATCCTCAAGGCTATCCCAACTCAAAGGTGTACAATAAGGACATCCATATAATGCCTAAAATGGTGCCATGCCAATAGAACTATGATACCTGTTGTTGTAAGCAAACTCCACTAGGTATAGATAGTCCTCCCAATGTGTCTGCCTATCCATCACGTACATCTGTAACATATCTTCCAAAACCTAATTCACCCTCTCTATCTAACCATCAGTCTCTGGATGATATACTGAACTAAAATTCAATATCGCTCCAAGCTCATGCTGCAATGATGTCTAGAATACGGATGTGAATACAGGATCCCTGTCAGAAATGATCTTTCTAGGAATACCATGTAATCTCACAATGTTAAGCATGAAGACATTGGCTATAGAAGCTGTTGTGTAGGAAGACCTAATCGATGAAAAATGTGCCACCTTAGTCAACCGATCAACAGTGACCATGATAGCATTATGATGATGAATAGTCATAGGTAATCCTACTATGAAATCAATGGAGATGATATCTCACTTCCAAGAAGGAATGAGATTTGATTGCAAAAGTCTAGCTGGGTGCTGGTGTTCTACCTTAACTCTTTGACACTCAAGACACCTAGCCACAAAATCAGCAATGTCTCCCTTCATCCCTGACCAAAAGAACAAACGTCTCAAATCAGCATGCATCTTCTTGACACCTGGATGTGCTGAGTAAGGTGTACGATGGGCCTCTGCTAGAATCAAGGTGCGAAGCTCATCCAGTAATGGCACATAAATCCTCCCCAAATGTCTCAAAAGACCATCTAATTCTCAAATGTAGCCTACAAACTTACCTTCCAAAGGTCGTCCTAAATCTATCTCTCTATACACTTCCTGATACCAAGAATCTGTAGGAAGTGTAATCACCTAAAAATGGTCATCTAGACTATTAGCCCCCTTTTCAACATTTTGGCTAAATTAATTTAATCACTTACCTAAGCCAAATTTCTAATAATCAATTTATTTGATTATAACCTATAGTTTGACTATGCTATCCTAAGTTCATTATTTGATTAAAAGAACATGTCCCCTTTTAATTAAATAAAAGACCCCATTCTTCTAACCCACTTAAAGTGCACACATAAAGTCCTTTTTCTATTTTGCAATTAAAAGAAAAGGCTTTGTGACTTTTGTCTTATATGATAGGTCAACTTATATTCTATTGGTTGACTTGTGTGTGCACATGGATCACTTCTCTTTTTGAATTCCACCGTTGATCATCCACCATCTTCATCTTGATCTCTACCATCCATACATCTTTAAAAGGGAGAGAGCTTTCCCCCTCAATCAATCCATCTTTTGAACATTGTTATGCTGCAGGTTTTCTAACAGGTTTTCTTTGGAGCTTTGTGGAGAACTTCTCTTCCTTGTCTACATTCTCTCATCCATGGCATTTTAGCTTAGATTCATGTTGCATGTTAGTTTAGCTTCTATTTTGCAATAATCTCTCACATAGCTTAATATTTGGATTGTAACACTCTCATTCATATTCTAGCATAGTTGCATTTGACATTCTCATTCTAGCTTAATCTTCATTTGCATTGCATCCTTGAGGAACTCCTTGGGACATTTGCATTCTTGCATCTTGTCTTTGGAACCTCCCATTGCATGGTTTACTAGCAAGAAGAGTATCTCTAAGGCTCATCTGAGAGCCTTTTTATTCTTGAAATATACTCTCTTGCACTCCATGGACAGGGAGCTCTAAGCCGGCATCTAAGCATTCCAACTCATGGAATTGTTTGGATAGAAGGGTTTAGAGTGGGACACTTTCGAGTGTACAGGAAGTGCCTGAAGAATTCAACTCCTCAAATCCACACTAAGAGTCATAGATGATACCACATGTCTCCTGCGACTCAAAGCATCTACCACCATATTCTCCTTTTCTTGAATGTACTTAACCTCAAAATCATACTTGCATAGAAATTCCATCCATCGTCTCTGATGAGCATTCAAATTAGGCTGAGTGAAAATGTACTGAAGACTACGATGATCACTGTGTAGCTCAAATTTGAGCCCCAAAAAGAAGTGTCTCCACCTTGTGAAAGCATGAACTACTTCTGCTAACTCAAGATCATGCATAGGATAATTTAGCTCATGATCCTTGAGCTTGCGTGATTCATATGCAATCACCTGTCCATTCTGCATCAAAACTACCCCAATCCCTTCAAGAGAAGCATCTATACACACCATGAAATCTCCTTTCAAATTAGGTACGGATAAAATCAGTGCACTGGTCAAAAGCTCCTTGAGCCTCTAAAATGCTTCCTCACATTTCTCTGTCCATATAAACTTCTTTCCTTTCCTCTGAAGAGAAGTGATAGGATGTGCTATCCTAGAGAAGTTTTGGACAAATCTGTGATAATAACCAGCTAGGCCCATGAAACTATGAATCTCTGACACATTAGTTGGTGTAGGCCAATCTATTATCACCTAAATCTTTGGAGGATCCACTGAAATACCATCACATGAAATGACATGCCCTAAATACTGAATCTCCAATTTGAAGAATTCGCACTTGGCTACATTGGCATAAAGTTGATTGTCCCTTAAACACTACAATACCAACCACAGGTGTTCCTCATGTTCCTTCTGAGTCTTAGAATATATCAATATATCATCAAGAAACACAAGTACAAACCTATCTAGATAAGATCAGAACACACCATTCATCAAACTCATGAAAACTGATGGAGCATTAGTCAACCCAAAAGGTACCATTGTAAACTCATAATGCCCATAATGAGTTTGAAAGGTAGTCTTATGAATATCAGCTTCCTTAATGCGAAGCTGGTGGTATCTTGACTTAAGGTCAATCTTGGAGAATATTGTAGCTCCCTTGATCTGATCAAATAAGTCATCAATCCTAGGTAGAGGATACCTATTCTTAATAGTCACCTTATTCAACTGTCTGTAATCAATACAAAGGTGTAAAGAACCATCTTTCTTCTTCACAAAGAGCACTGGAGCTCCCCATGGTGATACACTAGGTCAAATGCTCCCTTTGGCCAAAATTTCCTCTAGCTAAAGATGTAGCTCTCCCAATTCATGTGTAGTCATACAATAAGGAGCTTTAGAGATAAGCTCTGCTCCAGGAATCAGATCAATACTAAAATCAATGTCCCTCTTTAGAGGCATGCCTGGAACCTCACTTGAAAAAACATCTACGTACTCCTATAAAATTGGGTGATCTAAAGTCTTCCTCATAGGATCTTCCTCATCAAGATCGTTTACCATAACAGAAAATATCTAACATCCTTTATGAAAACTCCACTTCAATTGCATAGCAAAAATCATTTGCAGAGATATAGGCCTTGGTATCCCAACTATCTTCACATCATTCCCTTGGTCATCTTGACACAAAATAATCTTCTTCCTACAACCTATACTGCCTCTATGAGATCCAAGCTAGTCCATGCCTAAAACCACATCATAGGAACCAAGGGGTATGACTCAAAGATCCACTGCAGTATCAAAGCTTCCTAAGCTAAGCTCACACTTATGAACTACAGAATCTGTGGAGACCTCAATGCCTGAGGGTAGTTGCACTTGCCAACCATGATCTTGCTTCACTGCATCTAGCTTACACTTAGAAACTATAGATGGTGAAATAAATGAATCTGTCACTCTTGAATCAAACAATACTGAAAGAGATATACCTTGAATAGCACCTGTGGTCTCAACCACTATTCCTTGATGATCTACCTGACAGTGATCTACTACTGCAAATACTCTATGAGCTTTACTTGCATCACCAACTGTAGGCTCTAAAACTATAGGCCTAGGTCCTAAAAACTATGGTGCTCGCTGTGGACACTAAGATGCATAATGTCCAATCTAACCACATGAAAAACATTCTTTATTTCTGCCATATCCTCTACCCATAGGTGGTACATTTGATTGCTGACGGTTGTTCTTGCTGACAAAAGACTGGCTGCTCTGAGCTGGCTGATTGGGATGATTTTGTTTATTGCATTGAGCATTGCGATTGTTCTTGGAGTTAGAACCTTTGCCACCACCTTGAGCTTGAGAATTTGATCCCTTCTACTGCTACATCTACTGATACTGCTATTGATACTATTTCCCTTTAGAAAATGAAGGTTTCTTATTACCACTTCAATTGTAGTTGCCTTTAGATCCTGATGCTACTAGCACTCCTACAAAACCTCCTTGACTAAGGTTGACACTTTGCTCAACAAGGATAGCTTGATGTACCACATCCTTGAGGGTTTTTGGCTCAAATATCTTGATACCCCCAATTATATGGTTATTCAAGCCCCTAATAAAATGTTGTTTCAATTGAGCTGAATTTTCACTGAATCCTGAAAAAGACACGAGCTCATAAAAATTACACTCATACACAGTCACTGACATAGTGTACTATCTGAGATTATGAAATCTATTGGTCCTTTGCTGCTTCTATTCCTCTAGTAGGAATCATTCACAAAAACTCTCTAAGAATAGTTCCCACATGACACTGCTCATATCGATTCCTAGCTTCTTCTCCTCAATTGTCCACCAAGTGGCCCCAAAATTCTCCAAATTGGTGATCATAAATCTTGCCTTAACATTGCTGTCGAAATCTTGCATGGCAAAAATCCTGTCGAGAGAAATAAGCCACTGCTCGGCCACATAACCAGAACCTTGCCCATTAAAAGGCTTGACCTTGGATCTTGAAAGATCCTTCATCTAAGTGGACACAATGGACCTCTGATGATCCTTCCGAGGACTCCTAGACCTGGGTCTATGCTCTTGTTCTACCTGATGAGATTTTGGCTGATCTTGAACAGGGGGTAGATGTTCTAGAATAGTTTGCATCATCTGTCTCAAATCAACCTCTTCAGACTCAGCTTGGTCCTCTCTATGGCTCTCTTCTTGCTACCTACTAGCATGCTCTCCTCTGCTCTATTCATGAGTAGATCCTTCATGGGCAGACTCATGGACACTGATAGCTCTGCCACGACCACAACCTCTACCATGACCTCTACCATGGCCTCTAATAGAATACCTACTCCCAAATACCATCCTAAAATAGACACATGTTTGTAAAAGACTAAGTTCAATTTCAGTTTTGAAAGCTAAGTGTTGAAGTATGAAAAATATTCAAGTAATAGTTCAAATTCTGTTTTAGTTCACCTAGTTTCAAGTTTGAAGAGATACACTTAATAGTTCAAAGTTCTAGTTGTTCCAAAATACCCAGAGCTCCCAATGTAGAAACTCAGGGTCTGATACCAAATGTAATGCCCTGCCAAGGGATTCGAAGAATTAACCTAGAATTTCACTAAGTTTGGTAGCATTTTTTTTTTTAAAATATGAAAGTAAATACCACATATAACTTATACATCATAACAGAAGCAATAGCAATGTCCATTTGAAAGTAAACATAACATACACAACTGGTTACATTCTTTAAGGATCCCTTAACATTGAATTACATCTAAGTCAACTAACATTATTGAATCCATCTAATACAACATCCACATGAAATAATAGTGATAATTCCAATGTTTATACACTACATTTCTAATGCTCAATCATCCACTGTACATGTCACAGGGTATGAAAAGCTTAAAAGAATATACATATGTGAAATAAGGTACATCATCCTATTCTAATCCATGATACATCAAGTAAAGATAATCATATGATACATCATCAGATATATACATCCATCATAAAAGTTCAAACATAATAAACTAAGTGCATGGTTCCTCCCAACTGTTAATAGCATCATTAGACCATCGTGGGCTGTAGCCATCCCTCTGTGCATAACATTCCAAATCACTGAAGAGATCATTGGTATTAACATAGTAGTAATGTCACTCCTAACACATACTATATCATATGCAGAAAGTAATCTAACATGCTAATATAAACATAAGATAACATCATCTAACATATGCTAATCATCAATGAAAGGATACATATCCACCATCACGAAGGACGCATCAACTACGATGTCTCAATAAATCTCAAATGATAAGAGTGGATAAACACTACCACCCGACCGCGTGGTACCTAAGTGGTCCACTCCCACTGTGCTGAGGAGATAATCTCAAGTCCCAAACAGGCTATCCAAAACACATAGCATAAATCTCTATATGTCTAGGAATCCTAAAAGTATACTAACTCAAAGGTTCCATCACACAAAACTGACATCTAATTCCCAGAGGCACACAAAGACATGTAGGAACCTACTATGCAAGTGGGAAAGTGTCATCATATATATCATATACAAGTTACCCTAGCAGTTAGCTAAACTCCACAGGTCCATACTGATCCTCATGCGGCCACTAGTATCCTCTCATACTTACGAGGCATACTATGGAATGCAAGGTCGCAACCATGCATTCTCTCTACTCCCATCCTAGTCTGTACAAGCACTTGAGGCATGGGTGAGAACAAAACAATTATATTTTTAGGTTCATTTAGTTAGTATTAGGTGTGAATATTTTCACTTTTTAACCAACTTACAATGAGTTACCCTGGCAGCCTCTTAGGGCCCTAGCCCCCATTGCAAGCCACTTCTCGACACTACAAGCAAATAACCTACCCTAAGCTCATGGAATCATAAATCTCAAAATCACAAAAGATAATCCATAATAAAATCATCAAATATGCATAAAAGCATCAAATCTCCATGAGAAAGTATCCATATAAAATCATGACCACAACAACTCTCTATTGGCAACTGAAGCATCACTGATTATCAAAAATATCCATTGGTTCTCAATAACCAAAATATATCTCAAATAATACTGATCGAAGACTCCAAAATGGTTGATTCAAAGCATGTCACAACATGACATCATAAAATAACATTTCAGCCCCATCATGGTGGCTAGAAAAATAACCAAGGATAACTAATCGATGAACCAAAAATGGTTAAGTCAAGTGTCTCATACATAAGAATCTCAACTATAACAATCAGTAATTACAAACATTACATAGAGCATTCCATCACATAACCATGGTTGAGTTTATAAAGATCGAGATTAAAACATCATCATGACATCACAATCACATAACCCCCAAGCCTCTGGTAGACATCCTATAACTGGTCAACACTAGTCAACCGAAAACCCAAAACAAATAGCATAAAGAATACACAATGCAAACACATGTTTTGGTTTTGCTAAATTTACATACTTGAATTAAATGTGGAGGTTTCAGTTTACATTTTCCAATCTAGATATCAAGTGGAGAAATTTCATGTTTAACCTAACCCACATATTTGTTTAATAGATAAAAGTTTTTCCCCAAAACCATTAGACTCAATTTTCTAATTGATCTAATAATATTTTGTTTATATTACATTCCCAATGAATTCAATATTATCAATAGAATTTTCATATTTCAAAACTTTGACTTATAACACGTTCTAATAATTAACCTTAATTAAACCAAGTTTAATTAAGTTAATTATTAATAACTCTCCATTTTAATAACAATTGATAAATCATTATTCATATTTTAAAATCATTTATCTTTCACAAAATGATCCATCTATACAAATCATTTTAAATAAAATAATTATTTATAACTAATATACATATACTTACATATATATATATATATATATATATATATATATATATATATATATATATATATATATATATATATATATATATATATATATATATAATTATAACAATTGATAATAACATTTAATATCATTATAAAAAAAATCAATATATATAAAAATCGATTTCCATATATCACAATTAATAACCAAAGCCAAAGGCAATTTATATTGAATCACCGCTGATCATATTGCTAGCGCGCGACTAAACCTATCACAAGTACTCTGCATCCGCAAGTACCCTGCAACCACTGCCATATGGCAGTACCTTGTCATGAGTACACTACGCATGTAGGTACCCTGCGACCTGCTTAAGTAAAGAACAGTGGGGAGAAAGGGGGGGTACGGGGTATAACCCGCCCCTCCACACTTTATTATATGCATTTTTTTTAAAACAACTTTGCCAACAGTTGCCCAAATTTAAATCATTTTCTATGTAATGTTTTTAATAAAACGTTTGCAGTTTGCGATTCAAAATTTTAATAAAGTTTCATCACTGCGATTTATAAAATACGATTATTCAATATATATATATGTATATATATGTGTGTGTGTAATTATATATATGTACTTGCAAAATTTAATCAAGTATCACAGCATATATATAATATATATATATATATATGTATATAGATGCAAAAATTATAAACATATATATTTTACAATGAGCATATACACAATTTATTTAAAGGTTCCAATTTTCAGAATTTTCCTATAAACTTTTTGATCTCAAATTTACCCAATAATTCATCTAATGGATTTGGCTATAATTTAAACCCTAGCCCCGTGTTCTCTTCAGGTCTATGCATATAATCAATTTTAACTACCCATATTGAGAATGCATACAACAAAATAGGTAAATCCTCAGAAGACATATGGAAGACACGAAGAAAATAGGAAGTGCAAGATGCGGAATTAGCATAAGTAAAATCACAAGAATCTACCTGAATTCTGATGCTAAATCACTCTTCCTCAGAAAACTCGCAGAGCAAGCTCCTCCCTTCTTCAAAGTTTATGAGTCCTTAAATGCTCCAAAATGCTCATCTCTAAGCTTCTAGGAATGACTGAATATAAAGAGCTCTCAGGAAGCACCTAGAATGTCTCTAGAAACAACTAGAAGGTGTCACCAACTAAGCATGTGTCTTTTCCAACCTTCTAGATGAGTCATAAGGTTGTAGACACCATGTGCTTAATTGATGCACTAACCCCCGTGTTGTTGACATATGAGAAATGAAAAGGTGTGTTAACTCCTAGGCAAACTTATAACTCTAATTTACTTTTTATATAACTTCTATTTAAATTTTATAACTTTTATTATTATTATTAATTTTTAATTTTTAATTTTCTTTTCTTTAATTCTTTTTCCTTAATTAATTCTCATTTAATTAATTATGATCAAAATATCAAAGATCATGATATTATATTAATTTTCTCCAAATAATTAATTAATTAATTAAATCTATTTATTAAGACTTAATTAATAGAAAATTCACCATAGACCTCCAAGATAAAATATGAAAACCCATCATAGAACAATTCACACAAAATCAGTCTAAAGGGTTAAAAATCATGAATTATGTCATTCGACACATTTGGAAGGTAAAGTATCCAAATACTTGTCCTACCTCATTACGACAAATGGTTTAAGGGTTTGGGATTTGGAGTTGAGAATTTATCTCCTTTCTCTTATCAATTATATAGTGTAATAGGGTATGCTCATCCTGGCAATTCGGGGAAGTCAATACCCAATACCTACAACCTGCAGAAAAACCATGCATGTACATACTATATATATATATATATATATATATAATGCTAAGCTAAATAGGTAATGGCAAGAAGTGGTGCATCATGTAAATCCTGACTAAGCAAGTGACTACGACTCCCTTCCTTAACCATATCAAAAATGCCATACAATATGAACAAATACACATACCATACACATGCAAGTATGGGGTAAGTATCCATAATAAAACACATGAGATAATAAACCATCTAACTAATCATCATTAATAACTAAAAGCAATGTAATGATCATCATGAATACTTAAAATGTAAAGTCTAAATGATCTCAACATATATCAACTGAATCCATAACATAATGTCTGATAGTCTCAAAACAATACTACTAATCTATCAACATAAAACTAGTCTAACATAGTCTGATAATAATAGCAACAATGTCCAAAAAAGATGTGAATGAGGGTAGGCACTATAAGTTGGGAGCATTTTCCACCCCCTAAGCCCCTTTTGTTGACTTTTGAGGTCACTCAAAAAGTCTATTTTTGACTTTGTGCAAAAATTAAAAATGGTTATCATGAGTTACATCACCTCAACTCCACTCAATGGTTAACCTTAGGATTGGTTGGGTTAGAAACTTCTTAATTTTTAGGTGAGTGGAGGAAGTTATTGCCCTTTTTGGGTGGTTGAATTTGGATCTTTTTAGAGGCCCTTCTTGGAGTAGTTTTGGTTACTACCCAATCTCTACTTTTAGAGAGGAGTCTTAGAAGATTGAAGGAAAAGAAGGAAAAGCTCTTCTCAAATTGATCATTTACCATAACCTCTTTGTGAAAGTAGGATTTCTTCATCTGCCTTGTTCATTATTTTCATGCTTGTTTCATGCTTATGCTATTGTTTTGTTATTTGGATGCTTGTATATATGTTGGGTATGTTGGAAAGGATTGAAACCATGTTTCTTGAATGCTTTTTTTTCATGTTCTTGTTTGAATTTTGAAGCTTTCTTGTATGGGTGTTTTGGCAATATAGATAGGGAAGAAGTGGCCAATTTTGGGAAAGGTCTTTTTAGTTGGACTCCAACAATGTAGAGTCTCTTCTTAGGATGAGAAGAGGGAGAGAGGGTAGGGTGTTATGGGCCCCTACCTATCAACACAAACCTGGTATGAGTTTGGCATGTTAAAATGGAAGAACAAAAGTTCTTGATTTATAACCCCAATTGGGCATCTATTTTGGTGTCGTGTCTGACATCTCCTGTTGGAAAAAATCCACCTTTCCCTAGTTTTGATTCATTGTGAATCTTGTTGTGAAAACCTAGTATGAATATGCATGTTTGATTTTGTCTCTTGGTCATGCTTGTTTGACACCTGATCAAATTTTGTTCTCTCCACAATCTTAGCAATGTATTGCAGAAAATGATATGGATCCCTTGATAAGGGCCATGAAGGAAATTCAATTAAATTGTTGTAATTTTGAGATTGAAATCCTATGTAATTTTTATTTCAAAACTTTGTTGTAATGGCAATGATGCCAGGTTTTCTTCCTAGTTCTTCCCCGACTGAGCCTTTGAATCAGGTTGCCAATAAAATAGTGATTGAGTATTATTGCCTCTCATGATTTTTCATTGTAATTTTTCGGTTTTATTAATGCACATAAAAAAATAAGATGAAATGATGATGTTCAATTAGGTAAAATTTCAAGTTTTCTTATATGTTGAAAATGAAAATTATGTTAGGAATGAAGGTTCAGATTTGTGATTATTGTAAACCAAAAATCAATCTTGCAATGTTATTTTATGTAGTTATTAAATTTTTGGTATATTTAGTTTGTAGCAAGTCCTAATAGATTTACTTTTAAAAAAAAAATAATACCCCTTTTGTCAAAAAAAATAGTTGCTTGAAAATCTATACTTAGCATAAATTAAGACTTCAAAAAAAAAATGTCCCAAGAGAGTAAAAACTCTCTGGTTTTTGTATGGGGAACCAATTTAATTCCCCTCTTAGTAACAGAGAATCTTTAAAAGATTCCCCTATATATTTTGATTGAATAATATGAATAAATTAATCAAATTATAAATAAATACAATAATTCAAAAACAAACTTTTAAACATATTAAACTATCCTAAATATCCTTCCTACCAAATAAACTTTATTGCAATTAATTCCCCCTCTTGGCGCCAGCTCCTTATGGGCTTGAAATGATGTTTTTATAACATAGTCAAAGTCAGTTTAGGGTGACATCACCCTGTGCCCACATCCTATCTTTGTGCAGTAGTAAATCTTAGAGATGTGCATGGGGTTTACTTTGGTTTTTGTTTGAAATTGCTTTTAATGTGTTTCCCAGCTGCATCTTGTCCTTGGCAGTGGTTGAATAGTACCTTGGCCAATGTTTTGAAAAGATGGGGGGGGGGGGGGGGGGGGGGCAGGTGTGAAGTGGCATTAATGCCCAAAAAAAAACTTTATCATGACTTTTATATTTAACATTTCCTACCCTTGTCTTTGAGCACTTCCTTCTATCCATGCGCAAGTTTAGGCATAATGTCAAGTGTGACATAGTTTTGTTTTAAAAATACACCTTTTTTGTGGTCTAGGTCACCACATGTATCTCTTGTCAGAGTGCTTAGCGCATGGTTTAGGAATATGCGCTCTAGAGTGTAGGGTAGAGTGTAGGGTGTAGGGTAGTGAGTTGTGTTAGGGTTTTGGGCTTAGTGGTAGGTTTAGTTAGTATTTCGGTTAGTATTTAGTTAGCAATTTATTTTTGTAAAAGTTTTCTTTTGTTAGTTGTGGTTCATAATTAGTTTAAGTTTTTTTTTCATATAACATTTAATTAAATTTGAGTATTAGTGTTTTAAAATTTATTAAAGTAGTAGTAGTGAACAAAATTTTTAAGATATTTTCTTATAGTTTTCAATAATTATATTGGTTTAGTATGTTCTAAATTTAATATATTATGGAAAGATCAATTAAATTTTGGTTTTGGTGTTAGAATGTTGAGTTAATTGTATAAATTAGTATTAATAAGAAGTGTTTAGTTTTTTAAGATGAAGTTATAAATTAGTTTTATTTTAGTAGAAATTTTATCAATATATATATTTAGATAATGTTTGTTAGTTTTATTTAGTTAAAATCTAAGTTCAGTTGCATTGTCAATTCAATGAATTTCTATATATATATTTAGCTTAATGTAATAACAAATCTAATGTTGATATCATTTTAATAACGAAAGTTCAAATGTAATGATTGTTTTAACCTTCATGATTGCAAACTTAAGAGGAAATGTAGTGAAAACTATCCTTGCAATTGCATATTCAACTCTTCAACCTTAGTGTACCTCCTTATTATTAAAATTTAAAATAAATAAATTTGTGGTTTACTCCCAAAATTTGGGCATGGCATTTTGGTGTCAAATCTCATGTTCAACACTAGGAACTTTAAACCATTGTGCTTTCTAAACTTAACTCAAACATTTAATTGCGTAGATGCCTCCTGTTACTCAAAGCAACTGATGAGGCAGAGGTCGTCGGGCAAGGGGTGGTAGAGTGGGAAAGGAGGATGGACCACCACCACCTCCACCACCACCTCCACCTCCACCGAACCTAAACTAGGACATTATAGATGCACTTCAAACTTTGATCGATGTAGTTCAGTAGAGGGTAGTACCTGTAGTTCAGCTAGGTCTGCAGATTCTTGTAGTGGAAGCAGAGGAACCTAGAGGAGGCAAACCCAGAGTCAGAGAGAGGACTAGGAGTCCCCCACCGAGGCTGATAGAGGGATAGGGTGAGCATGAGGGTGAGTCAATACACCAGAGAGGACCCCCACTTGACAGACTTCCTAGGCATATAGGAGATGATATCAAGGAATTGATTCAGCTTGAGCCACCATTATAGACGCATGGTTACAAAGCCTACAATGGTGCTTTGGATTATGTCCTTATGGGAGTAATCTAAAGACACACCTAACAATTCATCAATTGAGAGGAGATGACTCCAATTGGTGGCATCAGGAGGAGACCATAGGAGGAGTGAGGATGGATACCCTCACATGGGAGTCATTCTTAGAGAGATTCTAAGAGAGGTACTTGTTAGAAAATTTCAAATAGAAGTAGATAGAGGAGTTTCATTCTCTATATCAGAGGGGTCTTACAGTAGCTCAATACAAGAGCAAGTTTCTCGAGCTCCTTCCTTATGTGGAATACATGAAGGATGAGAAATCGCAAGTGCATCACTTTATCATGGGTTTGAATTTCTCACTTCAGGGTCCAGTTTGGATGGCCTTCCCTACCACCTTCAGACAGGTAGTGGAGATAGCACTAGTTGCAGAGGATACTCGAGGTAGGTAGGAGTCACGGGATCAGTCTCAGAATAGAAACTCTACCCAGCAAAAACCCCCTTGGAAAGGGAATCAAAACTACATAGCAAGGTCCTCTAAGGGCCAATAGTCTCAGCAGTAAAAACCATAGTAGTAGCAGCAATAGAAACCTTCTCAAGGTTATTAGGGCTCTAAGCCCAAGTAGTGGTAGTCACAGGGTCCTAAGCAAGATCAAAAAGTACATGCCCCATAGTCATAGTCAGTGAAGACTCAACAGTCTTCTAGGGGTGGATATAGTGGATCTAGTAGGTTAGGAGGCCCACAATAGTCTAGATCATAGGGTGCATGATCTTATACCTGAGGACCATGCTACACTTGTGGTGGCATGGGTCATATAGCTAGGGAGTGTCCACAAGGATAGGCATCCAGTGGATAGAGAGGGGATTTTTCAGAGCCAAAAATTGGTGACATGGGTAGATCCCATAGAGTTTTTGCAGTGGTTGACAACTGCCAAGCTGAGCATCAAGCCATAGTTATCAAGGCTACAGGTATTATATAGGGCCGTATTGTTGCAGTTTTATTTGATTTTAGAGCTACTGACTCTTTTATATCTCCATATGCGGTGGAGCATTGCAGGCTAGTGGCAATTAGATAGGATGTCAATTGGGAAGTAGAGTTAGCCTTAGGAGCTGGAGTGTCAGTTAGTTCCATGGTGCAAAATTGTCAGATGCAGATTGGAGACATGTCCACAATGTCTGATCTATGCATTACCCCTCTAGGTTCTTATGATGTTGTTATTGGCATAGATTGGCTTTATGCCCATAGCGCCAAGATGGATTATCGACAGAAGAGGGTGGAATGTGTGGATGATGATGGTATCTCTAGGGAGATCTTTGGAGTAAAGAGACCCATATCCCTTCATATGATTTCTGCTATACAGCTTAGACGGTGCATGTGAAAGGGTTGTCAGTTGTTTGCTATCGCCATTAGTGACAGAGAGGAAGATTTAGAGGGGGAGCCATCCCTTGATGGTTTTCCAATCCTGTGGGAGTTTTCAGATGTGTTTCCTTCAGAGCTCCCTAGTATGCCTCCACCTAGAGTAGTGAATTTTCATATAGACCTTGTGCTAGGAGCCAAACTAGTTTCAAGAGCACCATACAAGATGACTACTCATGAGCTCAGTGAACTATAGGCTCAGTTGGAGGAACTCTTAGAGAAGGGGCATATTTGACCTAGTGTGTCACCTTGGGGTTCACTAGTGATCTTCATCAAGAAGAAGGATAGATCACTTAGGTTGTGTATCGATTATCAGCAATTGAACAAAGTGAACATCAAGAACTAATATCCTCTTCCCATAATCAATGGTCTCTTTGACCTATTGTAGGGTGCGTGAGTATTTTCAAAGATTGATCTAAAGTTAGGTTATCATCAGTTGAGGATTGTGGATAGTGATATCCCCAAGACTACTTTTTATACTAGGTATGGTCACTACGAGTTCACCGTGGTACCATTTGGCCTCATGAATGCTTCAGCTATATTCATGATGAATGGAGTATTCTGTACCTTTTTGGATAAGTTTGTGGTTGTTTTCCTTGATGACATTCTAATTTATTCTCATGATGAGAAAGAGCATGAAGAGCATCTAAGGCAGGTATTGTAAAAGTTGAGAGAGAATCAGTTGTTCGACAGCTTGTCAAAGTGTGCATTCTTCATACCTAAGATAAATTATTTGGGTCATTTCATATCCAATGATGGAGTCTCAGTAGACCCATCAAAGATTAGGGCCATCATGGATTGGCCAGTACCCACCAGTGTTACTAAAGTGAGGAGCTTTATGGGGCTAGTAGGTTATTACTGACACTTCATTTTAGGATTCTCTAGATTGGCATACCCCATCACATCTTTTCAAAAAAAGGGGAAGAAGTATGAGTGGATAGAGAAGTGTAATAGAGCTTTTCAAGAGCTCAAGAGAGCCCTCATGAGTGCACCAATTCTTGCAGTACCAGATCCTTCTACATATTTTGTGGTGTGCACTGATGCATCTTTAGACAGTATAGGGGCAGCCCTTATGCAAGATTGATGACCTATTTCCTTTGAGTCTAGGAAGTTGAAGACTCATGAACTCAATTATCCTACTCATGACCTAGAACTTGCAGTAGTGGTTCATGCCTTAGTGAGATGGTGACACTTCCTTAAGTAGAAGGCATCATGAGCTTTCATTTGTGACTACCTGCACTAACTTGAGAGAGTGGATTTTATAGCACTTACAAGCTGATGAGCTTTATACAAAAGTGAGTCAGATAGTGCATTCTCAGAGACCATTGGAAGGGAAGTATTTTGAGTATTCCTTAGAGTCTAATGGGCTTTTGCATCATAGAGGATGTATGTATGTACCTTCCATTAGGGGTTTTCATGAGCTCATTATACTTGAGGCTCACAGAGTACCTTATGTAGCACACCCTGGTGTTAAGTTGCATGCAAATTTGAGGCAGTTGTATCACTGGCTAGGCGTGAGAGTGCAGATTGCTAGCATAGTTGTGAGATGCCTTGAGTGTTAGAGGGTGAAGGTAGAGCACTATCATCCTAGTGGGCTTCTTCAGCCACATGAGATTGTAGAGTGGAAGTGGGATGTTATATACATGGACTTCATTGTTGGTCTCTCCATGTTTGCTCGCCACCATGATGCCATTTTGGTGATAGTTGACACATTGACCAAGGTTTCCCATTTCTCACCCATGTGTACTACATTCACACATGAGACATATCTCAGGTGTTCCTCATAAGATCATCTCTAATAGAGATTCTTTATTCACTTCTTCATTTTGGAAAGAGTTGCAGGTAGCTTTGGGCACTAGGCTCAATTTTAGTACAATGTACCATCCTTAGACTGATGGTCAGACTGAGAAAGTGAACTAGATTTTGGAGGACATGCTACATATGTACGTGATGGACCTTTAGGTCAAGTGGGAGGAATACCTTCATCTTGTCAAGTTTGCCTATAACAATGGGCACCATTCCTCCATAGGTATGCCACCTTATGAGGCCTTGTATGAAAGACCATGCAGGATGCCCTTGAGTTGGGATAGGATTGAGGATCGAGTATCTATTGGTCCCTAGTTAGTAAAGGAGATGGAGTAATAGGTGACCTTGATTAGATGGTGCCTAAGAGAAGCATAGGATAGGCAGACAAAGTATGCTGATGCAAAGAGGACAAATCGAGAGTATCAGGTTGGTGATAGAGTGTTCTTGAGGGTGCGATTGCACAAGAGTCCAATTCAATTC
This sequence comes from Cupressus sempervirens, assembly GCA_028749045.1. Taxonomy (NCBI): domain Eukaryota; kingdom Viridiplantae; phylum Streptophyta; class Pinopsida; order Cupressales; family Cupressaceae; genus Cupressus; species Cupressus sempervirens. Next base: position 554,986,687 of record CM053792.1, read on the forward strand.
GAAAATGGCTCTAAGTTGGCACCCTAGTTTGTTGGACTGTTTGAGATCCTAGAGAGGATAGGACATGTTGTATTCTGTTTAGCTTTGCCACCTAGCCTATCATGCATCCATGATGTGTTTCACATTTCAGTACTTAGAGGATACATTTAAGTCTCATATTATAGATTGGGATGCTTTGTAGGTGGAGTCGGATGGGCAACCAGCACTGGAGCCTATCTGTATTATTGCCTGACTGACCCTAGCACTTCAAGGCCGAGAGCTAGACAAGGTTAGGTTCTAGTGGGATTGTTACAATGAGGTCACGGCTTTATGGGAGGATGTAGCATGGATGCGATCTCAGTACCCTTATATTTTTTATGAACTCCAGGAGGAAGTTCATGCCTAGTGGGGGAGGATGTGAGACCTCGCCTTGACCCATCGTAGCATAGTGATACATTATTATTATTTTGATACTCATGACTCGAGATGTCGAGACATTATCTGATGCTTTGAACATATTATATTATTTCATGTTGTGTGATGTTTACTTTCAGATATATTGAGTTTGTCATTTAATGTTTTATGAATATGTATGTTGATGAAATAAGTAAAATGTAGGATTAACACATTGATTATGGAATTTTAATGATTAAGGATATGAGCAAGATGAAAGAAACCCTGATTGATTTTAAGATGTATTTTTCAATTTATGTGAATCCCTGATACGTATATACATATGTGCATGTGATTTTCTGGGACTACTTATGTGTGCAAGATATTTTAACTAAGAAACCCAATGGAGGAACGAAACTGATCCCTATGTGCTACTTGTGGAAACCTTGTTGTTCATAACTAAATTATATTTTGAAATGTATGAATGTATCTTTCCGTGATGAAGGGTCACACTACCCTTACAAACTCACAACCAAGATCAGAACAAGATGGACACAAAGATATGACAAAAATTCTTTAAAGCATCCATTAATACTTCCAATTCATTACAATATTCTCCAAATGAAAAAACTCCAAACTCTTATAATATAAGAGAGATTCCTCACTAAAGGCTTCCAACTAGAAGAGCTTACAACAAAGAGCTTGTCCACTACACCTTGAGAACTTTTATAAGAGATTACATTCGAAGAGCTTCCACTTCCCAAATTTCTACTTCTTGAGCTTTCTTACATGAGATTACATTCAAAGAGCTTGATTAAAAATGAACATAAGCCTTCCTTAAATAGGCACTTACCACTCAATGCATGATTTATCCACAACATTATAGAATATCCACAACCTTCTACAATATCCACAACCTTCTAGAATTCCACCTAAATACAACTAAGCACCACTATGTGGCCCAATTAGAAAATTACATTTCTTTTGTAGATCACAACAAATATTAAATGCATGATTTAAGAAACTTTCCACAAACTTCTTAAGATGCCACCTACGCACCTCGATTAATGGAATAACAACTATTTTTATTATTTTTCTATTTACATCACCTATGCACCTTGAAAATAGAAAATTCTCTTTTCTCCTTTTTTTCCTATTTTTCAATTTTTTTATTATTTCCTTTCTATTTTCATCACTTTCTCTCTCCTCCACATTTTTTTTTTTTTTAGCAATTTAATTTTCCCATGCAAGATGCTCTTGCATCAAACTCCCCTGGTAGATAGAAAAGAGTGTCCCACACTTTGATGCCAAAAGAAAGATATACAACCATCTTCATCTTCACCACAAGCTTCCACCTCAATAGGGACAAGAAAACCAACATGCAAATCTTCTACATTTTTTTTCTGATGCATGATGCTCCTACATCTGACTCCCATGGTAGGAAAAATTTTATGAGTATGGATTCACAAAATGAAGTAGCCACTATTGACAAATTTTTTTCTCTTCCTCCAACACATAGCTAGAACAAGTATCTGGTGCTGATATATTTCCTTCTTTCTTCTTTTCCAACACCTAGTCGGAACAAGTTTCTGTTGCTGAAATTTCTCCTTTGCAATGACCTATGTCCAAGTATAAATCTCATCCTCATCCAATCTTGTTGAATTAATCACACATGTAATAAACCCAGCAACACCATACCAATCTTTCTTTGCATACAAAACATCACTAACAAGAGCCTCATGCAAACCATTATCATCTTTCAAACTCATCTCAAATTCATAGAAATTTACCTCTTTGACATATTCATCTTCACTTGCCTCTTTCATGTTTTCAACAATGCCTATAACTATTCCACTTGCTTGATCTCCAACTAAGGCACTATATTTTTCCTCCATTGCTGCAATCTTCAAAGCATCTTGATCTACTTCAAGTTCGTAAATCTTGTCATCTTGATGCTCTTCCTCTTCTCTTTCATCTTCTTCAACTTTAGGTTCGCAAATGATTTCCTCTACATCCTCTTGCTCTTCTTTTGTACCACATGTCTGATACTCCACTAGATCTTCTTTCTTTTCTGCATCCAAGGAATTATCAACATCTCCTTTCTAGTGACATGCTCGTTGTTTCCACAACTCAGCATCTAATTCATTCACTTGCTTCTGCAAATCCAAAAATATTTCTTCTTGCATTCTCCTTCTAAATCTCTCAAGTCTAGGAATCCTCAGAATCCATCCAATCACAAGAGTCATCTTCTTCTTTCTCTTCTCCATAATCAAGTCTTTAGAAGACAAATCTAGTGCAACACAAGAACCCTGTGCAAACTGCCTCATAATCAGCGATCTGTCTACACAATCAAGAACTTCTTGAAAAACTTCACCCAACTCAAGGTCCTAGTGTAAACTGCCTCACATTCGATGATCTATCCGCACGCTCAGGAACTCTCGCTCTGATACCACTGATGAAGGGCACACCACCCTTACAAACTCACAACCAAGATTAGAACAAGATGGAGACAAAGAGATGACAAAAATGCTTCAAAGAATCCATTAATACTTCCAATTCATTACAATATTCTCCAAATGAAAAAACACCAAATTTTTATAATATAAGAGAGATTCCTCACTAAGGGCTTCCAACTAGAAGAGCTTACAACAAAGAGCTTGTTCACTACACCTTGAGAGCTTCTACAAGAGATTACATTTGAAGAGCTTCTACTTCTCGAGCTTTCTTACAAGAGATTACATTCAAAGAGCTTGATTACAAATGAACATAAGCCTTCCTTAAATAGGCATTTACCACCCAATGCATGATTTATCCACAACATTCTAGAATATCCACAACCTTCTACAATTCCACCTAAATACAACTAAGCACCACCATGTGGCCCAATTAGAAAATTACATTTCTTTTGTAGATCACAAAAATTATTAAATACATGATTTAAGGAACTTTCCACAAACTTCTTAAGATTCTACCTACACACCTCGATTAATGGAATAACAACTATTTTTATTATTTTTCTATTTACACCACCTATGCAACTTGAAAATAGAAATTCCTCTTTTCTCCTTTTTTTCCTATTTTTCAATTTTTTATTATTTCCTTTCTATTTTTGTCACTTTCTCTCTCCTCCACAATTTTTTATTTTTAATAATTTAATTTTCCCATGCAAGATGCTCCTACATCATTCCGTGATCAAAAAACGTTAATGTTTGTAACTGTGTTCTTATAGTGTCACTTGACACTCGTGAATTGTTTATGCTTTTCAGCATGCTAGCTAGGGTTAACTATGTAACCTTTGGACCTAAGTCAGATTAAGTTAGTGTCTTTTTGCTAATTTGTTTCTTAATCGAGTGCAGTCACCCCTAATCCAAATTAGTGCTTAATCTACATTTTTTAGAGTTGTTAGATGGTCCTAAATATTTCCTAGCTTTTGTTTGGTTCCAACTCAATTCCTAAGGCTTTAAAACGTTAAATTTTTATACCCAAGGGGTATGGGTTGGGAGCATTTTCCACCCCCTAAGCCCCTTTTGTTGACTTTTGAGGTCACTCAAAAAGTCTATTTTTTCCTTTGTGCAAAAATTGAAAATGGTTATCATGAGTTGCATCACCTCAACTCCACTCAGTGGTTAACCTTAGGATTGGTTGGGTTCGAAGCTTCTAGATTTTTAGGTGAGTGGGGGAAGTTATTGCCCTTTTTGGGTGGTTGAATTTGGATCTTTTTAGAGGCCCTTCTTGGAGTAGTTTTGGTTGTTACCCAATCTCTACTTTTAGAGAGGAGTCTTGGAAGATTGAAGACAAGGAAGGAAAAGCTCTTCTCAAATTGATCATTTACCATAACCTCTTTGTGAAGGTAGGAGTTCTTCATCTCCCTTGTTCAGATTTTTCATGCTTGTTTCATGCTTATGCTATTGTGTTGTTATTTGGATGCTTGTATGTATGTTGGGTATGTTGGGAAGGATTAAAACCATGTTTCTTGAATGTTTTTCTTTCATGTTCTTGTTTGAATTTTGAAGTTTTCTTGTATGGGTGTTTTAGCAATACTCACCCTTGGATAGGGCAAAAGTGGCCAATTTCAGGAAAGGTCTTATTAGTTGGACTCCAAAAATGTAGAGTCTCTTCTTAGGATGAGAAAAGGGAGAGGGGGTAGGGTTTTATGGGCCCCTACCTATCAGCACAAACCTAGTATGTGTTTGGCATGTTAAAATGGAAGAACGAAAGTTCTTGATTTATAGCCCCGATTGGGCATCTATTTTGGTGTTATGTCTAACATCTCCTATTGGAAAAAATCCACCTTTCCCTAGTTTTGATTCATTTTGAATCATATTGTGAGAACCTAGTATGAATATGCATGTTTGATTTTGTCTCTTGGTCATGCTTGTTTGACACTTGATCAAATTTTGTTCTCTCCACGATCTTAGCAATGTATTGTAGAAAATGATATGGATCCCTTGATAAGGGTCATGAAGGAAATTCAATTAAATTATTGTAATTTTGGGATTGGAATCCTATGTAATTTTTATTTCAAAACTTTTTTGTAATGGCAACGACGCTGAGTTTTCTTCCTGGTTCTTTCCCGACTGAGCCTTTGAACCAGGTTGCCAATAAAATAGTGATTGAGTATTATTGCCTCTCATGAGTTTTTGTTGTAATTTTTTAGTTATATGGATGCACATAAAAAAATAAGATGAAATGATGATGTTCAATTAGGTAGAATTTCAAGTTTTCTTATATGTTGAAAATGAAAATTATGTTAGGAATGAAGGTTTAGATTTGTGATTATTGTAAACCAAAAATCAATCTTGCAATGTTATTTTATGTAGTTATTAAATTTTTGGTATATTTAGTTTGTAGCAAGTCCTAATAGATTTACTTTTTAGAAAAAAAAACCCCTTTTGTCAAAAAAAATAGTTGCTTGAAAGTCTATACTTAGCATAAATTAAGACTTCAAAAAAAATAATGTCCCAAGAGAGTAAAAACTCTCTGGTTTTTGTATGGGGAACCAATTTAATTCCCCTCTTAGTAACAGAGAATCTTTAAAAGATTTCCCTATATATTTTGATTGAATAATATAAATAAAATAATCAAATTATAAATAAATGCAATAATTCAAAAAAAAACTTTTAAACATATTAAACTATCCTAAATATCCTTCCTATGAAATAAACTTTATTGCAATTAATTCCCCCTCTTGGCACTAGCTCCTTATGGGCTTGAAATGATGTTTTTATAACATAGTCAAAGTCAGTTTAGAGTGACATCACCCTGTGCCCACATCCTATCTTTTTGTAGTAGTAAATCTTAGAGATGTGCATGGGGTTTACTTTGGTTTTTGTTTGAAATTGCTTTTAATGTGTTTCCCACCTGTGTCTTGTCTTTGGTAGTGGTTGAATATTACCTTGGCTAGCATTTTGAAAAGATGGGGGGGGGGGGGGGGTTAGGTGTGAAGTGGCATTAATGCCCAAAAAAAAACTTTATCATGACTTGTATATTTAACATTTCCTACCCTTGTCTTTGAGCGCTTCTTTCTATCCATGTGCAAGTTTAGGCATAATGTCAAGTGTGACATAGTTTTGTTTTCAAAAAAATACACTTTTTTTGTGGTCTGGGTCAGCGCATGTATCTCCTGGCAAAGTTCTTAGTGCATGGTTTAGGAATATGTGCTTGAGAGTGTAGGGTAGAGTGTAGGGTGTAGGGTAGTGAGTTGTGTTAGGGTTTTGGGGTTAGTGGTAGGTTTAGTTAGTATTTCGGTTAGTATTTAGTTAGCAATTTATTTTTGTAAAAGTTTTCTTTTGTTAGTTGTGGTTCATAATTAGTTTAAGTTTTTTGTTTATATAACATTCAATTAAATTTGAGTATTAGTGTTTTAAACTTTATTAAAGTAGTAGTAGTGAACAAAAGTTTTAAGATATTTTCTTATAGTTTTCAATAATTATATTGGTTTAGTATGTTCTAAATTTAATACATTATGGAAAGATCAATTAAATTTTGGTTTTGGTGTTAGAATGTTGAGTTAATTGTATAAATTATTATTAATAAGTAGTGTTTAGTTTTTTAAGATGAAGTTAGAAATTAGTTTTATTTTAGTATAAATTTTTCAATATATATATTTAGATAACATTTGTTAGTTTTATTTAGTTAAAATCTAAGTTCAATTGCATTGTCAATTCAATGAATTTCTATATTTTTTTTTATCTTAATGTAATAAAAAATCTAATGTCGATATGATTTTAATAATGAAAGTTCAAATGTAATGATTGTTTTAACCTTCATGATTGCAAACTTAAGAGGAAATGTAGTGAAAACTATCCTTGCAACTACATATTCAACTCTTCAACCTTAGTGTACCTCCTTACTATTAAATTTTTTTTTAAAAAAAATTGGTGGTTTACTCTCAAAATTTGGGCATGACACCATTTAGGAAGGTTGATTTAACATCCATCCAATACTTTGAATTTCTTATTTGTTGCATAAGCTAGAAACATTCTCACTACTTCCATTCTAGCTAAAAGGGCATGTCTCCTTGTAGTCTATTCCTTTATGCTATGAATATTCTTTTCACACAAGTCTAGAATTTTTCTTACAATTTCACCTTGTTTATTCATCTTATTTTTGAATACCCATTTGGTTCCAATAATATTTTTGTCTTTAGGTCTTGGAACTAATTCCCACATTTCATTCTTCACAATCTAATTTAATTCTTCCTTCATTGCTTGAATCCAATGATCATCTTTACATGACTCATCTACACTCTTAGGTTCAACAAGAGAAAGAAAACATAATTCACATACTTCTTTATTTACTTTATTTTTTTTGCTACTCCCAATGATTTGTTTAGGGGGATTATTCTTTGGTATACTTCTATTGGGAGTTATCAACTCAAATCTTTCTTCTTCTTTAGGCTCATATCTCTTCTCCTTAATCTAATTTGCATTCTACAAATTACTGTTAGTGTCAATGATAAGTTCCACATTTTCATGGTTAGCCAAAGCTATCTCTTCTACTACTTCCTCTTTTCTAACCAATTCAGGCTCATTATCTTTATCATCACAGTCATTCAAGAATCTTTCCATACTTGCTTTAAATTCTTCATCTTCATCCAAAAGAGAATTCTTTCTAGATTTTCTTACTCTCTTAGGAAATCTAGACAAAAAATGACCAACAAACAAAAATCCTCATACCTTTTGGCTCTATAAGAAGATCATTGCCTTCTTTGATCTTCTTATTTTCTTTGGATCTAGATTTTTCTTTACTTATGCTTCTATTATTTTGTATGCAACAAAATGATTTTAAATTTGGAAACTCAATTATCTTTTCTTTACACATATCTAATAACTCACCAAGAATCTCCATCTTCTAGGTGTTAAAATTTCCTCTATCTAACTTAGGACTATCCTTTCTAAGATGACTCCCCATGGATCTCCCAATGTTGTTAGGATTTCTCTTTAAGAACCTAATTCTCTGGTACTAATAGTTAGAATATGTAGTCCACCAATATAAATGAGAGGCGGGGGGGTGAATCAATTATCCAACTATTATCACAATTATCAACCTTACTAAAACTTAACCATATGATCAATATAATAAAAAACCACAACAAGATACGCATGCATAATAACACTAGATATGTTAACTAAGAAAACCCTTGATTAGAGGGAAAACCTCAGTGGGGATGATACCCACAAGATGATGTACTAATATAAATATTCCTTGTTAGATGGTGGACCCTACTAGGAGTCTATAAAAAAATTTAGTATATGTCAGTCCTTGTTAGGAGATTTCAACCCTATTAAACATTGTGGAAGGCAGATGGATTCATTGTCCAAATAGGTTTAGGGGCAAGATCAATGAATTCATTGTCCAAATGATCTATGTATTATTCCTTGCAAAAAAATAGAATTTTACTATACTGCTCCTTCCTCTTTCTCTATCTTATCAACCTGACCTTTTCTCCTTTTGATCTTGTTACCAAATCATAAACCTTGCATCCAATAATCCCTTGTATCACTTACTTGCATTCGCAAAAAAATCTACTCCTTTCTGCACTTCCTTGACTACTTTACATTCAATACACAAGTGACTTACTTTACAAAGAAGGAAAACATCTTTCCTTTATATCACATCTTCAAAATAATTCCTTGAGTAGACCTTGAGGATTTCCCAATTAATTATAATGAGCTAATTAATCAATTTGCAATTACAATAGCACTGTCGGCTCATAGTCTATACAACTTCTCAAATATGTGATACTAGGGCTTACACATGCATTCACATCACCATTAGACTCTCTTCTATCATTGACTAACCGCACATCTCCAGATTATATCTCTGTTAGAAGATATACTACAATCATCAAAAACTACCTAATAGTTTCTCTATCTCTATTTTCCTCTATGTAAATTAGGCATATCTTTTATACATCTTTGACATACTTAGTGTGCATTGAACCTTATCAACATGATATAGTTTGGAACATGTCCTTACCTGTGCATCACTAAAACATTAAACCTCTCTCCAGACAACCTTGATCACTATCTACTACTCTACCAGTCTTCATAGACTTACTACTATGTTGACATTAATGACAAACAGACTCATGAATGCAACATGTCAATACTACCACATTCTCACCAATGCTTAGGAAACTTCCCCAAAAGAATACCATCAACATTCATGCCAGAAAGTTGACCAAAATTGATTTTTTAAAATTTTTTTTTTGAAAATATGGATAATATGTTGAATTGATGATGATTGGAGATTCATAGAATATCAAAAAGATAAATTGCACAAGCATTCAATCATATCAGTGCAAAAATTTCAAAATGAAATTTTGAGTTGTGTAAGTGTGTTAGATTTTGGTTTTGATCCCAAAAATGAGTTCAGAGTGATCCAATTAAGTAGGGGGTGATTTTCATGTCTATCAGAGCACTTTGAAAAATTTGGTCAAAATCTATTTAAGGGTCCAAAGGGTCATTTTTAATTCATTTTTCTTTTGTGGAGAAGGATCTCTAAAGTGAAAATGATGGTCCCCATGCATTCTCATTGTTTTGAGTGATCCAAGTGGCACAGTCGACTAGTAGACTATGGACCTCTAGTGAGTAGCTTTTAAACCTCTTATTTATTTCAAATTTTACACATTTTGATAGATTTATAAGCATTTTTTAGTCATTTGCAAATGTGTTAGCATCAGGCTTATCGCACGAGAGCTCATTTTCTCACATGATCCCTTTAGAGATCTCGCATGAAGAAGTGCTACTAGAGCACTTTTTTGTGTGGGTCCTAGGGTTTTTGTGTGTGAGATATACATAGGTCTGGGGTATGAAACCCTATGAATTTGAGGTAGTTTTGCATTTATACATGGGTGCTTTCTCACATGGTGCATAGAATTTTCTTTCATGAGGATATACTTGTTGGTTGCAAGATTGTAAAATGTTGTATGAGATTTTGTACATGTTTTTGTCATGTTTTGCATCATCATAGTTCATTATAGTATTTTTACATGATGCTTGGATTGTGGTAGTATATGATTACCAAGTTTATGTTGAGATTAGATACTAATCATGTTATGTTTTTTTCATATTCATAGGTTGACTTTCTAGATGTAGGATTCAAATCACATTATACCTCCATTGGGGTGATAATTAGGTAGCTAGATGTTGCTAAGCTTACACACATCAAGGCACTTGGATTGTCACATCTATGTGATATATTCAATCTACAGGTGAATCAAAGTTTGTTGACTTCTTTGTTAGAGTTTTTCCATTCAAAGACAAACACATTTCATTTTCCCCTCAAAGAGATGATGATCACACCCAAGGATATATACAAGATTCTCTAGATCCAATTCCATGGATCTTAGATTAAGTATGACATGCAACCACAACTTGGTATATTGGCATTTAGGGCCTCACCTTCCAAGATGAGATCATTATGGGAAGGGCTATCCCTTGAGAGAGGTTGGTGTAGGTTTATGGTCTGACACACAAATTAGTAGTGATTTTCATAGCTTTCCTCAGTTGTTACTTGATGCCTAATAGAGGTCAACATCAATTTGAGTGTAGATGGGGTTGGATGATATATCAAATGTTATAGAGGCCAACACATTTTGGGCGGGGTTAGTGTATTTTGTCCTACATGTTCCATGAGATGCATGAGATGATCTATAGAGAGATGAAGAGCATGGAAACATGAGTTTATGTTCTTTAGAAATGGGCATGGGAGAATCTTCCTACCATGAGAAAAATATGTGAGGATATGAGATATCCTTATGAGCCATATATTTTCAAGTATCAAGGCTAGATGACCCAAATCATGTTTGGTAAGACTAAGCAATGGAGACCTTAGCTAGATGATCTTATAGAAGTGGTATAGCAGCCTTGGTGAGATAAAGAGGCATGGGATGATGTTAGAACACAACTTGGTTATATGTTTACCTCTTAGCTAGTGATAGGTCAATGAATTCATGTCATTGAGTAGTTTCCTCTGACACATGTGCAAGAAGTATGGTCATCCATAGTGTTGGAAATATAAGAGGAGTAACTAAGAGGGGAGAGGTGAATTAGTTACTATAAAAATATTTCCCAGATCCCTTAGATGTCAATACAAAATAATTTTGTTGATGCTCGACAAACAAAGAAATGTTGTAACTCAATAAATGTGAGAATTCTTAGTAACTACTTAACATACAAATATTAAGATGTTATATCTGATTATCATTAATTTAACTTAGTTGCAAGTATAGAAAATAAATAGCATGAATACATTTGAGACCAAGATTTAACATGGAAACCCAATTTGGAAAAAACCACCAATTGCAACTAGTTACTATTTTCACTCTTCTAAAGTGAGCCCTATTAGGAGCCAACCCTATAAAAGGTTAAAAAACACATTGTTAGGTGTGACACTATTAGAGGATTTAATCACCCTATTAGGAGTGGCCTTGTTAGAGGTCTTTAAATAATTCAATTGAACTACCACCTTGTTAGAGGATTTAGAAGTGGCTATTAAGCCAAATCTATTAAGAGATTTAGATCACTGCTACAATGGTTAGAGAGTAACAATGATATGACCTAATTTGAATGCAACTAAATTTTTAATTATAGATCTCAATTCTAGCTTGTACTTGATCCTTCCTAATTGAATATATCTTTTTAGTTCCACAAGGATATTTTGTATATCCTTCCAATTTGCTTTCTTACTACATAATTAGATCTTCAAAATCTTCCATGCATTCACACTCTTCCACACACTCCAATCCTCAATTTGACCTTTTACTTATATCTTTCATATTGTCAAGCCAGCTAGAATACAACATAGAATAACCATTATTCATCTCCTTAGTCAGTTAGACCCATTAGATAAATCAATTAAACTCAATTTTCCAAAAGAAGAAAATCCTTCATTAGCTGACCTTACTCGATAGACACTAACTCAAAAATAATTTTCCCATGTTAACCAAGTGAAGTCAGTTAACACTACATACTTGCATAGATCCTTTGGTAATTGAGTGAGCTCGGTAGACATTGGTTCCATCAAATTTTCCTTCATTAAATGAGTGAGCTTAGTTAACACTCATCTTCTATAGACTTTCCTTCCATGCCTGAGTGAACTTGGTAGACACTACCTTATGAACTAGGAAAACTTTAGATTTCTCGATAGCCACTAAAAACTATCTTCAATGCCTGAGTGAGCTCATCACCCACTGATTGATAATGATATGAAATTTGTGTAACATCAAAGATAATACATAATTAATTAGTTGTATCCAACAATCTCCCTCTTTGGAATTGATAGCAACACAACATGTCATAACACAATGAAATTTTTGAAACAATAATAATGTAAGGAACATATCCTTAGTTCAATTTAATTCACAACTATGAGAACTACTTCTATCAGTGTGAACTCTTTCTACCTTCAATTTCTCTCTCTGTTAGAAAACTTCTATCTACAACAACTTCTTCTAATAGCAAACTCCCCCCTCTTACAAAAAACTTCTCCTTTTTCAAAAAAAATCTATGAGATATTACAATAAACTTCTCCCTCTTTGACAACACATGCCAAAGACAATTTTTCATGAATGTCAATATATCTTAAGTACTAATTCATTTGCAATATGCCCTTATCAAGACTACACCAACTGATTAATCTTCAACATGCTGTAGTTGATGCATCACTAAACTTCATTTACTGAGGTTTAGATAGGGAAATGAGCCCTAGCTTACCTCTTAGATACAAAAATGCATCCTTAGGTAATGGCTTGGTCAATGTGTCTACAATTTATTCTTTTGTATTTACATATTCCAATCCGACTTCTTTATCTTGCTTCAATTCTCTTAAGAAGTGATATTTTAAGGCAATATGCTTAGTTTTGTATGCATCACTAGATTTTTTGATATATTAATTGCACTGGTGTTATCATAGTATATGACTACTAGATCCTTGATCTCTATCTTCATTCCAATAATTATTTGAACCAAATAATTTTGTTTGAACCAAATAGTGTTTGAATAATTAACTGCTACTACCACATATTCTTCCTCTACTGTGGATAGAAAGATATAATTTTGTTTCTTACTTGTCCAAGACATCAGTCTTTTACCAAGAAAGAATGCTCCACCATTAGTTCTTTTTCTTTCATCAAGACTTCTTGCCCAATCAGCATCAATGAATACCTTCAAGTCTAAATTGCCTCCTTTTTGTACCATAAGCCATAGTCTTCAATAAATTTCAAATATCTCATTACTCTCTTAATAGCAATTATGCAATTTTCTTTGGGATTTGTTGAGAATCTTACAATAATTGTTTGAACCAAATAGTATTTGAACAATTATCTGCTACTACCACATATTCTTCCTCTACTGTGGATTGAGAGATATAATTTTGTTTCTTGCTTGTCCAAGACATCAGTCTTTTACCAAGAAAGAATGCTCCACCATTAGTTCTTTTTCTATCATCAAGACTTCTTGCCCAATCAGCATCAATGAATACCTTCAAGTCTAAATAGCCTCCTTTTTGTACCATAAGCCATAGTCTTCAATCAATTTCAAATATCTCATGATTCTCTTAATAGCAATTATGCAATTTTTTTTGGGATTTGCTGAGAATCTTACCACCATACCATCTACTAATGTAATATCATGCCTTTTGTCCACTACATACTACAATTTTCCAATCATTGATCTATATGTGGTCTAATCTACCTCTTTGGAATCATCATTTTTGGAAAGCTTAGGGTCCAATAGACATAAGGGTTCCAACTGGTCTTGAGTCTTCCATTCCAAATTTCTTTGGTATCTCCTTGATATATTTGGATTAAGTAATGTAGATACCATATTTCTTCTATTGAATCTATAATCCAACAAAGAATTTTATCTCTCTAAACATAGACATTTCAAATTCCTTACTCAGTTCTTCTAAAAATTCTTTGCATAAGTAATCATTTCCTATAAATAGTGTGTCATCAAAAAAAAATTTTACCAACACAATCTTCTTTTCTAGTCCTTCTTTGATATATAGGCTATTGTTATCATTTGTTCTTTGAAAACCAAATGGTACTAAGTAATTATGAAGTCTTTCAAACCAAGCTCTAGGAGCTTTCTTGAGAACATATAATGCCTTGTGCAATTTGTAGACTATGTCTATTTTTGTAGGATCTACAAAACCTTTTGGTTGTTCAATGTAGACTTCCTCATCAATAATTCTATTGAAGAATGAATATTTAACATCCATTTGATAAACTTTAAATCATTTGTGAGCTACATATTCTAGTAGAGTTTTAACACCTTCTAGTCTTGCAATAGGAGAAAAAGTTTCACCATAATCAATATCTTCTTCTTAAGAATAAATTTTACATACCAATCTTGCTTTGTTTCTAGATAATTTTTCATCTTCATTTAGCTTGTTTCTGAACACCCACTTTGTGCCAATTACATTTTTATCCTTGGGTCTAGGAACAAAAGTTCAGGTTTTGTTCTTCTCTATTTGTTCTATTTCTTCATTCATTGCTTCAACCAAACTTTCATTATTTGATGCATCTTTAACATTTCTAGGTTCAAATTTAGCAAATAAACATGTACCTTTTAATTTTCTTCTTGTCATTTATTCCATCTGATTTGTCTCCAATGATCTGATCAAGTGCATGATGCCTTCTAACATATCTTACTAACACATGTACTTTGGATTTGGAACGAGTTCACTAATTTCATCATGAACTTTAGTGTCAAGCTTAGGTCCCACTATCTATGACTTGGGTCCATTAGACTTAGTTTTCTCTTAAAGTAGCTTGGTATCCTCTAACTGTGACTCAAATCCTTCAAACTATTACTTAGGTTGCATTGTCTAAAACTCGATAACTGTTGGAGATTTAGGGGACTCAAGACGTGAAGCCTCTTTTATTTTAGATAGATTTGGTAAGATATCAGGCTCATAGTAAATAAATCTTATGTAATCCTCTAGCTCTTTATTGCTTTCTTCTTCACTATTTTCTGCAAACTCATCAATACTCACATGTGCATTTTCTATGATTTTATGAGTAGACAAATTCAAGATTTGTATGATTTACTTTTGTAGGAGTATCATAGAAATATGCCTTCATCACCTTTGACATAAAAAATTCTTTTTTAAGATTCTTTCAAGATATAAAATTTTCTACCAAATACTTTTAGGTAACTTACATTAGGCTTTTAGCCATACCATAGTTGATAAGGAGTTTGATTTGAATCTTTCCTTAGCTATAGCATGTTCAAGGTATGAACTATAGTGCTGATTGCTTCCTTCCACTATTTGATTGCAACATTCTTTTATATCATCAATGTTCTTGCACAATCCATTATGGATCTATTCATTCTTTCAACTATACCATTCTGTTAAGGTGTACTAGGGGCTAATACCTGTCTTCTAATCCCTTTCTCAATGCATACATTATTGAATTCATTTGAGATAACTTCACCATCTCTATCTGATCTCAAACATTTTAATCTTTTTCCAATTTCTTTCTCTACTCTTGCCAAGTACCACTTTAATTGTTGAAATGCTTCAGATTTTTCTTTTAGATACATTACAGCCATCATTCTAGAATAATCATCAACAAAGAGAATAAAAAAAAATTCTCCACTATAACTCTCTATTCCAATATGTCCACATAAGTCTTTATGTACAAGTTCTAAGACTTCTTCACAATGGTAGCTCTTTCTTTTGAAACTAGTATTTCCCATCTTACCAATTTGAAAATTATTGCATAAAGCCATATAAGGTTTCTTCAAACTAGGAATACCTCTTACTCTTCTATATTTTCTTATCTTAACTAGATTATCAAAGTTTACATGACATAATCTTTTATTGCATAACCAAATTTATTCTACTTGAGAAATAAAACATGAGCTTTCACTGAGATCGAGATAAAATAGATTACCTTTTGTTTATTTGCTAGATCCAACCAGATTTCCTTTTCCATCTAGTAGTTTGGCCTTTCCATCCATGAATTCTACCTTGAATCCAATGTTATTCAACTGTGCCACACTTAGTAGATTATGCTTTAGTCCTTCAACCCAATAAGCATTATCACATACTAGTTCATTAATCAAAGTGATAAAACCTTTTCCTTTTATGCAACAAGGTTCATTGTTTCCAAATCCTACACTACCTCTATCATAATGTTCCACATGTTCAAATTTTGTTTTATTTCTAGTCATATGATGTGAACAACCACTATCAATAATCCATGTATCATTTTTTCTAACATGAGAGATAAGTGCTATCTTATCTCCTTCATCATTAGATTCATCTTTTACAACAATATATACCATTTCATCTTCACTGTTATCAAAATATTTAGCCATAAAACAAGATTTCATACCTTTATCCTTGTAGTTCTTGTAATTTTTGAATTCCTTCTTGCCTTTGTATTTATTACTTTTCTCCTCATCCTTGTTTTCTCTATTGGGACACCTAGAAACAATGTGACCAATTTCTTCACAAGAAAAATAGATTAGAGGAATTTTTGCCTTTGTATTTTCCTCTGCATTTGGAGTATTTCTTTGCAAGTAGGGCTTCAACAATTTCAAGATCACTATCAGAACTTTCTTCAGTTTCTTCTTCACTTCCTAATTCATTTGCCTCTAATTTCTTGCTCTTTTCCTTTAGTGAGAGTTTGGCTTCAAATGCAGACTCAGTATTTTTGGAACTAGGAACATAGTTATCATGGTTATCTAATTCAAAAGCTGTCAATCTTCCAACTAGAGCATTCAAGGTTATTTTATTATTTGGATCACATCTCACCTCTTGAATAGTTGATACTCTAATTGCATAAATAGGAAGAAGAGTTCTAAGTACCTTGCTTACAATAGTTTTTTCATCAATGTCTCCTCCAAATGCTTTGATTACACTCACACTTGCTTTGATTCTTTCCACATGTCTTGTAATGTTTTCATCTTCTCTCATTTTCATTTGATCAAAATGATCTCTGAGACTTTTCGCTTTGGCTCTTCTTACATTTTCATCTCCTCCATAAATGTCTTTTAGTTTGGTCCACATTTTAGGAGTATTTTTATAGTCTTTTACTTCATCAAATTCATCATGATGTTATGATTCTTATTTTTAGAAATATCTTCAACTAATAATGTTCCAGTAGGAGTCTTGTATTCAACATAAAGATATTTACAACTTGAATCACAAATGGTAGCCAAATATAACCTCATAAGTCCTTCCCATGCTATGAAATTATCTCTATTTAGCTTAAGAATCTCTCTTCTGTAAGACATCTCGATATTTAGCTTAGGTCCTTAAAACCTTCTCTACAAGCACCAAAAAATCTAATACCAATTGTTGGAAATATAACAAGAGTAACTAAGAGGGGAGGGGTGAATTAGTTACTACAAAAAATATTTTTAGATCCCTTGGATGTCAGTACAAAACAATTCTATCAAAACTTAATTTTATTGATGCTTGGAAAATAAAGAAATGTTGGAACTCAGTAAATATTGAGAATGCTCAGTAACTACTTAACATGCAATTATTAAGATGTTATTTGTGATTATCATTACTTTAACTTAGTTGCAAGTACAAAAAAGAAATTGCACGAACACATTTGACACCAAGATTTATTGTGGAAACCCAATTTTGGAAAACCACCAATTGCAAGTAGTTACTATTTTTACTCTTCTAAAATGAGCCCTATTAGGAGCCAACCCTATTAAAGGTTACAAAATACACTCTTAGGTGTGACCTTGTTAAAGGATTTAATCACCCTATGAGGAGTGGCCTTGTCAGAATTCTTTAAACAATTTAATAGAATTGCCACCTTATTAGATGATTTACAAATGGCTGTTAAGATAACTCTGTTAAGATATTTAGATCACTACTACAATGGTTAGAGAGTAACAATGAGATGAACTGATTTGCAACTAAATTGTTGACTATAGATCTCAATTCTAGCTTGTACTTAATCCTTCCTAATTGAATATATTTTTTAAGCTCCATAAGGATATTCTACTCATCCTTCTGATTCTCTTGCTTACTACACCATTAGATCTTCAAAATCTTCCATGTATTCACACTCTTCTACACACTTTAATCCTTAACTTGACCTTTTACTTATATCTTTCATATTGTCAAGTTGGCTAGAATACAACTTAGAATAACCAAAATTCATCTCCTCAGTTGGCTAGAACCATTAGATGAATCAATTAAACTCAATATGCCAAAATAAGAAAATCATTTGTTAGTTGACCTTTCTCAGAAGGCACTAACTTAGAAATGATTTTTATATGTTAACCAAGTGAACTTGGTTAACACTGCATACTTGCATAGATCCTTTGGTATTTGAGTGAGCTTGGTAGACATAGTTTCATCCAACTTTCCTTCATTAATTGAGTGAGCTCAGTTAACACTCATCTTTTGTAGACTTTCCTTTGATGCCTGAGTGAACTCAATAGACACTACCTTCTCAACTAGGCAAACTCTAGATTGCTCAATATCCACAGAAAGCTATCTTCAATGCCTAAGTGAGCTAATCACCCACTAATTGATAATGATATGACATTTTTGTAACATCAAAGACAATACACAATTGATCAATTATATCCAACACATAGGACATTGTGCAGGAATACTATACTTATGCCCACTTTATTGAGGGGGTAAAGAACAAGTGGTTAGTGAGATTGGACCCTAAGAGGTTAGTGATCGATGTGTGTAGTATTACACTGATCTGCTAGGATTATATGCAAATTATAGCTGATGGAGGTATGACTCCCAATTATAGGGAGAATTTCATGATTCATCCCTTCTCTCAATTCACAAATCTAGTGGGGATAGCAGTACTAGTGCAACCAATTTAGGCTCCTTAGTAGGTACCACAATAACCATAGTGTCAAGGACCTTTATAGAATATGATATAGATTCTAATCCCTCTATGATATATGTGAGTAGATTTAGGTGTTAGTAGGAGTGGGCTAGGTCAGAGGAGATTGTAGGGAGAGATGGGAACCTTGGGTTCCATCAAGAGTGAGGTGCAAAGTAAAAGAGTGGATGATAAACCTCCATAGTAGGTAGAGCATGGAAGAGGCAATGAGGAGATGCAAGATCAGCCCACTCCTTATCCATATGCTAGAGATATCCTGGCACAAATATAGGATGCCCTAAGGAGATCCTAAGATTAGGTGAGGATGGCATAGTGACAACTTGGAGAGCTAAAGATTTAGGTTGTAGTGTGGGATGCACACCTAGTAGAGTGGGATCAAGAGATCCAAGAGCTTTAAGAGTAGCTAGAGTGCCAAAAATGTGAGGCCCATACACAGACAACAAGAGAAGCATACTATTATGCAACTTATGTTGGCATAGTCCATGAGGTAGTAGAGCATGTACCTCATTTCTCTAAGTATGACAAAGCTTTTGAGGGTGCACACCCTCCAACTAGAGTAGATGTACCTCCTCCTCCACCCAGAGATGAAGGAGAAGGATGTAGTTAGCCTACTCTTTTCTGTCAAATTTTGATCATGTATATTTGATGTATCAATGTCTTTTTGTATTATTTTGAGATTTCTAGTGCTCAAGTAGCACTTATTTTTGTATCAATGTACATTCTATATTCATTGGATATATATATATATATATATATATATATATATGAGTTTTTGTTTGGTACCATGGCACGTATCACACTTCTATTATGATTAATCACACATGATATGTGCAGCTAGATGATTTTGATTAATGAAAATGTATATGATGTATGTATATGTAGTGTAGATCATATGGATCTTATTATGAAAATGTGATTAATGAGATATAGAGATGTGATGTATGTTTATGATATGATATTGATGATGTGTAGATGAATTATATGATAATACAAAATGAATATGTACTAACATCTCATACAAGATTTACCATTATTTTCTCATGAAAGGCTCTCAAATAGATTCATTAAGATCGATTGTGGAATCAAATGCTATGAAATCAAGATGAAACATGATAGAATGATGAAATCAGTAACCTCTCAAGTTGAATAATAAAAGTAAAGAAGTAAATGAGATCATGCCCTAATGCAATGGTAGTATGACATATAATCCTATACTAGATGTAATCCCTAGGATTGGTTACTGAACCTATAAGATAGTTATCATCATAGAGCTTTTCATTTAGTCCATCAAATATCATGCAATTCTCACTAAAAATGAAATCATGAGAATATGAATATGAAATGTATCTTAGTTTCAAAATTATATGTAAGAATTAAGGAACAAGAAGCCAAAATTACCTTAAAATCTATTCCTTTTAATGCAATAAGTGAACATAAGAATTAGAGCATAAATGCTAGGATAAATATAATATTTCTTGTGTACAAACACACCAAACATGCAAGAGATCATTCTCATGCTAAGTAACTAGTAAGTATTCTATCCACAATGACCCTTGCATTCATAGCTTGAGAGTGCACTAAGTATACTCATAGTGACTCATTTGTTCACTTCATAGGATGAGTATTAGTATTGTATTGTACCGTAGAGAGTTTACTCAAATAGTCAAGGAGAAGAATCAACCTCACTAAAGTGTCCATATAAAATAAGTCAAGGTATAAATGGCCATCAAACACCAGATAGAGATAGAGGCTCTTATAGTGGACACCCATTTTATATGTATCCTTTAGATCATTGTAACTAAACCATCAAGCAAAAAACCAAGAAAATATTATGTCCCTAGTCCTCACTTCTCTAGTCTAATTAGACATCCTCAAGTTTCTCAAATTAAAGCTCAGCATAACCCAAATAGTTTCAATATTTTTAATGCAATTTAGTGTCAATGGATTGATGTCAAGGGCTAATATTAGAACATATGTGTAAGAAATCTCTTCAATAGTGGCATGATAGTAGATAGACTCAATTAGGACAATTGGTGACTAATGTTAGAGAGAAATCTTTGTTGAGAAGAATCTCAAAAAGAATCTAAGTGACAGTAGACACAAATAGTTAGGACAACTAGTGACTAACACAAAAGAGATCTTCTTGGAGAGGAATGTCATTAGTAGACTAAGTGATAGTAGAAAAACATAGTCAGGGCAACTAGTGACTTATGTGAAAGAGATCTTCTTTGAGAGGAATCTCATTAGTAGACTAAGCGATAGTGGATAGACATAGTTAGGACAACTAGTGACTAACACTAGAGAGAAATCTCTAAGAAGCCATAGGGTGCACTAGTACATTTTGGCAAATATGTGACTATGTGACAAAAAAAATTAGTCACACCACTAGAATTTTTAGTCACATGACTAAAACTGATCACATACCACTATTTCTTTGCAATTTATAGCTATATGTGACTAATTTGATCATCAAGTAAAATCAAAAGATCAACCAAATAGAATGATTAAATAAACTACCAAATAAATTACTAAATAAGTGACTAGATAATTAGTCATGAATAGTTAGTCACCTAAATACAAATAAATAAACAAACTACCAAATTAATGACTAAATAAGTTATTAGATAATTAGTCACTATTAATTAGCCATTTGTACTTCATCTCTTTACTTTTTCTAAGGTTTACTTATTAGTGGATTGGGTTGATTTTATTTTCCATAACTCATTCATGGTTCTTGGATCCTCTTTTTTTCATACTAATCATGGCTTCACTTCGCATCTTAAATGATACATAGTGTTTTGTTCAATATATTATGAGATTTATTCACCATTTTGGGAGGCGACTCTTCTGGAAACAAAAGGAGCCACAATTACTTCTAGATGCTCTTATTTTTTAAATGGCTAAATTGTTGTCTTCCTTTGTCATGTGAATTTTCTATAATTATTCATAAAAATAAAATTATTTAGCTATGTAATCATTAATAAATAAATCTAATAATCATTTGATTTATTTTTTCATTATAAAATCTCATATAATTTCGAGTAAAAAAAATTGCAATTTTTTCTTTAAAAACTCTAAAGAAATGTACATTGTTAAAAGATATCAAGCACCAAAGTTGAAGGTCAAGAATCTTGTCATGGTATACTTTAAGATATTTAAGATAAATTAAAATTTTATTTGAAGTTTTCAAGTCATTATTTTAATTATCAAAAATGAAAAAAGAAACTATAATTATTTTCTTAAGTTAAGACTTAAAAGACAAACACACGTGCACTTAGTTTATGCAATAAGAAGTAAGAAGAGGGGGGGAGGAAGATGAAAATTAAATTTTTGGAGTAGTTTACTTAGTAAGAAGAAAGAAGAGGGTGGGGAAGATGAAAAATAAATTTTAGGAGAAATTTTAGAGATATTAGAATATAATTATATAGATCTAGCATTTGGTTGCTTACCAAAAACTCATACAGTCAGTTTTTGCACATTACAAGAAAGCTAAAATGACTAGCTTGGTGTTTGGAGAAGATTCTATCAACACAACTTGTAATGATCATTTACCAATTTTTCTTCTCCAATCTTTGTAGGAAGAGCACTCAAGAAGTGATAAGATATTAGGGTTTCAAAATTATAATGTTGGAGAAGGACCTACTTTCAGTAAAGGGCCTAGAGATTTCTTGTTACACTAGTTAATCTTTTCTTGTTTTATAATGAATAAGGGTTTGTGTATTTTATTTTGGATTTTGTTTAGGGAATTTTAGTTTTGAATAAGGGCTTGAGGGTTAAGAAAAAGAAATGGGTTATACTTGATCTTTTAATATCTCTATGTTTGAAAAATTAAATGTGTTGTGGTCCAACCACAAATATATTTTAGTCAAACTATTGAAAGTTGATTTGGAAGTGATGAGTACCATAATTCTTCATCAACATCTTTGTATTTGAAACAACTAATTGTTTATAATGTTTCCCCTCAATAACTCATGTACTAATCTAATAATGCTTTTAAGAACCATGAAAAATCTACTATAAACTATATTGATTCATATTTGATCAAAGCCAAACAAGTAAACAAACTTTTGTCATAAACATGGTTGTCATAGACATGAGAGTTTTAACTATTTCCAAATGGAGTAAAACTTCAATAGTTCAAATCACCAACAGAGATTATTAATGTACAAATAGAGGTTTCTCTTAACATTTCTCCAACCCTTAAGACCACTATTTTAAAAAAAAATCATGAATAACTTAAACAAAACAATCCATTGTCAAAATAGAGATAGTTCCTTATTCTAGATCATAACTCTATTATTAATAAGCTTACCACCAAACATTATTCGTTCAATTGTTTTGATTAGAATTTAGGAAGCATACTTATGAACCTAATATTTAAGATTCATAAAGATCCAATAGTTCCATTAAATGTTATGATACTTGTAGTGCCTCTCCCATTTGACTTCTATAAGTCATCCTGGTGGATGCAACCTTGTTGATCTTCTATTATGATGGATCATGATTGTGACCATGAGTGGTCTACACTATTGAGGTGATTGGATTTATGTTTCTATATCAGTTTCTTTGATTATGCTTATGGCTGATTATGAAATTATGATATGATTTTTGGTTCACTGAGGTTTGTGCTAGTATTTACCAAGATCAATGTGGTGTCATGAGGTTGTTCTGTGATTATCTTGAGATGTGTGCAGAGATTATACTATGTGCTTTTACCATGCTACACTGGACTAGGTTCCTATAGTAGTGGTTAGTCATGTTTCTAACTGTGCTCACTTATGTGTTTTAAGTACTTTTTTGTGTTGTTTAAACTACCATTATTAAATGCTTAAATTAATTAGAAATAGATTGTCCATGTTGTGACATGCATCCCAATGCAACATAAAAGTGCAATAGTGATCTGACTGATATCCAAACGGATCATCTAGGTCCACAACCCATATTGTGCCAAGAAAACTCAAGAAAATAGGGTGGCACACAAAATGAGGCAAAAACCCAAAATTTTGGAAAACTTCAAAGTTAAAACCCATTTGACCTTTGGATACATTGTATGCTAAAATGGCTAGCATAATGGTTCAAAACCCCAACCCTCATCTCAAAAAATAGGGAAATGTTTGTACCATAGATGAGTAAATGTAATGTTATTCTTGAAAGAAATTGAAAGATATGTACTTGTTTTATGGTGACTCTTGAACCCTTGCTTTGAAAACCTTTTAGTTTCATTGTGCATTAGTGCTTATGTTAGGTTTAACTAATAAAATTATGAAAGAGAAGTAATGATGGTTTTAGTGTGTGAATTACCTTTCATTCCATGTCTTATGTTGTTTTGGCCATGTGTGTTCTTGAATGGTTTTGGACATTTTGTCCATTGCTTGTCTTGGTTACCAAAACTATTGTTTTTTCCTATGTTGTGTTGTCTTGAGTGGTGTTTTAGACTCTTAGGACTTAGAACTTTCTAAGTTTCATCTTTTCATAGACCTCGTCAATATCTTTCCAATGCTTTTTGAATAGAGTCAATCCAAGTCTAGACATGAAAGCTATGGCCTCCAGAGTGAAGGAAATTTTTGTGCTGATTTGAAATTTTGTGCAAGAAACTAATGGTCATGCACTTTCTCATCTGGTTCATTACACTTTCTTGCCTGGTTTGTTGAGAAACTTTGTGCAAGATTATGCTAATGCAAATTTTTTCCTAGGGAACAACAAGCATCTCATTCACACTTTTGGAGTTGTTGGTCGATGTTCTGAGTACCCTTATCGAGTAGAGGCCAATTCAATCATGAAATATCATATTTATGGCCATTGGAGAAGTTTAACTCTTCATGTTATTCATAATGGAAGAGTTATCTAGTCTTCATAATCTACTAGGTACTTGTTGGAGTTCGTGCTTGGGTTTGTGTGTTTCCTATTGCACCAACCCTCCATTCTGAGGTGAAGTGTGGCTTGTGAGCATTCCTTGCTTGTGGTTGATGTTGCCTTGTCATTTATGAGTGACTCATTTCTTTGATGAGTCTAGATTCTCCTTTTGGATGTTGACTTTGGTGCATCCCCGCATTCCTTTCTCTCTTGAGAATGTAGGCTAGTGTGGTTGTGGTCATAGCTTGGTTAGTGTCGGATGAGTATATTGATGGTTCATGGAATTATGAGTTCCCTAATGCATCTTGGGCTGATTTAGTGTCGAGGTTGAGAGAGAGACTCCTCTCAGTCCTAATACTCTATAGTTTCTTTCTCCCTAATCTTGTATCTTTTAGAGGATTGTCTCAGTCAAATTGCTCTTTGATAGTCAACTTGAGGCTAGAGATTGAGTTTAGCGATAGGTTGGGTGTAGTATTCCTAGTAGGTTGCTGAAAGGACATGGTATCATTGGACACATGTTACCATCTTATGAGTTGGTATGTAGATATTACATGATTTGTCCACTATTGATATTCTTTACTACCTTGTGAAAAGGTGATATCTTGTCTTGTTGGGTTATGTAACCCTAGTTACTAGTGATAGTTGAGCTTTTGTACCTTATAGAGAGACTAAGTGCTCCTACACTTGGTGGTTAGTAGTCGTCAGTAGTCTTTTAGAGTGTGTAATTTTGTTAGTAAACCATCATCCTCTTTGTTCAAAGGGTGAGCTTGCATGGATTCAAGGATGCTGATGTGTGACATGATAATATTCTTGGGAATTTTGGGATGGTTATTCCCCATGATTCCAACTCTTTTTGGATGTGTGTCATGTTTTAACCTTATTTTGTGGTCACGTGGTAGGTGCATGTCATAATTGGGCACCTATGGATGAGGTAGAGTGGGTTTTTCCTTCCCTTGTATTGTTGACTTTTTAGCTAGATGGGTTTTTCCTAGCACATAGAAGGTTCCTTATTGGAGGACCTTTTGTCAGTGTAACACCTTTCTCTTGTGGTTGACCTATTTGGGGATGAAGTGATGGTTTGATAATGTTGGATTGATTTGGATGGACTTGTGAAGGATTTTGTGAGTCATTCTAATTTCTCAATTTCAATTTTTCTCTTGGTGTGTTTTGGTTTCTATTCTTGGATTGCAAGCTTCTGAGAGTAAGCCTAGTCTTTGGAGGGATGATGTAGTGCCTCTCCCATTTGACTTTTGTAAGTCATCCTGATGGATGCAACCTTGTTGATCTTCTGTTCTGATGGATCGTGATTGTGACCATGAGTGGTCATTAGATTTATGTTTCTATATCAGTTGCTTTGATTATGCTTATGGTTGATTATAAGATTATGATGTGATTTTTGGTTCACTAAGGTTTGTGCTAGTGGTTACCAAGATCAATGTAGTATCATGAGGTTTTTCTGTGATTACCTTGAGATGTGTGCAAAGATTACACTGTGTGCTTTTACCATGCTACACTGGACTAGGTTCCTGTAGTAGTGGTTAGTCATGTTTTTTACTATGTTCTCTTATGTTTTTTAAGTTATTTTTGTATTGTTTAAATTGTCGTTATTAAAATCTTAAACTAATTTAAAAATGGATTGTCCATGTTCGATTCATTGATTATGTGCTACAGATATTTACTTTGTTATATTTTGATCTAAGAGATATTTATTACTCATGTTATGTTTACATTTGAGATGACCCAAGGGTCGGATGTTATACCTTGATTTTAGTATCATAGATGTTAGATTACTATGTTTTTCAATTGATCATATTGCATGATGATGGCATTTTGAGGTGACAATGTGTTTTATGATGATATCTAGTTATTTAGTATTTGGACATATCATTGATTATGTTATGTGATGGATTTAATGCTATGGTTATTTACTTCATTCTTGCATTTTTATGCTTTATGCAAACGTGATTGATGTAAATATATTATTTTAATATAATTAAATAAATAGTTAAATTAGGTGATTTAATGCATTTATTGCTTTGACTATGTTATTATATGCAATTGCACTTGATTGTGTTGTTTAGTGTGCATGATTTATATCCCTGGTAGTGGCACATAGAGTTAGTGATTTAGCCATTCATATTATACCAATGTCATCACTATATGGTTGATGTATCCTTATTTTAATTGTTTAATTAAACCTTTTGGTGATTATTAAATCCAAACTCATTTGCATTATGTGGTTAGACCAGTGAGCGTGTCTGTGCATTTAGAGGTTCACTTTTTCATAAAAGTTAAGAAAATTTATGTGTTTTTTGGATTTTAAGCTTTTTAATTGATTTATTTTAATTTCTGGCAACTTTACCATATATGAATTCCTATTTATAGGAATAGCCTATTTTTGTTTGGGTCGATTCGAGGTTTAACTAGGTTGACTAGTTATTTATCCTCATCGATTATTCACTTGAAAAGTGAATAAATATCCAAAAAGGAATTTAATTCCTCACTTCTCACTTTTGAATTAGAAAGTGGTAGAGTAAAACCCAAAATATTATTCATGAGAATTTATTGTTTTGTTCATTGTGAGAGCTATAGGCATGGGATTTTCATGAGATCAGGCTCATCAAATCTGGCTCGGGGAAATCTTGGATTTTGCAATTTTCAGCTACTTCTACAAACCATTTATTTTATGGTTTAGATTCTCATTTTTTCTTTTTAGTTGTGAGGTAGGGCTTTCCTATTTTATTGTTTCAGCTTTGTTTATACTTTTGTTTTTGGTATTTATTTGTTTGGAGGCTGAGAACTAGTGTCCCCCTTCATTTATGTATGCTAGTTCTACCCAGTTGGGCAGGTATGAACATTTCCCTATTTTTTGAGATGAGAGTTTGGGGTTTTGTATTTTTATGCTAGTTATTTATGAATACGATGTCCAAACTTAATTATTTTTGGATTTTTGGTGTTTTTGTACCCAAAGGTCAAATGGGTTTTAATTTTGAAGTTTTCCAAAATTTTGGGTTTTTTGCCTCATTTTGCATGCCGCCCTATTTTATCAAGTTTTCTTGGCACAATGTAGGTTGTGGACCTAGATGATCTATTTGGATATCAGTCAGACCACTATTGCACTTTTATGTTGCATTGGGATGCATGTCACACCTATACTCCCAACTATGTGTTCAATTGAGTGATTTTATACTTAGTGTTATGGTTTCTTTTGGACCCTTGTTATTGTTTTGTGGACTCTAGGATTCATGTAGAATCCATGCTCTCATATTAAAGCTGGTTGAGTGAGTTCATGATGTTTGGTCTTGTTGCATTATTGATATTCATGTAGAATCCATACTCCCAAATTGAGGTTGGTTGAGTGATTTCATGATGTGTGGTTTTATTGGTTCTTGGGATTCGTGTAGAATCGATCTTCCTAAGTTGTTTTTGGTTGAGTGTTATTTTGCATTGTGTTCTCATCTAGTCCTTGTGTTATGATCTCTATAATGGTGGTGCACCACACACGAGCATGTGCACATACATTTATCGAGTGACTTGTGAGGCCCGATCTTCTGTGGTACTTTTGGAAGTTATGATCATTGGGGTTGGGATGAGAGTATGCATGCCCATGGGCACTTTTTGTAGGATGAGCATGGGTAGGTAGGGTAGCATATGGAGGGGCTTCTATCTTGCAGCCTAGTGACTATTTCCTAGTTGGCAGAGGAAGTTTTGTATAAGTGATAACTAAATATAATGTGTGTTTGATAATAAAACTTAAGATAATTAAAAAGAGGAATTGTGTGCCTTTCATTGGGAATTTGATGCTACCTAGAATTGTGCACCTTCCATTAGGAAGTTGATGCTGCCAATACTAGCTTGGGCTTGTCGATGCCAAGTAACTCTCCATGATGCTAACCCCTACTTAGTAGCCTATTGAGTGTCTGACCATGACCTATACTCCTTGCATTGTCTTAGGTTCTTGGTTACAACCATCATACTGTCTAGCATGAGTGTTAGCCATGGATGTTGTTTTTGTGTGTTTGTGGTTGGATCATTATCTCCATTAGCATGGTGAGTGTGGACCTACAGGTGCCACATGGTTGGGAGGTGTAGCTACCTTCACCACTACTAGGGACTGGTGTACAGAGATGGTCTTTTATCCTAGTGCAACTGTTGTTGGATGTTTTCACTTGGTACTTCAAGTTTTGAAGTATGCTTTCTTATGATTTATGCTTTCATTAGAATGCTTGGATATCATATTTAGATGATGTTAGTTTATTTTATGCATTCCCATATTATGATGTTTAGCATATGACTAGATGATGTGAATTGTTGTATTGGATTATCTTTTGCTTATTGGGTTAGCATGTTAGATTTCCTTATTATGGTGATTAGCATGTGATAGGTGATGTTATCTACTTGTAGGATTATCTTATGATTTCCTACTAGCATGTTATATTTTCTTATGCTTATATTGTAGTATGTTTTAGTAGTGACATCCCTATTATAATAGTACCAATGATCTAATCAGTGGCTTGGTATGTTATGTGCGGGGGATGGCTAGGATCCATGATGGTCTTATGATGCTATTGATGGTTGGGAGGAACTACGTACTTAGTTGTTTTGTTCATTGTGATGTTGCTTCTATACACTACAATGTTGCTTTCAGTACATTCTTTTACTGCTATGGTTTAGATGGATAGACGTTCCTCTTTCTTGTTTCATAGCATCTTATTTTTTTATGTACTTGAGTGTTCATTCCTCAACTTATGTGGATCTAGTACTCTCCAATGTGAGGTTTTGAACTTTTTCTTACCCTTTTTGTTTTCCTTAAGTGCTTTCTCTCCTTTCTTGGGTGACCATGTGTCAACATGGCACTATAGAATTTTGTAACACACACCCAATGGAGATATGTCGTACAATCCTTGATTGTATCACATGTCTCTTAGAGAAATATTGGGCAATACTTTCCAGTATTGCACCCCCTCTAAAGAAGTATCTATGGTACTTGTATTGTATTGTACAACCTTAAGAGATGTGTTGCCCAATCCTTGAAAGTTTCACCCACCTTCTTGAGAAATATCACATGATACTATAAAGTATCACCCAATGTTGATTTAAAGTATCGCTTGGCTTTTGAAAAAACTAGTGCGGATGAACAATGAGCACTTTTTAGTATTACCTAGACTTTTTGGGAGGCATTTTGGGTACCCTCTTAGGTTTTCTTCAATCCTTTGGAGTTGAATTTTGAATTCATAATATTTTGGTTTGGTTTCAGTTATGCATCTTTCATTGTCAGTCATTTAGTTTGGTAGTGGCATTTGGAGATTAATTGGTTTCTTAGATTGTTGGTGAAGCCTTCCATTGCAATCTTTGTGATCCTTGTATGATTTTGTCATGTACATTCATCATTGTAATATATATATATATGTATATGTATATGTATATGTATATGTATATGTATATGTATATGTATATGTATATGTATATGTATATGTATATGTATATATCTTGGCTTGAATTGAATCCCTGTTCCAAGGATCTCCAGGCAGGACATTAAAATACTTCTACAAAGACTTTGTTTGATTGTCATAAAAATAAGAAGAAGTATGTATATATAGTCCACCCAAAGCATCACATTTATCATAATAAACAAAATTAATGGATATCAAAAAAAATAAAAATCCTAACTATTATTGAGTTCACTTCAAATACCATAAGATCAGAATTTTTGGATGGTCATAAAGGAAGTTATTGTCAAATCCTTCATGAGACCCCTATTATTGAGAGTTTATAACTAGTTATTAAACAATCTATATATTCTTCTATAAAAAGTCATGGAAAAATTCCAAACATACTTTAATTTAAAAAGTCCATAATTTTACAACTTCAAATACCATTTAGACTATATCTAGTCAATATACTAGTTAAGTAGAACACATTAAAGGGGCACTACTGTGATTGCCACAACAAACTATAAGGAAACTTTATCCTTCAATCCAAGCACTTGTGGAATTGTCTACAAATAATATACTTCATTTTCATTCATTTCATCATCACTTTAAGGAATATTACATCCAAATTTGTTACATAAACTCATAATTGTCAACCAAGGTTCTCCCAAATCATGACAATCAAAGAGACTACTTGATCTAATCTTTACTAAATCCTCCTTTAACATTTTTCCATGGACCTCCTTTTGATTAAAACAAGGAATTTAAAGACCCCTATTGGTTTTATATCTAAATTAACTTATTGGGACTAGATTTCTTCCTCGTGCATCAATTTTACATTTTTTTACAAAAGTTACACCATTGTAAAAGTTGCACTTTTGCAACTTTTCAACAACATTTTCTTTTAAACATAAATGACCTTGAACTTTTCACAAAGTTTGATCATTCAATTACCTAATGAAGTGGAGAATTCTCTCAAATTTCTCAAATTTGCAAATTCATTCCTCATTACTAGCACAATATTGACCAAATTAGAGGCAACAATAACTTATCAATGTTCTATGCTTCAATTTTCCTCATTCCCAAATAGACTTAAATCACTAAAATCTAAATATTGAAATTCTTCAACATTCCAATATAATAATCATGTACACCACCAAAAAAATGTCATATATTCCACAATAATAATTGATTCATATGATGATGGGAATTTACCCAATAAAAGTAAACTTTTTGAAATTGTTCTATAATATCTCACTTATTCCCACATATTGATTTGTCAGTCAAATAAAAATCTCCACTAAATAGTTTGATAATAACTAGTAAAACTCTTACCACAAAAATTAACCAAATCTGACTTAAATTGGTTTGTAATACACAAATAACTAATACTGTCTTTTCTATTTAAAAGAAACCAGAATTTTCATTTGCAAAATCAATTCATATCCCAATGATAATTTGCAGCCCATAATATGACTTGACCATCAAATTCTTCCTACTTCAGCAATCTGTATAAACTAAAATTTAAATTCAAATTGTTGAGGGGATCAGGCGTCTATTTTATTTCCATGAAGAAGATAGTTTTCAGATTTAAATTTAGAAAAGAAATTGATCCAAACATGCTAAGAAAAATAGATTTTGTAAGTTCACAAAATCTTCTCTAAGGTGGCTAATGTATTTCGTGTAAGCATGGCTGATTGGTTCCATATAAAATAGAATTTTAGGTCCAAAACCAACAAAACCGATTAAAAAAATGGAATTCCACCAAGAAAATTGATACCCATTGAAATCAAGTTATCAATACTTACAGTATCTTGAGAAAATGACATTGACCTAAAGGGAACAAAACAAACACAAATGGAATCAAAATCTAAAATTTCTCATATTATTATTTTTCTACCATTCTCATCGTTCTTGGTTGTACAGTGAGAGGAACAAAATCTCATTTACATTTTAATCCATCCTCTAAACTCCCCCTTTTTTCAATCGACTAACTTTATTTTAAATACCTCATTCTTAATGGTTATAAATTCTTTAACTACCCATGATAACCTTGTATTGTTTCTCTCTTAGATTTTCAAGGCTACTTGGGGAAAACTTTAGATAATATTATTATCTTATTAAATCATCATCCATTGTCATTATCTTGTTACTAGTTGCAAGAAATTATAAGAACAACAATAATTTCTAATTGGCATGATTCCTCATTATTTTATGTGTGAGGTGGTATTGTGTGTTTGTAATATGACTGTCTACAATCATATCTTTCATGGTTGTATTGCTCTTAGTTTCAGAATAGAATGAAAACACTCTTTCAGGAATGGTGCTATGAAAGTTTTGAGCTAATGATTTTTGAACCTTGAGGTTAGAAATTTTTGGAATGAAGTTCTCATTTTTTGATTTCTTACTAGGCTCAATTTGTTGTCCATAATCTAGTTGGCATGCAACCAACTATGGCAACTAGTATGCCTATGTATTCACCAAGGAGTCCTGGACTTGGGCAATAGATATTCTATGGTCAAGGACCACCTTAATTGATGCCTCCATAGGTTCTTATTTATACTTTAAAAAAAAAAATTTGGTTAAAATTTATGTTTATATAGTTACTTCAATCTCATATTGCTATTGTTGTTTACTCTATTTCTTCACATTTTGCATTTTGTTTCCTTATCACATTCAACTTGCAATGTTATGACTTCATCTCATATTTCCATCATTGTTTATTATTTTTCTTCACATATCCCTTTATCACATTCAACACTACAATGCTTTTCTTCTTTCAATTCAACCAAGATAAATTATTGAGATGTTAGCATCTAAAGTGCTTTTGTGAATTGGATTTTTTTTTTTGAAAGTGAAAGTTATTGATATAAATATTTTATTATGATTATGTTTTAATAGTTTAGATGTTGCACTAATATGGGCCTTCATACAAAATTGAATCTAGTGGTTGGGCATCATGTAATAATATTTGTTATTATTATCTATTTTGATTCCAACTGATGGAGTCAATGCCTCCAATGATCCATCCTCAAATTTGTGAATGTAATGTCTTGAGTTCTCTTACAAGCAATTTTTGACTACATCCCATAGGCACATCAAAAGAAACATTTGTTTGTGGCTATGAGTGGTTCAAATATGCATTAGAAACCTTGTTTAGGTGATACGAATTGTCATGCCCAAATTTCCCAGGCAAAACACAACCAACAAATATTTTTTTTAAAGGAAAACTAGAGGTAACATGTAAAGAACTATACTAGCTATGAACATTTTTTCGGTCTATGGAGGAAAAGGACACCATTTCTATTTCCTCAGGGATGTTAGAAGATACTAATTCAACCATCAAATTGGAGATGATAAAACTACTTGGTGTGAAGGAAATTGGTTTTCATTTGATATCATGCACTTCAGGTGACCACAGTGATGGAGACACAACCCAAGCACAGAATGGACACAATAGGAAAGGGAAAATTATAATAACTATGAAAATATGCTACTACACTTAGTGCAGAGAAATAGACTCCAAAACATGCCCTATAGGCTTATAATAGCATAAATCTAGAGATAATTTCTTCTCCCAATACCTTCTCTCAAACTCCACTTTGAACTGCCTTTTACAATGCCAGAATTGTCCTTAAATAGACCCCAAAGGGTTAAGGATTAGGAATACATTCTAGAAAGTGCTAGTTGGCATCCACCAACCAAATAGAAGGCTCTAGAAGCCACGTTAGAAGTTGGCACAAAATTAGAAGAATCCAGAAATGGTAACCGAACTTTCAGGAGGCATAACTTTTATACCATAGCTCTGATTGATGAACCATTTACATTTTTGAAAAGCTCTCGAAGTGCTCTATAGCCCTATGGACAAGCCCCGATCATATCCCATTTTTTTTCCTTATACAAGGTCATTTAATGCCCTAAACCTAACTTTGACGCATTCTTAGGAGGTCTCCAAAAATTTAAAAACTGTGATAACTTTCAAACTGTGCAGCCTTTTGACCCGATTCTTTTTCTAGAATATTCTAAATTAAAATTTTTAATCCTCCCTCCAATTTACACCTTCTAATCCACCATAATTATGGTTCAATTACATAGTCCTATTTTTTTGACATTTACACGTATCCCAAGGTGCTCAAATACTCTATCCTAGAACACTAATAGTGGAACTGTGAGAGTTGGAACCTTTATTTGACCCAAATGGGTATCTAAAAATGAAAACACATGAAACAAAAACTAAGTCTAAGTACATTTTTTTTGGGTGACATAGGATTGCCCTTATACCTCTAGATGCTCCTACATCACACAGGGTACCAATTTATTTCCTAACATTAATTGACCCTAATAGCTAGGTGAAGTTATTATATTGGATTCACATCCTATCCTCAAGGTGAGACATTATGCATGTAATTATGAAACATAGATTTTGCATTGATGTGTTACAATGATTCCATAATTGCTTCTGCGGAGTATGTATGTAATTTCCCCAAGTAAAAGACTACTTCTCGTTACAACCCATATCCCATTTCATTTTATTCTATTATTTCATCTTTTTATTTTATAATCTTCTTTTATTTAGGTATACCAAATTTGATGATTATCTTGCACATGGTCATTTCATTAGTTCCTAATTTAATAACCTAATCCTATACCATTACTTGAACTTGAAACCATATATATATGTACTATTCATTTTAACTCCACTACCTCTAAAATCTTATTATTAAATAACACTTTTAAGTGTTGATTAACCTCTAGATCAGATTATAAGATCATTAAGTTCATAACTTCTTCTGCACCTTTAATCTGACTATTGACCACGTAGTTATATACTTACTACTTGTTTCCTAATTTTATTTTCTAAATGAACTACCACTAGAGCTTACTAGCAACCTTGAGTACTTCCTAGGTATTGTCCATACTTATCTTTCTACTAATTATTAACTTTTCATTCTCACTAACAATTATATTTACTAATACCTCTATAGCATACTAACTACACAATACAACTACTAGCTACTTCACTGCTTGCATGCTAGAAGAGTTCATCTTGTTAACCTCACATTTCCTAAATTACACCTTCTCCTCACCCGTACCCCCTCAAGTGGATCACTAGCCAAATCGTTGGATATATATTGTATTGCATAAAAATGTAACCAAAGAATAAAAGCTAAGAAACTAACATCTATTCCTACATGATCATGCAAACCTCAAAATATGAAAGATAAACATGTAAATAAGCAACATGAAACAAAAAAGAGCATAAAAGCATTCAAAATATCACTATGCAAACCTCATGAAACCATCAAGTGTAGATGATTTCCTTGCTAATGGGATATGGTTGCTCACAAATCTTGCAACATAACAATGAGGTAGATGGTGCTTGTGGAAATGAGGAGAGGGCTCTCCTTTTATAGAAAAAGAGATGCAGTGGACGGCTGAGATCGAATGCAAGATGAAGGGCTAGGATCTTTCAGGATCAATGAGGTGTCAATGAGGTGGATGCCAAGTAGATTCCTCATGGATTAGGGTTTTTGACCATTCAAAGGGGGCAAGATGCTCACATATGTGTGAGAAACCTTTGATGGTGACATGTGCATAAGGTTTGAGAAGCATGGCTTCTCATACATGTGTGAGACAAATTGATTCTCATGCAAGAGGACAAGTGTGCAAGAGGTGTGAGAATGAATGGGTTCTCACACATTTGTGAAACAACTTGATTCTCATGCAAGAGGACAAGTGTGCAAGAGGTGTGAGAAGGCATGGCTTCTCACATATGTGTGAGACAACTTGATTCTCATGCAAGAGGACAAGTGTACAAGAGGTGTGAGAAGGCATGGCTTCTCACATATGTGTGAGACACCTTGACTCTCATGCAAGAGGAAAAGTGTGCAAGAGGCATGGAAGACATGAGGGATGAGGAAAGTGTGAACATCCTTCACATAGGTGTGAGGATTCCTCACACATGTGTGAGCACACACTTAGGATTAAAAGTGGATTAGCAAGGTGGTTATGCAAAGAAAGCATGATTAAGGAATTGGGTAGGTTTAGAAAGGTGGGTTAGGTTAGGAAAGTGAGGTTAGGTGAGGGTCAAAGGTAGGAGCCATGTGTTCAAATAGGATTAAATGTAATATTTAATTCCAAGTGGAATTAGGAAAAGATTAATTAAGTAAATGAAGTACTTAATTAAAGTGAATGGGTTAGGATTTAAACAAACCTTACTTTATTTAAATCAAGGAATGGCTACGATTTAAATAAACCTTAGTTTATTTAAATCAAGGTAAGGCAAATGTAATTAAATAAATGCAAATTTATTTAATTAAAGGTAGGGTAATTAAATAAATAATAAATATTTATTTAATTGGCTAAGAAATGGGATTTAGACAATTTTAGGTGTCTACATATATATATATACTTTAATTGGTTTAATTTATTATAATTATGATTTCTTTTACATTTTCTAAGATTTAAGTTGCATGTACTTGATGAGGAAGCTTCATAAGCTATACTAAGTTGACGTAATTTCTCTATGTACAAAATATACATGCATATAAGAAAGCAACAAATAACTACATCATAATATATTTATGACTCATTTAATATTAAGTTACTTTATTCATGTGTGTGTGTGTGTGTGTTGTTGTGTATACATACATACATACATACATACATACATACATACATACATACATACATACATACATACATATATATATATATATATATATATATATATATATATATATATATATATATATATATATATATATATATATATATATATATATAAACTCTTTTGACATCAATCATAAGCTTACATTATGTCTGGTAATTATTACTACTTCTCACTTACTAATCTAACCCATAATTATTTGTTTACTAACTATATTATTCTAACTATTAATCTATCCCTTACTCCTTTAACTACTACTACCTCTAAAATAAGAAAATGTCCTAGCCTTAACCAAGTGCCAAACTCCATGGTTTAATAGCCCTACACATCTTACATAACCCCATCCTACATGTCTTTTCCCATTCCCCTAGACATCTACATTCCCTATGTTAACATTTTCTCTTCCTCCCAATGTGGAGGCATCCAAGAGAATTTCTACTTAGTAATGAAGAAAAAGAGTATAAACTTCAAATGAAGGCCCATTTATCCAAGGTGCCAAAGTCATAATGAACATAGTAACCCATGTCTAGCTACTCCCAAGTATGATGATGGTTGGTGGGATGGGGACCATTGTCCTCCAACCAAGTTTTTGGGGTTCTTTACCTTTCCCAGTCATGAAGAAGATGGTCACCTATAAGAGGGGAAAGGGGGGGTTCTAACTTATTTCAGACAAAAGTCTTCAAGTACTTATTTCACATGACCCCAAAGTGTTTACAAAAATAGGTGACAATGCATAGGGATGATTTAAAATTTTATATTTGTTTTTTTAAATGCTGTTTTCTTTGTTCAATGTCATAGGAAGATGGAACTTTAACTCTCATGGGACTATTTCTATTGAAATTTGATTGAAAAGATCATTATTGAAGAAGGGAGATTGTTGATAAAGAATGTTTTCAATCATTTTTTTATTACTGATGTCAAACCTACTTTTTGTTGGAATGATAATTGATTATAAGATCTAGGTACTATCACTTAGTTGATTGATGAGAGGATTTAATCAATAAGATGTAACAAAAGTACCTAAGGGAAAGGTTGAGTTATGATTTTGTAATGAAGTAGAAGGATTAGTTAAGATAATGGTAAAATGATGTATTGATAATACACTTGAAGATACAGAGGTTGGCCACTCTTAAAAACTCTAGACAAATAAGCTATAATAAAACTATCTACAAAGCTTGACTAAATTCATCAGTGGATGCCGAGTAAGTTAGTTCATGCCGAGTAGATTATCAATAAGTGCTGAGCAAATGCAAAATCTAATGTGTACCAAGTGAAATAGAAGGTGTTGAGCAAGTTTAGGTACCGAGCTAAATAAAATGTAATAGGTGTCAAGCATCAGTAAAACTTAGTTGATGCCGAGTGAATCTATAGTAGGTGCCAAGTAACATAGTATGTATTGAGCATCAAAAAGTCAGTAGTGCCAAGTTGCTACATTATTTGAAAAGTCAAAGGTTCACCAGATCTGAGCTAATAAGTTTGTTACCTTGAATTTTGTGAACTAGATGGAGGATAAGGATGTTGAGTTGGTGGTGTAGAATTCTAAGTTAACTATTTTTAGGAAAATACAAGTGGATTCCACATGATGTTTCTAGAAGAAATAAGATAAGGGGAAGATACATTGTATCTTACCTAATCCATTCAAACCCAAAACAAGAGCAAGAATATAAGACCAAGAAAAGTATTCAAAACTCCTACTTAAGGTGTTATAGGTCAAGAATCAAAGAGAGATTGGGAGAGAGTGTGTGGCATCAAGGAGAAGGCATTGAGAGGAAAGAATAGAGTACATAGACTCTACTTCAATAGGTGACCATAGAAGTGATTGCATTGGCACAATGAACATGGAGACTCAAGAAGACAAAGTTTGAAAGGAGGACAAGTTGTCAGAGCTACAGAGACTGAAAGCCAAGAAATTTTTTGAATTGAATTGAGATCTAAAATTTGCAACTCATTTTGTGAGTTATATCAAATCAAAAGCCCTTATTATTACTCTCTAGCAATTGTATCAGTTAGGGAAAAATCTTATGGACTTAGGTTGGTTTAATAGCCATTGAGAAATCATGTAACAGGGTGACATTCCAAGTGAATGTTTTAAATTCCTTTAACTAGGCTCAGACCTAACAAGGTGGTTGAAATCCCTTAATCGGGTCACATTTAACAGTGTGTTTTGTAGCCTTTAACAAGGTAAGCCTTTCATAGGGCATCACTTCAGAAGAGTGAGAAACAAGGTAGCATATTACTAGTGGTTTTCCCAAATTGGGTTTCCACATAAATCATTGTGTCATGTGTTGATTTTTTGTGTCTCGTTCTTGCATTTTGAGTTATCAGTAACTTGCTAAGAAGAATTTTTATCCTAGATGCATGGTTAGATTAAATGGGCTCACTATACTTAGTGAAAAAAATTTATTAGGACATTTGGACCTTGAATAACTGATTCACCCTCCAGTTATTCTAAAATATTTCTAACAATTGGTATCAGAGCCATCTGCTAATTTGGTTTAAAGGTACTCGAAGCAAAAAGATCAAGATGTCTAAGAGAGAAGTTCCCAAGCTTAACAAAGATAACTTTGTTGCATGAAAAAAATTAATGAAGCTTCACCTTGGATCAATAGTTGATCATGCACAAACATCAATCATAGTAGACCATGTTGATCCAGCTCATGTACCTACTACAGAAGATATGAAGAAAAAGAAGGAATACAATCAGACAATGCTAGAGATTGCCTCTGCTCTCAACTATGCTGAATTTGATGACATCAAGGGATGTACCTCTACATTCAAGATGTGGGAAGCCTTGACAAATATTTATGGAGTAGATTACAATGTCCAAAGAGCTAAAGTAGAAAACCTCAAAGGAAAATTTGATGAAATGAGAATGGAGGAAGGTGAGAACATTGCTCAATATACCTTTAGAATAAAGGAAGTAGTAAGTGCAATAAAAAGTGTGACTGGTCATTTAGAAGATGAAACTATTATTAGAAAAAATTTAAGAACCTTGCTCCCCATCTATGCTATTAGACTATCAACCATCCAAGAGTTGAGATGCATACCAGGAAACAAACTAACTCTTGAAGGTATAGTGGGAAGACTTACTGCATTTAAGTCATCCAACTTTGATAACTATAGACCTAAGAATCTTTAATTTACTTTCAAGGCCAAGTTGTTGCAAGACACTGAAGAGGTAAAACCAAAGAAGAAGAAAAGTAAGATAAAATATGCATCTAGTGATAGTAACATAGATGAAGAAGATGTGGAACAATTGGAAGCATTGTTGGCTAGAAGATTTCACAAAGGAAAAGGTAAATTCAAAGGTAAGTTTCCTATCATTTGTTTTAATTGCAATGAAGTCGGACATATTGTTGCAAGGTGGAAATAGAAAAAGAACTATAGAGAAGGCAACAAGTACAAGAACATAAGAGAAGATGATAGCAAAAATTACAAAGACAAAGGCAAAAGTGCTAGATTGATGAAGAAGAGAATTTTGATAAAAATGAAGATGAGGTAGTCTATGTAGCTATGAAGGATGAGTTAGATGAAGATGGGGCAACAACACTAGTAACCTATGTAAACAAGAATGATAGGTGGATCATAGATAGTGGATGCTCACATCACATGACAAGAGACAAAAGTAAGTTTGATACCTTAACTCAATATGATGGAAATAGTGTTAGATTTGGAAATGATGCTCCATGTCTAATCAAAGGAAAAAGGTTCTATTAATCCTACAGAGAAAATTTCATGTGATAATGCATATTATGTTGAAGGATTGAACTACAATTTGTTGAGTGTGTCACAGTTAGGAAATGTAGGATGAAAAGTAGAATTTTGTTAACAAAACTACCAAAATCTATGACACTGATGGAAATCTAATAAGAAAAGGAGACCAAACTAGGAGTGATCTATTTTACCTAGATATAAAGGATGCTTCCTATCTTATTGTAAGATTTGATGATGTGTGGCTATGGCATAAAATACTATGTCATGTCAACTTTGATAATCTAATTAGCATCAGCAATATGAAGAAAGTTAGAGGTTTTCCTAAACTAAAGAAGCCTAATAATACAATGTGCAAACAGTGTCAGCTAGGAAAGATGACCACATCAAGTTTCAAAAGAAAAACCTATACTTCCAAAGAAGTATTAGAGTTAGTCCAAACTAATTTCTGTGGCCCAATAGAAATGCAAAGCTACAAAGGAGACAGATATTTTAGATTGCATAAAATTGTAACCAAGATTATGTAAACCTAAAACTATGAACAAATGAATAAGCAAATGACAAAAAAAGACCATTCCACCTCTACAACTCAACAAAGGCATCCATAAGAAGCCTTGTTGGTGTATCTTAGATGGAGAATATGTTTGGTATGCTCGTAGGAATACAACAATGGATGAATCTCTTGGATGTGTGAATGCAAGTGTGAGTGATGGAATATGTACCTACACTAGATGATATGAGAAATCAAAATGACAGAATGATGATGCAATGATAAGAGATTCTAATGGTACCTAATGGATGATAATGACTTCTAATGACTCCTAACTCACCAGGCCGAAAAGCTTGAGACAAGATGTCTATTTAAAGTAGATGGAGGAAGCATCTAGAATGTGCTTAGAAACCACTAGGAGATAAGGATAAAGATTGACAACTAAGCACCTTATCTCACATTCTAGATAGATGGATAAGACTGATGAGGTGGCATGTGTGTGTAGAAGATTCTTATGGTGTAGACAACATGTGCTTAAAAGATATATGGACCCATGTGATGACAACTCATATGAATGCACATACTTCTAGGCAGTTTGGATAAAGATTAAATTAAATAAACTTTAATTTAATCAAGGTCTAGAAGAATTAATGGGAATATGGAAGATTTTAAATAAATAAAATTTATTTAAAAAAGGAATATGTGGAGAATCATGTGTTAATTTAAACTAACACATTAGAGCTAGGAGTATTTAAATTAAATTTAAATACTTAGGCAAAAATGAACCTATTTAATTAAAATAATTTAATTAAATAAGTAGAGGAATGTGACTAGTATTAATTAGATTAATATAGTCATTTGGAATGATTTTTGGTGTCTACAGATATATAATGTTGTTTGTTGATGATTGCTCTAAGATGATGATGGTCATGTTCTTAAAGAAAAAATCTAATGAATTTCAAATGATTAAGTGGTGTTTGGCCAGGGTTGAGAAAGAAACAAGGAAGAGTCTGAAGTGCCTAAGATCAGATAGAGGAGGAGAATTCACATCAAAAGAATCTAAGACATTTTGCAATGATAAAGGAATTAAGAGACAAAAATTAACACCTAGAACTCCCCCATAGAATGGAGTTGAAAAGAGGAGGAATAGATTAGTGATGGACTACACCAAAACATTAATGATGGATAAGAATGTTTCTCCAAAGTAGTGGAGAGAAGCTGTAAGTATAGCTATCTACACCCTGAATTGAGTACAAATCAAGAAAGGTATAAATGCAACACCTTTTAAATTATGGTATGATTATTCACCCAATATAAAACATTTCAAAGTGTTTGGTTGTAAGTGCTATATTCTTAAAGACTCTAGAAATGGAAAGTTTGATGCAAAGAGTGATGAAGGTATATTCTTTGGATACTTCACTAGAAGTAAAGCATATAAGTGTTTAAATACTAACACTAAAAAAATTATGGAAAGTGAAAATGTAAACTTTTATGAGCATAAAAAAATTCAAGTTGATGAATCCATCAAGAATCTAGAAGAGTACAAATCCTCTATATACTTCTATGAAGGAATTCCTACTAAAGGAGAAGTTGCCAATCAAGTTGGGAATCATTAACAAGTTTTAGTATCAGCCAAGTCACAACTAGTGAATGTCGAGTTGCATTCAAAATTTGAGTTGTAGAATGAAGAAAATGCACATTTTGATTCTAAAATCAATACACATGGAAGATATATTGAGCTACCTAAAAGAGATGTGCATAGTGACTCTGAAGTTGAAAGACTAGACATGGAAATAAGGAAAGAACCAAGGCAATCCAAGTATGTGAGAAGACATCACCCTACTGAACAAATCATTGGCGACAAGGAAGTCAGACCAATTACAAGAAATAGACTAAGACATGAATCATGTCTACTAAGCAAGATTGAACCCAAAATAGTGAAAGATGCACTACAAGATGATGAGTGGTGTAAAGCTATGGAAGAAGAGATTGAGCAGATAGAGAAGTAAAAAACTTTCACTTTAGTTCCAAGACCAGTTGATAAGAATGTGATTGGTACCAAGTGGGTATTTAGGAACAAGCTAGATGAGAATGGTGAGATCACAAGAAATAAGGCCAGATTAGTTTATAAAGGTTATTCTCAAGAAGAAGGATTGGACTATGGGGAAACATTTTCCCCTATTGCAAGGATGAAATAAGTAAGAACTTTAATTGCATATGCTACTTACAAAGGTTTTAAAGTCTACCAAATCAATGTAAAGTCTACTTTTCTGAATGGTATACTAGAAGAGAGAGTCTACATAGAACAACCAGAGGGGTTTGTTGATGAAAAAAACATAAAGCACTCTATGGTTTGAAACAAGTGCCTAGAGCTTGGTATGAGAGACTTCAAAAATATCTTGTGAAGATAGGATTTGAGAGAACATATGACAACAACAACAACAACTTATATATCAAGACAGAAAAAGGTAAGGACATTCTGATATTTGAAATCTTTGTTGATGATATAATATTTGGAGGAAAAGATGCACTATGCAAAGATTTCGCTAATTAGACGAAACATGAGTTTGAAATGTCAATGTTTGGGAAAATCAAATTCTTTGTTGGATTGCAAGTATATCAACTAAAACATGGAATATTTGTAACCCCATAAAAATATATCAAGGAGATACTCAAAATATTTTTCTTAGAGGATTCAAAAATAGTCAATACACCAATGATAATAGGACATAAGTTATCCAAGAATGATGAATCAGCTAAAGTAAATCAGACAATGTACAGATCAATGATTGGAAAGTTACATTATGTTGTACAAAATAGACTAGACATTACATTATCTATTGGAAGAGTGGCAAGATTTTCTACAAACCCAAGAGAAAATCATCTTATGGTAGTAAAAGGAATAATAAGGTACCTAAAAGGAATAGATGACTTTGGCTTATACTACAAGAGGACTAAAAAGTTTGAATTGAATGC
This sequence comes from Cupressus sempervirens, assembly GCA_028749045.1. Lineage (NCBI taxonomy): Eukaryota > Viridiplantae > Streptophyta > Pinopsida > Cupressales > Cupressaceae > Cupressus > Cupressus sempervirens. Next base: position 555,030,549 of record CM053792.1, read on the forward strand.
CTACACTAATGTAGATTGGGGAGGTAATATAGATGATATAAAAAGCATCAGCGGAGGAGCACTTTTCTTAGGTATAAGATTAGTCACTTGGACTAGAAAAAAAGAAAAGTTGTACCTCATAGTCCATAATTGAAGCTGGGTATATTGTTGTTGCCATAAACTATACAAATATTGTATGGATCAAGCACCTGTTGAAAGGTATGAAGAAAGAAATAATTGAACCTATGATACTCTATTGTGATAACACAAGTTTCATCAACATATCAAAGAATCTTGTGATGCATGCGAAAACAAAGAACATTGCAATTACTTATCACTATGTATGAGAACTAGTGGAAGACAAACAAGTGAGATGGAATATGTCAACTCAAAGGAACAAATTGTTGACATCTTCACAAAACCATTACCTAAAGATGCATTTGAGTATCTTGGAGGTAAGGGGTAATACCCCTATCCAAGGTTTTTTGAGTAAGAAAAAGAATTCCCTACATCAAATGAGTTGATTGCTGAAATGATATAAATTGATGTAGAGGATACTTACTTCACGTTTTGCCTGAAGAAATTAAAATACTGAAATTCCAAACAAATCATAGGCAAGGTGATAGAGGGAGAAACTAGAGTTCCTACAAATGCTACACTTGCATGATAAGATGTTGAAATAATATTTCTTTGGCATTGTTGTCAAAGAGAGAGAAATAACAAAAACTAATCAAATCTACAGGATCAAATTTGATAGTAGAACAAAAAGGAGAAGACATGTATTAGAAAAAGAGGAATTCCTAATACTTTGAAAGAGGGATTTACTTACAAAATTTAGAGGGAGTCATAAGAAATTCAAAGTTTCTAATAGAATGAATAATTTTGGATACAAAGTTTTCTTTTTAGCATTTGACTTACTATTCTAACCTAGTTAACATTTTGATAACTTGGTAGATTAGTTTGGTTTGCCACCAATGCCAAAGAGGGAGATTGTTGAAATTTGATTAAAAAGATCATTATTGAAGAAGGGATATTATTGATAAAGAATGTTTTCAATCATTTTTTTGTCACTGATGTCAAACTTTCTATTTTCTAGAATGACAATTGCTTATAAGATCCAAGTACTATCACTTAGTTGATTGATGAAGAGGATTTAATCAATAAGATGTAACAAAAGCACCTAAGGGAAAGGTTGAGTTATGATTTTATAATGAAGTACAAGGATTAGTTAAGAAAATGGTAAAATGATGTATTGATAATACACTTGAAGATACAGAGGTTGGCCACACTTAGAAACTCTGAAAGAATAAGTTATAACAAAATTGTCTACAAAACTTGACTAAATTCATCAATGGATGCCAAGCAAGTTAGTTCATGCCAATAAAATTATCAATAAGTGCTAAGAAAATGTAAAATCTAGTGTATGTCAAGTGAAACAAAAGGTGCCAAGCAAGTTTAGATGTCAAGCTAAATAAAATGTAATAGGTGTCAAGCTAGATAAAATGTAATAGGTGCCAAGCATTAGTAAAACTTAGTTGATTCCAAGTGAATCTACAGTAGGTGTCGAGTAACACAGTATGTGTTGAGCATCAAAAATTCAATAGTGCCAAGCTACCACATTATTTGAAAAGTTAAAGATTCACCAAATCTGAGCTAATAAATTTGTTACCTTGAATTTTGTGAACTAGAGGAAAGATAAGGATGTTGAGTTGGTGGTGCAGAATTCTAGGTTAACCATTTTTAGGCAAATATAGATGGATTCCATATGATGTTTCTTGAAGAAAAAAGATAAGGGGAAGATACATCGTATCTTACCTAATCCAGTCAAACCCAAAATAAGAGTGGGAAAAGTATTCCAAACTCCTACTTAAGGTGTTATAGGTCAAGAAGTAAAGAGAGATTAGGAAAGAGTGTGTGGTGTCAAGGAGAAGGGATTGAGAGGAAAGAATAGAGTATAGAGACTCTGCTTTAATAGGTGACCACAAAAGTGATTGCATTGGCATAATGAGCATTGAGACTCAAGGAGACAAAGCTTGAAAGGAGGACAAGTTGTTAGAGCTATAGAGACTAAAAGCCAAGAAAATTTGTGAACTAAATTGAGATCTAAAATTTGCAAGTTATGTTGTGAGTTATATCAGATCAAAAGCCCTTATTGTTACTTTCTAGCAATTGTATCAGTTAGGGGAAAATCCTATGGACTTAGGCTAGTTTAATAACCATTGAAAAATCCTTTAACAAGGTGACATTCCAAGTGAATTTTTTTAAGTCCTTTAACCAGGCTCACTCCTAATAGGGTGGTTGAAATCCCTTAACTAGGTCACATTTAACAATGTGTTTTGTAGCCTTTAACAGGGTAGGCCTTTCACAGGGCATCACTTCAAAAGAGTGAGAAACAAAGTAGCATGTTACTGGTGGTTTTTCCCAAATTGGATTTCCATGTAAATCATTGTATCATGTGTTGATTTTCTATGTCTCATTCTTGCATGTTGATTTATCAATAACTTGCTAAGAAAAATGTTTAGCTTGGATGCATGGTTAGATTAAATGAGCTCACTATACTTAGTGAAAAAGTTTTATTAGAACATTTGGACCTTGAATAACTGATACACCACCCCTCCCCCCCCCCCTCTTAGTTATTTTAAAGAATTTATAACATGTTTCAAGGTAAGGTGTTTTATTTATTTATTTATTTATTTATCCCAAGGTGATTAGATGTATTAGTCTCATAGGCAATTGCTTATTTTAAATTTGTTTCTTGCTACATAGGTAGGAATGGCTATTCTATCAATGCCCTACTAAGAAGAACCTAGGTATATTCCTACTTCATATTATATTGCTTTGTAATTGGGAGTGAGATATTTTCTCACTTCCCATACAAATTCTAGAGAGTGAAAGACTCTCCCTCAGCCTGTAATCTAATTGGCATAGTATTTTCCCTTAGATTTCTTTTGTCCTAGTATTACTTGAATAATTTTCTTTATGTAACCAAGTTGTTGTGATTCTTAGCTTGACATTATTTTTATGTTATTTTGATACTTAAATGTAAAACTAAATGTAATGGATCTATTAGAAAACACTAGAATAATGACTTAGCCCATGAATTTTCTTTGTAACCCAAATCAAATATGAATTAATTAGGTAAATCTATTCTATCAGTATTAGAACTTGAAATTATATTACTAAGGCATCATGAGATTTCCTTATATGAACAATATTTGGAAATGTATTCATCCTTGATCCCAAAATGAGAAGTATACAACAATGCAGATTCATTACATTAATCAATGTTATATCTTATAAAATGGTTTTTTTTTAATACTCCATTTATGACTATTAAGATTGTCAAGCTTTCCATTTCATTGCAACTAAATACTTGAACTTGAATTTTCCAATACAATTACATATAAAAATATCCAAGTTTCTTCATTTCTTTCATGGATGCATTTTTCGCAAAACTGGACCTAAAATGAAGACTCCACCTTTGCAATACAATAGAAAATGAAAAATTTGAAGGTTTCATCTTTACAATGTAATATTCCACAACATGGAGAAAAATTCATCCTTTCAAATGCATTATGATCTAACACATCCCTTCCTTGCTACTATGCAATACATTCCTTATATCAATATGAAACAGATGGAGAGAGGTTCTCCATAACATGCACAATGCACAAGGACAAGTTTTCTCCTTCAAGCATGTTTACAAGATGACCATTCCAAGCTTGTTTGCATTGCTCCCATGAGATCAAAATCTTCAAATACATCACAACAAAACAAGGACCATGGGTGCATTCCACCCAACCATAGGCCTCCAAAGAGACCACCCCCATGCTAGGGGAACAAGGCTCAAATTGGGTTACACATACAATCTTTTAGGAACATATTCATTACATATCAAAACTTGAACAATCCCATCCCAAGGGTAAATCACAATGGTTCATCAATGGAACCATAAACATAGGGAGAAGGTGTGCTTCAAAAATGGAGATTTTCCATATCAAACAATACCTACAACAAGAAATTTTCATGCCCTTTTGGAGCCTTTACAATCATGCTCCAAACATACTATCATCAGCTACAACTCTCTTGGACACCATACTCCATAAAATTTATTTATACATCATACTTCCCTTATCACCCCCAGCAAGATATGAATGATTATGGCATACAATGGAGCCCATACTCCAAGGTTCCCAATAAATTTTCAAGCCCAACTAACCCCTTCACTATAGACTTCTCTTCCCTTCCCAAAGGGTGAGTGAATCCCTCACACCCATAACAAAACTCATGCACAAAATCATGGAAGATAAAAAACAAGAAAAAAAGGAAAATCCAAACTTCATGCTCAACACCACACAACACAACACAACAAGATATAAGATGGTGACACACATTTCCCTTACAATGTCATTCTCACTACTTGCATTCTCATGAATGCAACACCAAAATTCAACTTCAAAATGGAAGCAAACTAACTACATGGCAAGAACACCAACCTTGAATCCTTTTGCAAAATGGAATGAAAAGTTGTAGAAGAGCTCCCTAGCTTTCAAACCCTACGTGTCTCTAAAGTTAGAGAGTGGGTAGAAAACCCACTAATTTCATCCCCAATCCTCTAAAAAGGATCCCAAAACCCCCACTATATAAAAATGGTCATAACATGAGCTGCCATTTCTTACACCCTTATCTCCTTCTAAAAGTGTAGCCTTGACCAACTAATAGAGTGGAAGAAGTCATTTGACACTCCCACTTTTGAATTTCTTTGAAAGTGAGTTGTTTGGAGGGTTCCTAAGGTCACCTAGGCATACTAAAGGTTAGATTTAGATCCCCAACCCATACAACTATCATGTGGGCACTTATTTTTCACCATCATAATCCCCTAGGACCACTTTTTGGTCGCCAAAAGTTAATGGAAAGTTGGAATTAGAACTTTCATGGATATTGGACTTATCCTAACACTTTTCATTGTGGGGCTAACTTGGATATTATTCTAGGGTTATGTTTAGGTTAGGTTACTTTCCCAAAACCCTAAATGCCAAGTTATTTCCATGTGGAAAACACAAGTGTCAAGTGTCACAAACACAACATATTACATTTAAAATGACCTGTCTCCAATAATGCATGCATTCAACTATCAACCACATACCATTCACATTACAAAATAAAACACATTACAAAGAGGTTTGAATCATTCCACAGATCTAACCTCGGCCATGCCATGTTTCACATAGGTTTGAGCTTTGGTCCACCATTAAATCCCATGGTCAAATTCTTGCATACTAAAGTTGAGCATCAGTAGTCCAAGAAATCATATAAGCAATATATAAATAAGTACAATAAATCACTTTCACATTCAACATTAGGCTTGCATATTTCATCATTTCCAAATAACTTTCTCTTTTAAAATTATTTTCTTATAAAACATTCAAAACATTGAAATACCAATCACTGCATATCAACATTGATTCTTATGTAACAAGATCAAATTAACATTCTAAACAACTTCATAATCTATTTTCTACCATAGCAATGAAATATTGAATTCATGGCTATTAAGTTACAAGGCATGTGATTTGGGTTCGATTACACATCTAAATCTATCCTTTGATACTAATCTCTATTTAAACATTACAATTTCACATTTGAAGCATTTATACAATTTTAGTTTCTATTAAAGCAATTGAAATAATTTAGAACATGAAATGAGGTTACTAAATCTATCAATTAGGCCATAATGTGGAGACATATGTATAGATCAAAAAATGCAAATATTAAAATGACATAACCCTATAGTCTCAAAAGTGTATGAAAACATAGAATTAGAAGTATCATAATGCAATTATGTCATCTATGCTATGATAGTTTAGGGAAGTCTTCACACTAATTTGGTCACTAACTAGACCATGGTTTACCAAGCCTCATGTAATCATGTTTGTTATTGTTGAGCATTTTGATGCTAGCTGATGGAGTCAAAATTTCCAAGGATCTGTACTCAAATTTGTGAATGTTATGTCTTGAATTCTCTTACAGGTTGTTGTAGAAAACAAACGATAAGCACATCAAAAGACACCTTGTTTTATGGCCATCACTGGTTCAAATTTGCATTAGAAACCTTGTTTAGATGATAGTAGATATTAATTTTCTCACTAACTATAAAATAGGCTCGTCAAAAGAAACCTTCTTTTATGGATGCAACTGGTTGGAATGTGTGTTAGAAACCTTGCTTAGACGATATTATTTTTCTCACCAACTGCAGATTCTTTAAAATCCCTATCACTATTTTTATTAAAAATCAACCTTCACAAAGATATGAGACAAGGGATTTGACCACACGTTGAAATTAGTATGGATTAGAAAAGCAACTCAAAAAAAGAATATGTCAGAACTTGTCTTGCATGGTAGCTCTAGCATGGGAGTTGAAATTGGAAAAGTGTGGGAAGACATACTCAACCAACATTAAGATATGGTTTCACATAAAGATAGAAATTGTAGATGTTAGAGACTGCCTACTATTTATAATAATAGTAATCTATCAACACAATATCAATGCCTTTCTCATTTCAACAATGTTGCCAAAAAATAATATCATGCCATTCTATAGCTATCTCTCAAAAAATAAGTAATTTTTTATGTGGTAAGAAGATTGTTGTTAAAGGTTATGCTTGTTGGAGTAGCAGAGAATTGTTGATGTAGAGCCTTTTTTTAGGGGTTGTAGATAAAGACACAAGAAGTCACCATTTCACATGATTGACATACCTAGCACTATTTCAACAAGCACAAATTGAGATTATATATATATATATATATATATATATATATATATATATATATATATATATATATTTGTAACTTCTCTCTATACAATCAACAATTTAAATATCAAATATGATCTTTAATACACACCAAAGATTTCAAAGACATCAATTAGTCTATCAAAGTGATGCTCATATGCAATCTTTGTGAGATTTCCCAAATTTTTGATTAGAGCTTTCCATCTATTTCAACACCAATCACATCATAGTTTGATATCATAATTCTAGTGTTGTGAGTGGAGTTGAAAGAAATGCATTTATATGTGAGAAGTACTATATAACATATTAAGAAGATTGGTGAGGATTATGTTTTGTAGATCAATGGCTGTGAGAAGTGTAGGGAAACTTTATCAACACTATTTTTGGCATCTTAAAAATTTGATAAAATTGTTCATGTCATGGAGTTTTATGTGGTGAATTTTAGTGAGTCAAGCCATTCATCTAGGGCACTGAGTTGGGCCATTCTTGGTGGGTCAGGGTGACCTTGGCCTATGACTTTCTAACTCACATGACTCACCAAGTCAGGGGTTAACTCATCAAGTTTGATTCTCTTGTCTCGACTAAAATCATTGTAAAGTAAACATAAAAAAACTTAATTTCTTAACTATATCACAACATAGAGCATACTTGGGTAGTTTTTCTAGAACCTTGCGATGGGCGTGGCCTCTTGACTTTGTTGCAGTCTTCCCCCATGATGTGAAATCTATGGGAACTTTGTAATCACTATTCTAGGCTTCTTGATAGGTCCAATGGGTCTCTTATATCATCACCCAACCCTATTTAACATTCCTTTCTCAACTTTGTAATGGTGTCTTACATAACACCAAAATCATCTACCTTAACCAACATGGTTTCTAGTTATTTTTGCAAGATCTTAGAGGAAGTTAAGTAAGGTTTCTCCAACTTGATTTTGATCACAAATGATCAATCAAAAGAACCCCCAACTCCATTTCATACTCGATTTCCAAAATTGGTTGTTTACTCCTAATAGCCCTTGCAATTATTCAAGATACCCATTTGGTTTATGCATAGGATTTTGGATTTTTCACTTCCCAACCATGTTCGTGCAACAAAATCCCAAAAATGGAGGGTTTTTCAGATTTTGAAGCCTATAATGTCCCCTTTTCTAGGACATTAGAAATGTTAAAGGTGTATTATATAAGATATCAAAATTTACTTGGAGAGCATGGATTCAAAATATAAAGGTCAATTTAATATTATAAAGTGGGCCAAAAAGACAAGGAGAGATAAGACGAAAAGCTACGAGAGAAGTCAAAGAGTCACAACTATGAGGATAAAAGAAGAAGAGACTCTTTCATTTGGGTATGCTTGATTTGTTATTTAGATATATGTTTCTCTCATGGGAGAGTAATTAGAAAGTTTCAGCTTTTAGCTAGTGTGAGGACGTAGTCCCTCATGTCAACAGATAGTGGACGCAAACCCATTGTCCAGGGAGACAACAATTTAGGTGTTTCATATGTGCTTACATGTTCTTATTCTACTATTGCAATCTAACTATTAAATTGTATTTAAGAGTGGATTTGTTAGTGTTGGTTATTGTATTGCTATTGTATAATGCAATAACATATTTAAAGGAGTTATAAGAGTTTTTTTTTTTTTTATATTAGTAGTTTGTAATGTATTTTTATATGCTCGAATCTTGAATATTATTTTGGAAAGAACAAGTTATTATCTTGTGGAGGATCTTCTAGATTTATTGTTGTATTGTATCACATTTTCCTATGTTTGAGTTTTGAATATTATATTCAAGAAGAAGCTGGATAAATATCTATTGGAGTTTCTACTAGTTTCAATTGTGTTTGTAATACATCTACAATGTTTAATCTTGAATATACTGTTGAAAAGGAAATCAAATAAATATCTAGTTTAGGATATTTCAAAGTCTTTCTTGGTTGTATGCACTAAAAGGTTTTGTAATACTTTTCAATGAATTGGTAAAAGCTTTTGTTTTCCATGTACTTGTTGAGTTTCTTCAATCTTCTAGTGGTTGAACCTAGAGAGAAGGGCCTAAAAGCTTCCTTTAATTGAGAATATGATGACACGATTGTTACAAATTCCGATCCCAACTAATGCATTTGGTCACCCATAATTTTTAGTCTTCCTTTTTAAATTCATTTCTTGGTCCAAATTCCATTGTTGTTCTCTTGATGTGCATAGTCTCCAAAACTTTCTTCTAAATTATTCAAATGAAACAGAGTACAAGTTTTCTTCAAGTTTCCCCATATAAAGAAGGCTAACTTTTACAATTAAACATGTTTGATTATTTTTGGTTTCCATAGGGTAAATTGGGTGCAACTTGAGTAAATAGTTAATATTGCACTTCAAACATCAATACAGAAGGTCTGTGGTAGCAATCTACTTTTTTCTTTAGCACTTTGTGAACTCTTTCTTCTAAATAATTCTATTTATAATTTACATGAATGGAAAATAAATGGTCACTATTAAAAACATTTTAGACTAATAGTAGAAGAAAGAAATTAGCTAAGTTTAGATTTCTAATATAGTACTAAAGTTTTAAATAAAATTGGCATCTGCATAAAAAGAAACAATGGTTGCTATTATATAGTTTGCATGAACACTACTTGTAGACTAGGGTACACTCCTTTATTCTACCACTTACAAGGCACAACAAATCTACCCAATTCTAAATCCCCCATTGTTTAATTATCTAAAACATTTGATTATATAATTTAGATTACACTTTTTTTGCATCAAGAAGTACATGATCTTCATCATTGTATTTGTGATCATAATACCTAACCTGCACCTAAGCTCCCCATGATCAAACTAGATAAGCCAATGGAAATGCCCAAATTTCCAATCTCTAGATGTTAAAATCATCAACCAGACCTGAGACTCCTCTTTTACTTCTACATTTATTCAATTAAAACTATTTTTAAACACATACATGTAGCAAATGGCTACTGTAGTTAATAAAGACAAGTGTATTTTCCCATGAGTGTCCATGTTAAATAGCATGCAAAATATAAAAATCCCTAATAGCCAACATAACGATCCCCAAAACCTTAGTAATCTCAAAGAGCTTGATTTTTTAGGCCTTGTTCTTTATATTGAAGCTAGTTGTTCTACTCAAGGCTCATCTATTGGTAGTATTACCTTAGTAATTGTGTCTTCTCTCTTCTTTTTATCTATAAGGAAGTTGAGAATTTGATCCTAATCCAATAAAATGATAGATAAATCATTTTAACATGTTTTAAACATTAAAAAAATGAAAATTTCCCCAAATAAACTTAGCATTAATATAAGAATAATAGTACAACTAAAAAATAAAAAAAGTTGATTGGCTTTTACCATTTAGTTTAATCATTGTTTATAGTAGCACCCTCAATAATAGTTTCATGCACGACAAGAACTAAAAATAACTAGCCCCAAAATACTCAACAAAATTCCATATGGTCCACTAATATACACTAACTTATTGCTCTCTATAAATGTGTAAGCTAGAGATGAGCCATTATTAAGGGCCATTTCCCTTCATATAGTCCTAGTCGCTTTCGAGAGTGGTACCTTTTCAAACTCTACTTTTCCTATAACAAATTGATATTAAACATTAGATCCCTACCTTGATGAATTTGATCTTTGACCATAAATAATACCATACATGTATGTGTCTTATAGAAACCATTGTCTATTATTTTAATGGCACATGGATTTTGTAAAGTGAATACTGATAGATGGGAATTTTCTTGTGAATTCTTTTTTAGAGGGGAAAAGCACAAGATCTATTGAATCATATTCATCGAAGGAGGTCTTCCCATCACTAAATTATATTTATTGAAGGAGGCCTACTCATCAAGGGATTAACAAGCCTCATCCTTGGGTAGTGGGATTCACCTGAATAATTCCAAGGGTGTACCTCTATTTAGATTGAAGGAAGTGATTAAAATATATGCACAAGAACATTGCATCTAATTCTTCCCTAATGTGGATGCCCACATGATGGTCTTTAGTTTTACAAAAATATAATTATGATATTTTTTGATATACTTATAGCTTACCATAATACAATAACAATTATTCTCTATCCAGTTTTAAATAAGGTAATAATAAGAAGTTTGATTAATAAAAATTTGAAAAAGGAATGAATACATCTTTCTATTTTCCTATTTCTCTCCTTTTAGGTCACACAAAAAATTGAAGTACTGCCCTTCTTTTGAATTCCAACTCTCCTTAATCTATTCCAATGCACTGCAAGCAAGATAAAGTAGTGTAGATTGACATACAATCATAATCTTATCTATAATATAGTACTTTATTCTTTAGTTGTTTTATTATGATTGATTAACACTGCATCCAATTCGAACTCACTACAAAAGACATAAAGAAATCAAGAAAAATAATATAGAAGCTCTTTTTTCTAGGTTATAAAATTTGAAGTGGTAGCTAGATAAATATGTGACTAGTGTTTGGAGGTTAAACCTTATTAGTTGTAAGTGGGGAAATGAAACACCTTCAATTATAAAATTTAATCATTTTTTTTTTCCTATAGTTTTTGGCTTGCTATAATTAATGGAGAGCCTAGTGCAACTAGAAATGATTTATAATTCACAAGAATCAATAGAAAAAGCTCATGCTAAGAGCACTTTGTAGTGTTTTTTCAGTGAATACAAAATATATTTCATAATTCTAGTTCATTCTTGATAATTATTTGTCTCCTTATGCATTGGTTCTAGCCAGTTCCATCTTGTTGAAATAGGTCATGAAACATTCTACCTCTCTATAGTTGTGTTTAGATATTCACAACTATTTTGTAGGATACCTCACTGCTATAGGGCCAAAATTATAGGAATATGTGACTGGGTCTTTGATCCAGCTTCTTTTTTGTGTCACAAAGTTGGGATGGTATGATGATGCTAGATTTAGAGAGATTCATAAGGAATCCATGGACTTCTTGAGCTAGTCAATGATAGATCACTATTTTATTGGGATAACAAATCTAAACCAAATTGTTGCACTAATGAAATAGGTAAATCCAAGATTTCCCTTGACACATCATCAAAAATTTTCTTTCTCCTTTAGGAACTTGGCTCTTTTCAAAAAATTTCAAATATCCATAACTTCATTATAGCAATTAAAAACAATATCGATAAGAAGCTCACGACTCCTTCCTTTTAGAGGACAATTTTGGAGGACTTGTTAATTCTACAGTTAGCTTTTGATTATTATGCTATTTAAAAGACTCATTTGTTAAAGGAGGTTCTTGAGTGTTTGGTGTGTATTTCTTCTCTCTAAAGGTATTTATTCTTAAATGATATAGAATAGTCTAAGTTTCTTGCACACTTAATGACTGGAATAAAAGAAATACTTTAAACACGACAAGTCTTGCAAATCATAATAATTACTATGACTATTGTCACTTTCTTGGATGTTTCAAGATGAATTACCAACTTTATAAGCTTGTTTATGTGGAAGGTGATAGGGACTAGATATAGTTGGTGGTAAAATTTACATCAAAATCTTTGTAATCATGGCAATGGGATAGAAGTAGTGTATATTATATTTTAGGTCTTTGGTCTAGGTTAGTGACATATGTTCCATATTTGAAGAGTGGCATGCCAAGTCTTCTTGATAAATTTTTATTTAAAATAGTAGAAGGATTCATTACTTTTAAATTTGATTGTGTTTAGGCCCAAATGAACTTTTGGGAGATCCTTTGGACAAAATTAAACTTCTTCAAGATCATCTTGACAATCTTCCATATGTGTGTGTGTGTGTGAATTTCAAGATGAGGTATTTAATTTTTACATTATAAAACTTGTAGAGCCTATACTATAGACATATATAGAAGAAGAGAGGTTATCAACAAGTGGAGACAATAATGAGTCATATTTTGTAGAAGTACAACTGACTTGGATAATTCATATCATTACATCTATCATAAAATTCAAACCAAGTACAAGTTGTAGAGAAGAGCCACATGAAACTTTTGATGCAAAACTTGTAGCACATATTCTTTAGCTAATCAAAATCTCAGATACAAGACTACATGTTTAGTGATATTCACCATGCAGCAAGCAAAGACTTGATTGGATAATACTGACTTTTTCCTAGCATTTTTAGAAATCATATGTGGGTGACTAGGCCATATTGCATTGTTTAAAGAAACTTTATTCTTGTTTTTACTTTGGATACCATACATCAAATCGCTTCAATGCAAGAGTTCTTATTATAATAATACAAGATTTAAATATCTCATTTTTGACCCATCTCATCTCTATCCATATCTCCTTTTGATTTGAAACATACCATTTACCACCATGAACTTAGATTCTTTCCCTATTTATGAACTCTTTGTTTGTTTTGTGTAAAAGCTTTAAGATTTTGTGCTAGAAAAAGGCTTTAGATGATGTGTCTCATTGTCACATTTTTACTTCAATGAGTAGAATACTAGAATTATCTATTTATTTCCATTAATAAATTACCAAAATTTCAAATATTATTTCTTTCCACATTAAGAAAAATGAATACTCATGATGATAGAAAAGCTTCATTCACTTGTCAAAGTCTATAGTCTAAAACTTAGAGATTTTTTTTGATCATCTTGAAGATTTTACAACCCAAAACTAAACTTTAGTCAGTGTTTGTTGTGGTTCAATTTGAGTCATTTTCTCAATCATATTTTTTTCATAGGATGTTCTTCATGATCATCCAAATTAATTGGATTATTATCTCTATTATTTCTAGAATATGGGTGTCCAATTACATCAGGCTTGTTGTAACCTACTCTATTATGAATAATTTTTTGCATAGCTATAACTGGTAGTCATGATTCTAGATTTGATTCAATGAAGTGAATCATACAATTTTGGCTATTACAATGGTTTAGAAATAATTCTAATAGTAATAATATACAATAGGTTTCCTATTATTTGTGTATATGTTATTTGCATTAGATAATATCATAATGCTAAATAGTGAGTTGGCAGAGATATTTTACATATATCATTAGATATTCCTTTCTAGTTTGCAAGTTTATGTTTAAATTTCCAATGATGGAATTTTGATCATCATACCCCATAATGTCTCATTCCTTTCCATATTTTATACAACTTTTCAATCATGCTTGGACAATAAACTCTTGAATTAATCATGAAGTTCACTCTCTAAGAACTTGCTCCTATCTAATGTTCTATTTTATTGGGTCTATACAATCACTATTGTGGCCTTGTGATATGTGTTTATGTTATAAATAGTTTCAATTTTTGCTTTTACTAATTTTTTTGTGAAGGAATTTTCTTCTAATCTATTTGTAGATATTATATAATTGCTAGAAGTTGGATGCTCAAATCTTGAAAAATGTGCTCCTAGTAACTTTTATTCATTCTTTCTTATGAAATAAATAATTTTTTTCAAAATTAGGAATATACATTTTTAGTTTTAATTTTTTTAGCACAGAGATATAATCTTTAGTTATTTTTCTTGAGAATTACATGGCAATTTGTGATCCTTCCAACCCAAAAGCAAGGCTAAATTAATTTTTTTTTCTAAATAAATAATTATTTGAAGACTTAAGTTTGATGCTATATGGCAATAATTACTACATGTAGCTTATGTGGAAAATGACCCTTGACATTAGGAACAATTTGTAAATGTGGATAGTCTTATTTATGAATAAATATAGGAATTCCCTTCTGAATAATAAATGAAAATTTTCTCTTTGTACTTCTTAAAAGCTCTTTAATGAAAATTTTTTGATTTTTTTCCAGTGTTGTAGGTGATTTGTTGAAGCTTTTTGAACAACCTTGAATTTTACCTTTCTATTGGGAAATGGAAACACATCATAGGTTTTCTATATATGCAATACAGACACTATAAGAGATATTAGATAAACATCTACCTATACCAACTAAGCCAGATTTATCTTCAAATCCCTATCAAAGTTTATGTTCTTCTCCTTGTATAGGGATCTTTAAATTTTTCTAAATTACCCTAAATTGTTCCTTATGTTGGAAAATGTAAACACATGCTAGATTTTCCAATTATGAAACATAGCCACTATAGGAGATATTACTTGTACCAATTAAATTGGAATTTATCTTTAAACCCCTATCAAAGTATCTTTATAAATCCATGGGGCTATCATCTCCAATGGACATTGTCATCAATGTTGGAATGAATCACTGAATTCTCCCTTTAGAATTAAAAAAGGGCTATCATTTGAATAAATAATATTTTATATAGCTTTTCTACATTTACTTGTCCAAGGATTTCAAAAACTAAAATATAAGGGACTTCAAGATTATTAGGAGTTTTTTTTAAGATAATTTTGATTAGCAATTTTTTGTAAGATAGTTTTTGACTGATTTTGAAGAAATTAATTGAGAGTTATTTTTCCCATATCCTATACAATGCAGCTACATAGTGTGAGATCAATATTTGGAAGTAAAATATTCTATTACCTTTCCTTATAATGCTATGACATGAAAGAATAACTTATTTTTGGATGATTTTGATCTTCACAAGTGACATGTTCAAAAAAAAATGAAATGGACATGTAATATCTTGGATAACATTATTTGTTGGTATTTATTATATTAGAGTAAAAATTTGCCTTTGGTGAGGATAACCTATGACCTATTTTGTCTTTATTGCAGCTAATAGATGATCACAATTTGAGAAGCTAGAATACACTGAAGAAGACTATTAGAAGGAGCTAGAATGCATTGAGAAGGTAAGATAGATATTGGTATTTCATCTCTCTCTCTCATATTATTTTTACAATAGTGAGTAACAAGTATAGTTTGAGAGATTTGCTTGATATGGATTAAAATGTTTGAACTTTGAACATTTTACATATATTTTAATTTGTTGTAGGTTTTTTATCCTCTAGTAGAGAAATGCAAGAAATATGGAAGAGTGATCCGCATTGGCACAAACCATGAAAGTATTTTTGATCTTTCTAAGTACAATATTTTGTTTATTAGTGCTAGTAGTGTTGCAGGTTACCAATTACTCTATCATGCTGAGCATTTATTTTTCCTTATTCTTTTCATTTTTCTATGTCATTCTAGATAGATTTCTTGGATTAAGATATATTTATAGTTGTCTCTGTAACCTTCAAACATCAATGCAAGTAATTTTTAAATATTGTTACTAAGAGTTAAGTTATCTATTAAAGTTGATGTCCTAATTAAGAGTTTGATGCTTTAGTAATGGGCTTATTTATGGATTTCTCACCACTTGGTTCTAGTTTTTCTCAATATTCTCTTTATATTATGTTTAAGTGACATTCAATTTCTTGGTAGTTGTTTGTCTTATTTCTCTAACATTTTGGATATATGAAAATTAGAAACTAAGACAAGTTAGAGGAGTGAAATTATGGTCTGGTAGCTTTGTTGAGATGCAATTGGATTTCTTCAGAAAAATTAATATTATTTGTTCTTTTAACAATAATTACTTATTGTTCTTCACTGTGTAATAACATGCATATGCATCCACTATCTGTAAAGAATTCATGACCCTAGAAGGAAGAAAGTAATAATCTCATCCTTGCATAAAATGCTTTCAGTTTTTGGACAATTTCAATTGCCTTGAGCTTTACCATGATTAGATATCTAACTATTTGGATTATTTTTGCCTACTTTAGAGGTATTATTACAATAAAGTTACAAAACTTTCCAAGCAAATAATTTTGTCTACAAAAAATTCAAGTATATATCTTCCCTTATATTTTGCTTTTGTAGAATAATATAGGTAGTTTCAACTATTAAAAATTTTGATGCCATGTTTAAGTGATTTCGCCTATGAGAAGGAATTTTCTACCATTGGCTATTATTGCCTGATTATAGAATGTCTTAGTGTGAGATACTAAATAATTTATTAGTTAGGTTTTAAATTTGATCTTGGCTATCTTTTGAATTCGATTATTCTTGTTATAGGAACTAGCCTATGTTGCTTTCCCAAATAATCTAGAGAAGAAAATGATTTCAACAATATTTTTAACAATATGTAGAGCACATTTTTCCCAAGCTAGTCTTTATTTGCTATCCTTAATGCAACACAAAAATACACGCTCAATGCTAGAACTTGATATTACCCTTACAAAAGTGGTTAACAGAGATAAGATATACATGCTTTATGGATTACCATTTTCTCAATTGAAAAGAAATCATAATTAATTCATAACTAAGTCATAACCTATTTTGTCTTATGCCCCAAATGGATGAAACATTACTTGAGTAGCAATTATAGTTTAGGGATAGGACTGCACATTAAAATGTGAAAACTAAGTTCATAACAAGTTTTTCTTAGATACAAAACACCCTACAAACAAAAGTACAAGAAGCTTCAGTAATTACCAATTTATTAGTTTATTTCAGCATTAAATAAAAATGGAGTCAATATTTATTCCCTTCCTTGAAAATATATGGTAGATGAGAAGGGTATCTCCTTATGGAACTCTATTGTTCCTTGTTTTACAATTCAAGTATATTTTTTAATTTACAACTCTACTTTATAGAGAATATAGTAGCATTATTGGTTATGAAAAATTTCTTGTGAGAGAAAGAGGTATAACTATTAAGCATGATCATCATGTGTGAACACTTCACATATACCACCTCTATCCACTATCTAGATAATTCATCAGCCATATTAATTTTTCAAAATTGATCTTGTGCGAGCTTATAAACAAATTGAAATTAATGTAGATGAAACTGGATACATATAAATGAGCAAAGTTTTAAGTTCTAATTATACTTTTAAGAAGTTCTAAAGGGCAATCTTGAAGCAATCTTCTAGGCACTACTTGCACTTCTACATTGTTAGTAACAAGTTGGACACCATTTTTAAATTTAAAATCCGTTACCCCAGTTCCCTTTTCCTCTAGCTAGTTTAAGTTTGACAAAATGGCATTATTTTTTGAAATAAAAGGAGCCTTTACACTATCAACTTGATTGGATATTGCCTTATTGCCCCTATTTTAAGAAATATAGGTTCATAACCTTTTTGGGTGCTATATTGAGAATGAAATGAAACAAATAATAATTTATTATGTATTCTTTAGAGGGCATTAGTGCAATGGAAGAGCACCTATTTTACAAGTAGGAGGATGGTGGTTCGATTCCATAGTGCCCTATTATGACCAAGTACACTACCAAATATTTGACTAAATATGCTATTGAATATGCTACTAACGAATATACTATTAAATATGCTACTAAATACACTATCAAATATGTGCCAAATATGTGACTAAATTGCTATTGAATATGCTACTAAATATGTAACCAAATATACTATTAAATATACTATTAAATATGCTACTATATTTACCACTAAATATGTGACTAAATCAACTATCAAATATATGACTAAATATGTGATTAAGTATACTACTAAATATACCACTAAATATGTGACTAAATTGATGATCAAAATCAATGATCAAGTAAGTGACTAAAATTATTTAGTAGCATTATAAATGACTAGATATTAACTACTATTAGTCACGTAACTGACTGTAGTTACATATATGCAAATTTTAGTTATTTTTTTAAGTCACGTATTGTTGTTTTTGTACTAGTGGTGTTTCACTTGAGACGATGACCAATTTCAATCCATGTAAATTTTGAGTGGAGTCTCGTATCTTAACTAAGAGTGTATGCATGAGTGAATATGAAAAACTTAAGAAAAAAATGCAAAGTATTGAAATCAAGAAAGAAAATGTATAGGAGCTAGAAGATGTGCTGCAAGATGTAGCATTGGAAATAAGAGGTGCATGTTTACCAGATTTTCACCTTCTTGATAGAGATTCTATGTTTTCTACCATGATGCCTATTTTCCAAGTTTTCATCAATGGCACTTTTTTTGTTTTTCAATTTTTTATCTTTTTTTTTGCAATGTTTTTGGTATTACCAAGGTGCCTATTGCTAGGTTTTCACAAGGATAACAGATTTTTTTAGGACTTTTTTCAATTTTAAAGATTTTTTCAAGATATTTAGATATGTACAAAGAGCTTCAATAGAATATAAGTTGTAGAAATTTTTCAAATGAAGGGTGTTGATCGGCTCGTTGAGCAATTTTGCTTCAATAGTTAAGAGTTGATAAGCATCAAATCCAAACACTATAGTGACTATGCATGGACCAAGCTAGCTAGGTTCAAACTTTCATTTTTGTATTTATTGTTGTTGATTCTTGGGGTTTTCCCTTAGAACAAGGTCATCCACTTGGAAGTCACATGGTTTGACTTTCTTATTGCATCTTTTGGACATTTTCTTTTGATAAGCTCATAGATGATCAGACACCACTTGTCAATGTACATCCAATAGTTCTAGCTCTTTTAGATGATATATTCTATAGTTATCATTAGTAATGAGGCCTTTTATAGAGATTCACAAAGTAGGAATCTCAACCTCAATTAGAAGCACAACATCCACTCTATATACCAAAGTAAAGAGTGTTGTTCCCATAGGAGTTTTGATACTTGTTCTATAAGCCCATAGAGCTAGATTTATTTGAAGGTGTCAATCCCTTCTAGATTGATTAATTGTGTGATGTAGAATCTTGAGAATAGCCTTATTGGATGCTTTTGCTTTTCCATTAACCTAGGGATAGTAGATGGAAGAACATTGTTGCATAATTTTGAACTTTGAACATAACTCTTTGAGATCTTTATTTTTGAATTGTCTCTTATTGTCAATAATGATGGAGGATGGTACACCATACCTATAGATGATGAAATTGAGAATGAATAGAGCTATAATTTTCCCATTAGCCTTAGAAAGAGTGAGTGCTTCTAGCCATTTTGTGAAGTAGTTTGTAGATATAATGATGAATTTGTGTCCATTTGAAGAAGATGGATGAATCTAACCCACCAAATCAAATGCCAATTATTGGAATGGCCAAAGCATGATGAAAGAAATTATCTCCCTATCTAAAGCATGAGTCAAATTACCATTAATTTAACACTATTTTCAAGACTTAGCATATTTGACTACCTTTTTCTCTATTTCTAGCTAATAGTAAGCAACTCTAATAAGTTTTTTGAGTGTGATTCACAAATTCCTTTGCATAGCCCTATTAACACACATTTTGACTCATTAGGTTCTAGACACCTAAGAAGTGTACTATCAAGACCTCTCATAAACAAGTCATTAGCAATGATGACATATCATAAAGCATTTTGAATAAGGTGATGTTTCTCATTTTGGTTTAGAGTATCTGGAACAATTTGGTCAAATAAGTAAGAGTAGATATGATGGTAGCAAGATGAATCATGTCCTATGACAGAACATATCATTCTAGATTTAGGAGAATCATAGGTAGAGTAGGATAATGTCTCCACCAGAAAATCATGTCAAAGTTTATTTTCTAGCATTTGTAACATAGAAGCTAAAGTGGTCATTGCATTAGCCACCTTGTTATCTACTTGAGGAATCTACTAGAAAGTAATGTGTGAAAAGTACTTTTTTAGATCATCAATCATTCTCTTGTAAGGTGTCAACTTCTCATCTTTTGTCTGATAAATACCATTGACTTGATTGATCACTAATTGTGAGTCACCAAAGATATTCAATTCATCTACCCTTTATTCAATTGTGATTTTCATGCCATTGATTAAGGCTTCATATTTTGCAATATTGTTTGTACAAGGAAATAAAATTTTGTATGCCTTAAGAAAATAATGTTTCTTTGGTGCTATAAATAGAAGTCCAACATCAGATCCTTATTGTGTGAAGGAACTATCAAAGTACATAACCCATGTTTGGTGTGTTAGCAGTAGAATAGATTCATTAGGCAATTTAATATTTAGTGGTTAGTGACTTTGCATTGGTACCTCTGCTAGTTGATTAGTGGTTTCTTGTCCTTTGATAGATTTTTGTTTGACATATTCACTGTTAAACTCACTCAAGATCATAACCCATTTAGACAACCTTCTTGTTAGAGTATCTTTGTTGAGAAAATACTTTAAGGGATCAATATTGTCTTAGTCATGTAGTATGAGCAAGCATGTAGTGTCTCAACTTTTGGGAAGAAAAAAAAACTACCAAAACAAAATTCATGATAATGTTATAGTTCATCTCATATGAGATCAATGTGAGATTGAGATAGTAAATAGCTTGTTCGTTATTGTTGTTATCTTCTTGAGATAGCAAGATACTAAGAGACGAGTCTATTGTAGAGATGTACAAAATGAGTGGCTTCCCATTAATAGGAGGCATCATCATTAGTGAATTAGAAAGGTACTTCTTGATCCATCTTAAAATTTGATCTCAATCCATGTTCTAGTCATATTTCATACCTTTATACAAAGTTCTAGTAAAATATTGTGATTTATCTTCTAACTATGATATGAATCAATAAATAGATCGAAGTCTTCCTTGTAGCCCTCTCATTTGACTAATGTTGTAAGGTGGAGGCATTTTTGTTATAGATTGAACCTTTTTTGGGTTCACCTCAATTCCTTTTGTAGACACAATATAACCAAGTAGTCTCCCTAATGTGGCACCAAAAGTACATTTCTAAAGATTTAATTTGAGACAAAAAAAATTCCATGTGATCTAGGATAGGTCCCAAATCTTGAAGATGAGTGTTTCCCTACATACTCTTGACTAGAGTATCATCAACATAGTCTTCCATTGTTTTATGCATCATATCATGGAATATTGTCATAACTACATGTTGATATGTTGCACTAGAATTCTTTAAATCAAATGAAATTACATTCTAGCAAAAGATACCCCATGCACAAGTGAAAGTAGTCTTCTATTGGTCTTTTGGTGCAATTTTGATATGATTATAACTAGAAAAACCATCCATTCATGAGTACATTTCATATCTAGTTGTCATGTCCACTATCATATCAATGTTATCTAGTGGAAAGCCAGCCTTAGGACACGCTTTGTTTAAATCTTGAAAATTAGTGCAAAATCTAATAGATTTCTCATGTTTTGAAACTAGAACTATATTTGATATCCATTCAACATAATCAATGGCATGAATGAAACAAACTTTCAAAAGTTTTTCTAGTTCAACTTTAACAAGAAGTGCCACATGAGGGTGCATCTTTCTAAGTTTCTATTTAATATGTTTCACTCTCAGTGCAACAAAAAGATGATGCATGATAAGATTAGGATCTAAAACTAGCATATCTAAGTATGTCCATGAAAAGTTGATCTTCTTTTTCTTAAACAAAAAAAAAATGTACAAGATGTATAATATGAGGATTTTTCTCAATTTTTAGATTGATTTTTTGTTTTATTTCTATCAATACTAATGATATCTCCTAAAAAAGACTTGGAAGTGCATCAAATATCTCATCTTTAGGCACCATAGAGACATTTTAACCTTCAGATACATCTTTTTTTTTTACTATTTTGGGTTCTGATACTGCCACAATGTGGTTTTCACCACCAAAACATCTATTCTTTTTTCTTTTGATTATATGATTGAGATATTTGATGTTAGCTTTAGTCATATTTATACTTTGTTCACTAGTGGAAGACATTACCCATTTGAAAACATGGAGATAGCAAGTAAGAGCATAATCATTCTAGAATGTGGTAACTTCACTAGATGTAGTATTTGAGCTCAAGTCTACTAGCTCAAGATAAGTGAGTGAAAGAGTAGTGGTGGGTTCAATTGTATTCATAGTATAGTCATAAAATACATGGACAAGTAATTATATACCTAAAGAGATTTGATCCAAAGGTATGTTCAAATTCCTTTGAGTTCTAATGACATCAATTAAAGACAAGTTGACATTAGTAGGGTGAGATTCATCAGACCAAACCCTAGATTGCTCTCCTATTTCAAGTTGATTTTCATATGTGTAAACTTTATCAATATCCTTATCAAAATTTGCATCTAAGAGAGAATAAAATTCATACTCTCAAGAAGTATTGCTACATGGAGTCAGATTGTAAAATTCCCCAACAATCATGGGTACCCATTCTCCACTTTCATTATCATCTTGATTTTGACAAAGTCATTCAACAATGATAGTATGACTAGTCTCACCTTGTTCTTGTTGAATTAGGGGAGTATCAGTAGTATTCTTGGAGGAATCATTGTCATCTTTATTAGTACTA
Organism: Cupressus sempervirens; assembly: GCA_028749045.1. Classification (NCBI taxonomy): domain Eukaryota; kingdom Viridiplantae; phylum Streptophyta; class Pinopsida; order Cupressales; family Cupressaceae; genus Cupressus; species Cupressus sempervirens. The sequence continues at coordinate 555,053,413 of CM053792.1, forward strand.
ACACATGGTACAAATTCATCTAGTTTTGCAAATAATGTAGCAAGATCTAGTGGAATAAGATAAGGAAAACTATCCTCATCATCATAACTATCCACTTGATTGTCATACTTAGTTTGTTACTCATGTTTACATGAACTGTCAGATTTTGGTATGAATTTGTTGATCCTAGATGAAAGGGAACTTTCTTGAAGCCTAGGCCTATTGTGTCATGAGGCCTTCTACATGTTTCTTTAATTGAATCAAGTAGTTCTTCATTGTTACACCCTATAGGACCATTTCCTTTATCAGTTTAAGACCTAGTCCATACTTTTCAAGAGTTATCTCACAAGATTGGTCTATGAGATTAAGTAAGACTTCTTCTTTGTATAACCAAGTAGAAATGGCTTTATTGTCATCTTCATCTTATAGAAGTATAGTGGCCTATAAAAAGGTACCATTGAATGCAAATTAGGTGATACCATAAAAGGTTTCTTCATTTTAGATGGTCTCCCACAAGGATGAGGAGATTCAGGAAGAGATGTCAAAGAAAAAATTGGTTCAATGTGATATTCACCCATTCCATTTTCTATTAACTTGAGAGTCTTCTCCATTTATTTGAGCTTGTTGACATGATTGTCTATAGACTCTCTATTAGTAGGAAAAAAATTGTCAATAGACTTAAGCATGTTACATGTGTAACTAGTATTAGCAAATATAGTAACTTCTAATCCTTGGAATGGAAACTTGACACATTGATCATATTTTGAAGGTACTACTTGCATTTCATGAATCCATGATCTTCCTAATAATATGTTGTATGCTAAAGGAATAGAAAGGACTTGGTAGATAACATCTTTTTCTATAGGACCAACTTGAAGAGGAAACATAACAAGACCTGGGGATTTGCATTCTACTTCATCATATGATTTGATGGTAATTTTGTAGAGAGGATCAATAGACTCTTCATCATAACCCAATTGTTTAAGAAAAGTAGAAAAATAGATATTATGACCAGCTTCATTTATAAGCACATGATAGACACATTTCTGGTGTATCATGACTTTAATATGCAACGGTTGATTATGAGAATGACTCAAAGAATTATTTTCCTCTTTAGAAAAGGAAAAATAATGAGGTGAGTTCAAGTGACCTACCATAGATTGAAAACTTTCAAGATCAAGATCTTGAGGTATGCTTGCCTTGGTGATGGCTTTTTTAAGAACCTTATTATGAGTAGGCAATATTTTAAGTAGTTCAAATATAGTTATTTGAGCATTTGTTCATTGTAATTGTTCAAGGATACTATAGATTTCAGCTATGGAAGATGTTGTAATTCTTCATATTTTGACTAGATGGACCAGCAATAAGTTTATCTTTATGTTGATATACCTTAGGGGCAAAAGATGTAGGGCCTTTGACTACTATCTTGGCATGAGAATGTATAATAGTATTGGCACAAAATTGTGATTGTTAATGATCAAATGTAAGAGAGGTGGAACCTCTTAGAACAAATGGAGTCTTAGGAATTGTATTATCATTTTTTCCTTTAATTTTGATAATATCACAATGTTCAAAGTCTAAAGGTCAACCATGTTGATTACGTTATCATAATTGGTATATGTATAATTGACCTTGTTATTATTTTTTTGTTTAGAACTTTCTCCCTTGTCATAATGAGGAAATGGTTCTTGAAACTCTTTGTGATCTGAATTCTTATTATGTCCATCCACAACTATTTCACTGTCATCAATGAGGTCTTGAACCTTATGTCATATATTAATATAGTTTTTTGTGCGACCCTTGTTTTGATGGTATTCGCAATAGATGTTCTCATTCTACCATCTAGGTCATGGTTGTGGATCACAAGGATGAAAATTATCAAGTGGATTAATAATCTAATTTTGAAGTAGAATCTTATAGACCATTGTGAGAGGCTCACCTAGAGGTGTGTATTCATGTTAGGGTTAAGAAACCCAAGATGAGCTTTTAGCTTTGTTTCCAAATGTCTTATTATTTAGAGTAGATTATTTAGTTGTTTTAGACATATGCATGTTATCCATGAGATTAAAAGTCTTCTTAGAAGGCTTGGGATTGATATTATCCACCACTCCATCATTTACTACAAATTTAGAGTAGATTATTTAATGGTTTTAGACATATGCATGTTATCCATGAGATTAAAAGTCTTCTTAGGAGGCTTGGGAGTGATATTCTCCACAATTCCATCATTTATGACCTCTTAACTTTTATTAACATACTTGGACATATCTTTGCTAGAGGTAGACCCTTGTTTGATGTCTTTTTGAAGGGTTAATTCACCTTTATTTACCATGAACTCTTCTATTCAAATATATTGTGTAATAATATCTTTGAAACTATGTCGGCCTTGAAGTTGTATTTTGTACCCAAAATTAGGTAAAAGATTATCCATGAAGATACCAATCTTTTCAATCTCAAGTATTATACGTGAGTATTTGGTGCACACTTGTCTCCATCTTTGGAGAAAAGTTAGGAAAGGTTCTCCAACTCTTTTTTTAAGGTTACAAAGATCTCTTATGTTTATTAGAATTTGGATGTTGTGTGAGTACTTTCTTAGAAATATATTAGTGATCTCATCAATTTTTTAATACAAATAGGTAACCATGAAAACCACTCCATAGCTTGACCACCTAGACTTCATGAGAAAAAATGCATGAGATATGTTTAAATGTACATGAATTCCATGGACAAAGCACCAAACTCCCTCAAGTGATCTTTGGGATCAGATGTTCCTAAGTTCTTTTAATATTTGGGTAGCTCAACTCGTCTAGGAAAAGGAGGCATGTACAAATCCTTGTCAAAAGGAAATGCACAAATAGTGTCTAACATGTATTGTTTAGCCAATTTATCTTTGTCTTTCAATGTTTGGGCTAATTTCTCTTTCATAGAATGGAGTTTTTTTTGTAACTTTAAGGTTTCAAGTTCCTCTTCTTGTATGATAATTGTTTCAACATTTTAATTTTGGGGTAACTTTTCTCCTTGAGCAAGTTTGATGAAATATTTCTCTTTTTCATCATTGATCAATATTTCCATCATTTTTTGAATTTTTTAATCTTTATGACATTTCTCTATGTTTTCTAGGGGTATCTCTTTAGTATCCCCATAATCATTTGTGTAGGTGTAAGGATCATTAAGTCTTTTAGTTCTTTGGAATTCCTTTCTCTTTGCTCTCCTACTATTTTCACTCATTTCTTGATCTTGATCTACCATTCTAGGGGTGTAGAAGTTTTTGACCTATTTAGGTCGTATAGGTGTTTCGAATAGAATTTCAATTTTTCTATTTAAAGATATAGGTATCTTGTCAATGATTGGATGTTCTTGAAATAACATATTCCTAACTTGTTGCAAGTTTATGGAAAAGACTCTTCAAGTGCTAAGTGGACAACCAAGTGAAAGTAATCTTGTGCATCCTTCACTGTACTTAGACTATATATAACTAGGAATGACCTCTACCACAATTTCTACCTCATCTTGGTTTGTAAGGAGGAAACATGTTTCCACTCCTAGTTGCAACAATCATAGATAATGATTTATGCCAAATTTTAAACAAAGACCACTCTTAGAATGTTTTCTCAAAGTAAATAAGTAATTAATAAGTGTGATGTATACCAGGGTATGAGTAGTCAAAGAAATGGCTAAAATAGCTAAGATTTTTTACTATTATGATACAAGGTATGGCATACACAAGAGAGAAAATATGACAATCGATTAATAAGACTAGTTCATGTGAGGATCACAAGTGATCAACTAAGAAAGTTGTCTGATTTTAGACTATTGTAGATAGAGGAATGACTTAATGGTCTTGGAAAAAGACCACATTTGGATCAAATTCTGACAAGGAATCTTAGAATAGCTCAACATTTTTGGATAATTCATGATAGACTCATGCAAGAAAATGACTCTGAGGTGAGTAAATGATGTGAACTAAGCAAGCAAAGAACTTTGATAGACCAATTTGAATAGGTTTTTGCAATATTGTGACTGAATCTTATGCAACAATCCTAGAAGACTTGTGTGAGGAAGTATGTAGACTAGTGTGAGGAGATAGGACAATAGTTCCCAAAGTGTTTGCTCACATGAAATTATATATTGAACCATGTGAGGAAATGAAAAATGACAATTTTTAGCTAGATTTTTACAAGTTGATAGTGTTTGGGTATATGCTCACCCGAGAAAACTTAGCCTCCCATGCAAAGAAGTACAAAGCACCATACAAAGAAATATAGATTGATAGACCCAAAGGTCCTAACTCATGTAAAATTGTGCAATAACACAGGTGAGTAAAGGATAGACTAACAAGTTTTGACTAAATTTGAAGAGATTCTGATAAGTTCTTGATAGGTTTTGGACATAGTACTGACACCATTTGTAGTTTTTAGTCAATTGTGGACATCATTTTTTAGATTTGACACCATTTTGGATTGTTCTAGCAAGAAGATAGATGGTTTTTAGAGTTATTTGTAAAAATGGACAAGCATATATAGGTAGTAGTCATAAATAATCCAACTGAGGAAAAAGAAACTTGGAGGGATAGGGGAATCTTGACATTTTTATTTGATAGTTTGGACAATTGTAGACTCAAAAAAGACACTCTTTTATCCCTATAACTAGAAATGGTAGATGTAGAAAATCCTTTGTCTCACAACTAATGTGCATGTGTTCACCTCTCATAGCCATGTCAACCCATTAGAGGGTGGCTATGTTTTTGTTGTATTCCACAAAAATAACATATATACTCAATGGTCACCCTTAAGGTAAGGGTCAAGGATATATGCAACCTTTCAATGGCTAGGTACATGCTTATGGTGAGGATCTATAGGAGAAATGAATAGAAACTTAATACAAAGTTTTTAATAGGCTTCCATTCACATTAATCCCTAGTAGCCTCATGAATGAGGTTAAGGCTAGCAGTTCACACTAACACCTAAAGTATGCACACTTAACTAGCAAGACTAGGTGTGACACTACCTAGTGCAATAGATAGAGCCTCCTTTTGATATGCAATATTAGAATTGAGAATAATAAATTAACATGGCATTGAATTTTTTGAATCTAAAAAGCTTCTCTATTATAGTGAGGTGGAATCATTGGTGTTAGGTGCATTCTCACTTAGGTCATTCCCAAAAGTTGGATCACTCTGGTAGGCCCTCTAAAGGTTGACTTAGACTTAGCTCAGATTCAAGGGTTTGAGTTTCTAATTTTCCCAAAGAGAAAAGAGCATACTCCTCTACATTTTCACCTTACATAAACACACATAACATATTCATCACTAAGCTAGCTTATCAATCCCAACTTGTCTTATTCTAGCATTCTAATTTTCCCAAAAAGAAAAGATCATCATCCCTTCATTAAAAGCATCATTTGGGAGAAACACTACCTTTCTTACCTCCCTTGGGTACCATCTTCAAAAGGCATCTAGGTTTCTAATTTACTCTTGGAAATCACTTTCAAGTAGAAAAGAGCATAATCCCCTATTCCTTTGTCTAGAGCCCTACAAAGTTCACAAGCCCTATTAAACATGTGTATTGAAAAACATGTAAAAAAGACACATTGTTTGAGTGGATTTAAATTATTCTTTGAGAAGCATCCTACAATAAAACCATTAGTATAGTTTGCATGTTAATTTCAAGGAATCTTCAACAATCATCTTGCAAACAACTATTAAGCTATTTAGAAATCAGAAATTATAAAACAAGTACTTCAAAAATAGAGGTTAGACTAAAAATCATAAATCATAGACTTTTAAAAAATGCAAAATTTTAACACTTTGCTATCAATTCTTGTGCAATATTATGCACCTAGTCATGCAAGGAAATTCTTTGTGTTACATGAGATAATTCTCTCACTGAATGAGAATATAAAATCCCACACAAGGAAGTATAAGGAAGCATGCAAACTTTTAGATTTTTTAGGTGAGAATTTTCTATTTTGCATGGACCAGAATCCAAAATGTCAAAAATTAAGATAAAATTGATATTTTTTCCTTATAGTGGGCACCAAAAATGTGAGTATTAAATATGGTCCTCTAATTCAACCACACACTTCAACATGATTATTATTTATCAGTAACATCCCATAATGAACATGAAATTATTCATCTGGCATGTCTACACAAGGTGATTTGTTGCCTTCTAACTAGATGGAGCTTTACTATGTGCTCTCAAAATTGAGAATTCATTAACCAGACCAAACTAGTACGAAGGATTTGAATGAATGAAAATGCAAGATTAATCTGTGTTTTTAATATTTTGTATGCAAAGATATAAATTAATCAATATGATATTCAAATTAATCTAAGAACAATAATAAGCTAATTAAGTTAAATGAATGCATTATCATCTAGATAATGAGCATGAAAAAGGAATAGACATTTGAATGCAAACTGCTCTAGTGACCAATCCAACAGTGATTCATCCTCCTCAAATGAGAGGTCAGGGGTCTCTTTTATAGAATCTTGGACCCAATCAATAGTCAAGATTAAAATGAGTGTATGGTTTAGATTAATGAAAAATTGAGTCATACATTTTTTATGGAATTGAATGAGATGAAATAGGAGATTAATATTGATCCATTCAAATATATTCTTATAATTATTATTCTAATTAATTAAATAATTAGTTGCAATAATTATGATGAGTATATTTGATTAAATCAATATATATAATTCCTTTTTCATGTGAAATGAATTAGGGAAGAATATTGATCATTTCAAACATGATATCATAATTTAATATTCCAACTAATTACTAATTAGTCAATTTCAATCAATATTTAGGAATTAAATAAAGTATGTGATTAATACAGATTAGGGGTTTTCTACATTTGACACTTAGGTCATAAAGATTATAAGAACTAGAAATGCCTAGTACAATAGGACTTGATTGATCAAGAAATAGATGTTGTGAGATTGATGCACCAAAATTGGTTCAGAATGCCAATGTTCCAATTTAGGGGTACTACAGTTACTATAGGTTTTGTCAAAACAATTGTGTACCATCTAACAATTTGTCTATATCCCGCATCAACCCCAAGATATGACCATTAGAAGAAGGCAGTTGAAATGTGCTTAGTAAACCTTAGAGACACTTTGATGCAAGGTGGTTGCAATTTTTCTAGACACTCCATGACCAAAAAAGGGTGTCCCTAGGGTTCACCCACCCATCTAGACCTAACATAACAATCCAATTGATGCCAGAATGGTTAGTTAGAAAGATATATAGTATTCTGCCAATTTACTAAGCAACACTACAAGTTTTGGCATCAAGAAAGAATGTCATGCCAAATCAAATCTATTTAGAGTCTCTTTGAACTTAGATAGGTTACAAATAGGGTTTTTCCATGCACTTGTGTACCATCTAACAATTTTTCTATAGCCCTCACAAGATTTGAGATATCACCATTAGAATATAGTAGTTGAAATGTGCTTAGTGCACCTTGTAGATACTTTGGTACATTGTAGTCATGATTTTTCTAAACACTCCATGTGTAGTGCCTATACTCGCTCACATTTTTCTAGACATGTTGTTGCTATTATTATCAGACTATGTTAGACTAGTTTTATGTTGATGGATTAGTAGCATTGTTTTGAGACTATCAGATATTGTGCTATGGATTCAGTGGATGTATGATGAGATTACTTAGAATTTACATTTCATATATGCATGATGATTATTACATTATTTTCAGTTATTGATGATGATTAGTTGGATAGTTTATTATCACAGGTGTTTTATTATGGATACTTACCCCATACTTGCATGTGTATGGTGTGCATCTTTGTTCTTATGTATGGCATTACTGATGTGATTAAGGAAGAGATTCATAGTCACCTATTAGTCAGGATCTACATAATGCACCACTTCCTGCCATTGCCTGCTTAGCTTAGCATTATATATTGTATGTACATGCATGGTTTTTATGCGGGTTGTAGGTATCGAGTATCGACTTCCCTAAATTACCAAGATGAGCATACCCTATCACACTATCTCAATGGTAAGAGAGGGGAGATAAATTCTCAAGTCCAAATCCTAAACCCTTAAACCATTTGTCCTAGTGAGGTAGGACAAGCATCTGATATTTTACCTTTCGCATGTGTCGGATGACATAATTCATAATTTTTAACCCTTTAGACTGATTTTGTATGGATTGTTCTGTGATGGGTTTTCATATTTTATTTTGGAGGTCTATGGTGAATATTTTATTAATTAAGTCTAAAATTAAAAGATTTAATCAATAATTTAATTATTTGAGAAAAAATTAATATAATATCATGATCTTTAGATATTATGAGTTTAATTAAATAAATGGTTGAAAATTAATTGAGAAAAGAATTAAATAAAAGAAATTAAAAATTATAATAATAATAAAAATAATAATAATAAAAGTAATAAAAGAATTAAAATAAAAGTTATAAGCTTGCGTAGGAGTGAATGCACCTTTTGATTGCACATATATCAACAACACAAGAGTTAGCGCACAAATTAAGCACATGGTGTCTACAACCTTATGACTCATCTAGAAGGTTGGAAATAGCTCGTGCTTAGTTGTCAACACCTTCTAGTTGTTTCTAGAGACATTCTAGGTGCTTCCTGAGAGTTCTTTATATTCAGGCACTCCTAGAAGCTTAGGGAGAGCATTTGGAGAGCATTTTTGGAGGACTCAGGAACATGGGAGAAGGAAGGAGCTTGCTCTATAGTTTTTGAGAAGAAGTGAATTAGCATCAGCATCCGGGTAGACACTTGTGATTTTGCCTATGTTATTTTCGCTTCTTACACTTCCTGTCTTCTTCGTGTCTTCTGAGTGTTTTCTAAGGATTTTCATATGTTGGTTATATGCATTTTTTCATTTTATATGATAAATTTTCATATGCATAGATCCGGTGAAATTATGGGGCTAGGGTTAAAATTTATAGTCAAACCTATTAGAAGAATTTTTGGGTAAATTTAGAGAACAAATATTTTATAGGAAAATTCTTAAAATTAGAAAGCCCTTTTTGTTTTAAAAACTATGTTCTCTTCTTTTTTTAAAATCAAATAAATTTGGATACATTTACACACACACACACACACACACACACACACACACACATATGTTGTAATACTTACTAATAATCTGCACATTATATACATACATACATACATACATACATACATACATATATATATATATATATATATATATGTTAATTTAATTACAGTTGAAAGGGATGTTGGCAAACATTTTAAAATTTTTTTTTTTTTTAAAATAATAATAATAAATAAAAGTATGGGAGGGGGGGATTTTAACCCACCCTATCCCCTTTTAATGTGGTCGATAGTCTGTGCCTATTGTTGCAGGTACTGTGACTGCCGTCATAGGCCCTATGACAGAGGCAAGACTGCACAGCCATTGACATGTGTTGGGCAGTGGCGTTAAGCCTGTGCCAAACTTCAATCATAGTACATTGTTTTATTATATCATTTTACAATATGATTTATATGCGATTTCGACAATCAATGGTACTTCGATTGCAATTTTATAAAGTTTTATTAATATATGTATATGTGTGTGTGTATATTTATTTATTAATTGATTTTAATATTTTTTATTTTATAATGTTATATTATATTATTATATTATTATATATATGTATGTATGTATTATATTATATTAATGAAATTTTAATATTCAAGCTAATTAAAGAATATTGTTTATACTTAGATTTAATAAATTTATGAGTTCAAATAAGGTCATTGGGATTTTTAAGTTACCAATTATTTTAGGGTTCTTGAAATTGAAAATTGACTCATTGAAATTGATAATGAAAACAATTGGTAAATTATCATGTTAAAAATCTACAATGTAATTTTGATGGGGGTCTTACATGAGCTATATATCATTGGAATAATTTGTAAAATAAATTCTAGAGTTATGGGAAAATTTAAACTAGTTCATGGGTTAGATAACAATGTACGAATTTCTCCACTCAATATCTAAATTGGAAATGAAAACTGAGACCTCCACACTTAGTTCAATTATAAGATTTTAGCAAACCAAAACATGTGTTTGCATTGTGTTTTCTCTATGCTTCTATTGTGGGTTGACTAGTGTTCACCAATTGTAGAATGTCTACTAGAGGCTTGGGGGTTATGATTGTGATGTCATGATGATGTCTTTTGATTCCAATCTTTATAAACCCAACCATGGTAATGTGATGGTATGCTCTATGAGATGTTTGTTTTTACTGATTGTTATTGCTTTCCATTCTTCTTGTGTGAAGTTGATATTCATATGTATGAGACATTTGACTTAACCATTTTGAGTCATTGATCAATTATACTTGGGTTACTTTCTAGTCATTTGATGGAATTGAAATTGTTTATCTGACCTTGATGATGTCATGTTGTGACATGTTTTGACTCAACCATTTTGGAGTCTTCGATCAACATTATTTTGAGATGTTTTTTGCTTGCTTATTAAGAACCAATGATTATTGTGATTATCAGGGATACCTTCAATTGCCAATAGAGAACTATTGTGGTCATGATTATCTATGGATGCTTTTCAGTTGACTCATGGAGATTTGATGTTTATATTGTGGATTATCTTTTGGTATTTTGTGATTTATGATTCCATGAGGTTAGGGTAGGTTATCTACTTGTAGTGTCGAGAAGAGGCTTGCAATGGGGGTCAAGGCCCTAAGAGGCTACCAGGGTAACTCATTGTAAGTTGTCTTAATAAGTGAAAACATTCACACCTAATACTGACTTAATGAACCTAAAAAGATTTTTAAAAAAATCTCGCCCATGCCTCGAGTGCTTGTATAGACTAGGATGGGAGTAGAGAAAATGCTTGGTTGTGACCTTGTATTTTGTAGTATGCCTCATCTGTATGAGAGGATACTAGTGGTCGCACAGGGATCACTAGGGGGCCAGGGTCTATTGAGAGACTGCCAGGGTAACTCTAGCATGATCTGTACGATGACACTATCCCACTTGCATAGTAGGTTTCCTACATGTCTTTGTGTGCTTTTGGGAATTAGATGTCATTTTGTGTTTGGAACCTTTGAGTTAGTATACTTTTAGGATTCCTTGACTTAGAAATTTTTTATATTATGTGATTTGATAGCCTATTTGGGACTTGAGATTATCTCCTCAGCGCGGTGGAAGTGGACCACTTAGGTACCACGTGGTCGGGTGGTAGTGCTTTCCACTCTTACCATATGAGATCCATTTGAGACACCGTGGCTGATGCATTCTTGATTATGATGGTGGACATGTATCCTTACATTGATGATTTGCATATGTTAGATGATGTTATCTTATGCTTTATCTTTGCATGTTAGATTACTTTTTGCATATGATGTAGTATGTTTAGGAGTGACATTCCTACTATGATAAGACTGATGATCTCTTCGGTGATTTGGAATGTTATGCATGGAGGGATGGCTAGGACCCACGATGGTCTAATGATGCTATTAATAGTTGGGAGGAACCATGCACTTAGTTAATTTTGTTGTGATAAATGGATATCTTAAAAGATGAATGTTATATCTTTTATGATGATGATGTATCATGTATGATATGTGGTTTCATTTATGTTGTTGCATCATGGTTTAGAATTAGGATGATGATATACTTTATTTCACATATGTATATTTTGTTAAGCCTTTCATACCCTATGGCATGTATAGTGGATGATTGAGCAATCAAAAATGTAATTTAAGAACATTGAACTTTTCTTTATTATTTTATGTGGATGTTGTAATAAATGGATTCATTAATAGTTAATTAGATGTGATTCAATGTTAAGGGATCCTTAAAGAATGTAACCTATTATGTATGTTATGTTGTTATTGCTTTCGTTACTAGTTATAAGCTGTAAATGGTTTTTACTTTCATGATTTGAAAAAAAAAATGCTACCAAACTTAGTGAAATTTAGGTTAATTCTTTGGGTCCCTTGGCAGGGTGTTACATTTGGTATTAGAGCCCAAGTTTCTACATTAGGACCTCTAGGTAATTTGGAACAAAACAAGGACTTTGAACTATTATGTGCATCTCTTCAAAACTTGAAACTAGGTGAACTAAAACAAAACTTGAACTGTTACTTGCATACTTTTCATACTTCAACACTTAGGGTTCAAACCTGAAAATTTTACTTAAACCTAAACATAGGTAAAACTTAAATTGGACTTAGTCTTTTGTAGAACATGTGCCTTTTATGCTATGCAGTAGCATGCCTTAAGGTTGTGATAGTATTCTGAATATTGTTGTAGGATGGTATCTGGGACTAAGTCTTCTGTTAGAGGTCGTGGTAGAGGCCATGGTCATGGTAGAGCTATCAGTGTCCATGAGTCTGCTCATGAAGAGAGTGGAGGAGAGCATGCTAGTAAGCAATAGGAAGAGAGTCATAGAGAGGACCAAGCTAAGTCTGAGGAGGTTAACTTGAGACAGATGATGCAGACCATTCATGACCATCTACCTCCTATTCAAGATTAGCATAGAGCATATCAAATAGAACAAGAGCATAGAACCAGGTCTAGGAGCCCTCAGATATTGATAGAGATCCATTGTATCTACTCAAATGAAGGACCTTTTGAGATCCAAGGTCAAGCCCTTTAATGGGCAAGGTTTTGGATATGTGGTTGAACAGTTGCTTATCACCCTTGATAGGATTTTTTCTATGTAGGACTTTGACAATAATGTTAAGGCAAGATTTGTGATTACCAATTTGGAGAATTTTGGGGCCAGCTAGTGGACAATTGAGGAAAAGAAACTGGGTATTGATATGAGTAGTGTCACTTTGGAGCTATTCTTAGAGAGTTTTCACGAATGATTGCTACCAGAGGAATGGAAGCAGAAAAGGGCAGATGAGTTCCATAATCTCAGGTAGTATTCTATGACCATAACTGAGTATGAGCACAAATTCTATGAGCTCATGTCCTTTTCAGGATTTAGTGAAAACTTAGCTCAGTTGACACAGCACTTTATTAGAGGATTAAACAATCGTATAATTGAGGGTGTCAAAGTATTTGAGCCAAAAAACCTCAAGGATGTGGTATGAAAAGCCATCCTTGTTGAGCAAAGTGTCAACCTTGGTCAGGGAGGTTTTGTAGGAGCACTTATAGCATCAGGATCTAAAGGCAACTATAACTCAGGTGGAAATAGGAAGCCTCCTTTTTCTAAGGGGAAACACTTTTAGCAACAATCTTAGCAGATGCAGTAGCAAAAGGGACCAAACTCCCAGGCTCAAGGTGGTGGAAAAGGTTCTAACTCCAAGAATGATCGCAATGCTCAACATAATAAACAAAATCAATTGAGTTAGCCAGCTCAAAGCTGTTAGTCTTTTGTTAGTAGGAATAGCCATCAGCAGTCAAATGCACCACCTATGGGTAGAGGATTTGGCAGAAATATAGGATGTTTTTCATGTGGGAAGATTGGACATTGCACCTCAATTTTCAAGCCCTAGGCCAAAAGCATATGATCCTATAGTTGGAGATGCAAGAAGAGCTCACAAAGTGTTTGCAGCGGTAGATCATCATCAGGCAGATCATCAGGGAATAATGATTGAAACCACAGGAACTATTCGAGGTACATCTCTTTCAATGTTGTTTGATTTAGGAGCTACAGATTCATTTATTTCTTCATCTATAGTCACTAAGTGTAAGCTGGATGTGGTGAAGCAAGATCCTAGTTGGCAAGTGGAACTAGCCTCAGGGATTAAGGTCTCCATAGATTCTATAGTTCATAAGTGTGGGCTTAGTCTAGGAGGATTTGATACTATAGTTGACATTCGAGTTATACCCCTTGGTTCATACAATGTGGTTTTAGGAATGGATTGGCTTGGCTCTCATAGAGCTAGTATAGATTGCAGGAAGAAGATTATATTGTGTCAAGATAACCAAGGGAATGATGTGAAGATAGTTGGGATATCGAGGCCTATATCTCTACGGATGATTTCTACCATGCAACTGACGCAAAGTTTTTGTAAGGGATGCCAGATATTTACTATCATGGTAAATGATCTTGATGAGGAAGATCCTATGTGGAAGACTTTAGATCACCCAATTTTACAGGAGTACGCAGATGTATTCCCAAGTGAGATTCCAGGCATGCCTCCAAAGAGGGACATCGATTTTAGCATTGACTTGATTCCAGGAGCAGAGCCTATCTCTAAAGCTCCTTATCCTATGAATACACAAGAATCGGGTGAGATGCATCTTTATTTAGAGGAACTTTTGGTCAAAGGGAGCATTCAACTAAGTGTGTCACCATGGGGAGCTCTAGTGCTCTTTGTGAAAAAGAAAGATGGTTCTTTGTGCCTTTGTATTAATTACAGGCAATTGAATAAGGTGACCATTAAGAACAGGTATCCTCTACCTAGGATTGATGACTTATTTGATCAAATCAAGGGAGCTACAGTATTCTCCAAGATTGACCTTAAGTTAGGATACTACCAGCTTCTCATTAAGGAAGCTAACATTCACAAGACCACCTTTCAAACTTACTATGGGCATTATGAGTTCACAGTGGTACCTTTTGGGTTGACAAATGCTCCATCAATTTTCATGAGTTAAATGAATGGGGTGTTTTGATAATATCTTGATAGGTTTGTACTTGTGTTTCTTGATGATATATTGATATATTCTAAGACTCAGAAGGAACATGAGGAACACCTTTGATTGGTTTTACAATGCTTAAGAGACAATTAGCTTTATGCCAATGCAGCTAAGTGCAAATTCTTCAAACCAGAGATTCAGTACTTAGGGAATGTCATTTTAGGTGATGGTATTTTAGTGGACCCTACAAAGATTTAGGCAATAGTAGATTGGCCTACACTGACTAATGTGTCAGAGATTCATAGTTTCATGGGTCTAGCTATTTATTATCATAGATTTTTCCAAAACTTCTCCAGAATAGCACATCCTATCACTTCCCTTTAGAGGAAAGGAAAGAAGTTTATATGGATAGAGAAATGTGAGGAAGCATTTTGGAAGCTCAAGGAGCTTTTGACTAGTGCACCAATCTTAGCAGTACCTGATCCAAAAGGTGATTTCATGGTGTGTACAGATGTATCCCTTGAAGGGGTTGGAGTAGTTTTGATGCAGAATGGATGAGTGATTGTGTATGAATCATGCAAGCTCAAGGATCATGAGATAAATTATCCTACACATGATTTTGAGTTGGTAGCAGTTGTTCATGCTTTGACAAGATGGAGACATTTCTTGTTGGGGCACAGATTCGAGCTACATAGTGATCATCATAGTCTTCAGTACATTTTCACTCAGCCTAATTTGAATGCTTGCCAAAGGCATTGGATGGAATTTCTTTATGAATATGATTTTGAGGTAAAGTACATTTAGGAAAAGGAGAATGTGGTGGCAGATGCTTTGAGTCATAGAAGACATGTGATATCATCTATGATTTTTAGTGTTGATTTGAGGAGTTAGATTCTTTAGGCACTTCCTACAAATTCTTGGTACTAGGAGGTGTGTAGAGAAATAGATTCAGGAAGACCTTTGGAGGGTAAGTTTGTACACTATGTCTAAGAATTAGATGGTCTTTTGAGGCATTCAGGGAGGATTTATGTGCCATTACTAGATGAGCTTCACACCTTGTTTCTAGCAGAGGCCCATTGTGCACCCTACTCAGCACATCTAGGTGTCAAGAAGATGGATGCTGATTTGCGATGTTTATTCTTTTGGTCTAGGATGAAGCAAGACATTGCTAATTATGTGGCCAGGTGTCTTGAGTGTCAGAGAGTCAAGGCAAAACACCAGCACCTAGCTGGACTTTTGCAACCAAACCTCATTCCTTCATGGAAGTGGGACATCATGTCTATGGACTTCATAGTAGGTTTACCTATGATTTTTCATCTTCATGATGCTATCATGGTCACCATTGATCGGTTGACTAAGGTGGCACATTTTTCACCAATCAGGTCTTCCTACACAGCAAATTTTGTAGCTAATGTCTTCATGCGCGACATTGTGAGATTACATGGTATTCCCTGAAAGATCATTTATGATAGGGATCCTGTATTCACATCCGATTTTTGGACATTGCTACAACATGAGCTTAGAGCACTATTGAATTTCAGTTCGGCATATCACCTAGACACAGATGGATAGATAGAGAGGGTGAATTAGGTTTTGGAAGATATGTTAAAAATGTATGTGATGGATAGGAAAACACATTGGGAGGATTATCTGTACCTAGTGGAGTTTTCTTACAACAATGGGTATCATAGTTCTATTGGCATGACACCATTCTAGGCTTTATATGGGCATCCTTGTCATACACCTTTAAGTTGGGATAGTCTTGAGGATCACATCCTATTGGGTCCTGAGATGCTTCGAGATATGGAGCAACAAGTAGTGCGTATACGCAAGCACTTGACTACGACACAGGATAGGAAAAAAAAGTATGTTGATGCACATAGGATAGATAAGGAGCTTGCTGTGGGAGATGCACATTTAGTCTACTAGAGCCAAGTAAGGAGAAACCAATCATTGAGCAACTAGTCAACATAGTTGATAAGATCAAGGATGAAGACCTAGATTACAATGTTAAAATTTTACAATGGTCTGAAAAGAAGTTTCACTCTAAAGTTCTTGAAAATATTTCTAGTGCTATTACACTTAGATAGGTTGACTTAGCAAGAAAAATGGAGGATGTGAAAAAGGTGTTTGATAATATCTTTTCTCTATACACAAAGCTCTATGATGTGAATTTATTCACACAAGAAGTATAGAGGGATATTAACTAGTTGCAAGGAGATCTAATTCCATAGGTACAACATTGAAACTATCTCTTGGTCAAAGCCAAACTCATTTTCAAAGACTACTATCTACTTAAGGTAAGTTAGGCTCTTTACAAATACAAGATGCAAACATCAGGGCTACCTTGATTAGTATCCAATATATGATGACCCCATACATGGAAGTATTGCATAAGGAACTAGCCTTTGCTAAAACATTGATGAAGAAAGATAATCAACTTTCAACACATGGTGGCCTAGTTGACCTTGATGCCCAACTAGATGTTCAATACTACTCTCTAGATGTAGCATGCAATAACTAGGATGCAACATTGAAAATAGTTACGAAGGTCCACAAAACATTTTTGGATAAACACACTATCAGTGTACCACCCAAATGACATAAATGTCCAAAAAGGGGGATTATAAGGTTTTTTCAATGAAGGGGAGTATAGTTTTGAGTTAGGGGGACTACTCATGCAAAAATAGGGAAAAATAAAAGATCACACACTTACTCAATAGGAGTACAAAATTCAGCTACAAAAAGGAAATATCAACTTAGGGGGAGTTATAAAATTTTGGTGTAATAAGGTATGACAATTATGTCATCATTTTTGCAAATTTTGTAATTTTGTATGAGAGGCAAGTAATGTATACAAATTATCTAAGTTATACACATAAGTTAGGTTGTATATGCATGATAAAGTATTTTTCCCACTCATGTCAAAGGGTGAGATTGTTGATCTCATTTTTTATTTGACAAGGCAGTGACAAAATACTTAAGTCATTAATTAACAAAATTTAGTATGTGTCAAGTAAGTAGTGTATGCCAAGCAATATACATAGTTAGTGTTGAGTACTAGTATGTACTGAGAGGATGGTATGTGCCAAGCCACTCACGTACCAAGCAAGTCATATATGCTAAGTAATTTAGATACCAAGTAAAATAGTGGATGATGAGTCATTTAGGAGCTGAGTTACAACATTAAGGATATAGTGAATGTCAAGCATTAGAGCTTTCAAGTACTGAGTAAACTATTTTTGGCATAGTTATTTTTAATGGCACAAACTCCTATGTAAACCATTTTTGGGCTGACTTAAGGATTTTTTTACAATTTTAGAAGATATATATGAAGGCATCTTAAGAATCCCTATGTAGTACATGTAACCAATCAAAAAAAGGGATGTATTAAGTGACAAAATAGATCAATTACAATCATTGATTCCTAGCTAACCCTAGCTCACCTAAGTCTTCTTAAGGAGGGAAAACCCTAAAGTGTTTTCATGTACATAAGAGAGGAGAAGGATGAATGCTAAGTGTAGACAGAGAGTATTCATGGTGACTATAGAGCTTATGGTAGAGATATGAATTATAGAATTGGTTAAAGAGAATAGAGAAAATAAGTTAAAGGATAGAGGAGACATACCTGATCAAAAGGATCAAGGATATACTTGCAAAGAAGAGATTTGATGCTTAGTAGTAGAGTGCTAATTGAAGGATCATGGTGTTGAATCATTTTAACAGGTGATACAGAGAAAGTCTCTTAACTAAGTAGTCTTAACAGGCTTTTGTAAATCCTTTAATAGGGTCCTTACTTTATTGTGAGTTTAAATCCTCTAACAAGCTACATTTTTAGTAGGGTGTTGAAATCCTTTTATAAGGTAAGATTTAATAGTCTTTGTAAGCCTTTAAAAAGGTAGACCTTTTATAGGGTAGATCATAGTTTATGATCAAACAATTGTAACTTTAATTGGATACAATTTACAACTATAGTAGTGAAGATTTCTAGGTGTCATCCCCACCCCAGTTTTACCTTCTCATTGCAGGGTTTCTGGGTAAAAAACTTATTGTGTTATGTTTTATTTGTTTCATGTTATGGATAAACATGTGTAGTTAGCTATTTTAGTTTACATGCTAAATTGTGAGATGGATGTGTAGTGAATGTTTTATTGTTAAAATTTAGAAGTATTGATTCACCTCACCCTCTAAGATTTTACTTTCCCATTATTTTGTCCAACATTGAAATGCTTCCTTGTATGAATTGTGAAACTATTTTGAGAAATTATGGACAATACCCAGATCATGGATTTTCATGTTTTTTCTTTAGCTATCCAAAAATGGACACACAAAATGGATGGTCCAAAATATCATGCTCCTTGTGGTATACTCTTGTAATCCTTGATTACTACTTTAATTTTCCATTCCTTTGATGAAAGCTTAAGAAATTTAAACAATTTGAATGCTTCTTCATATTTAGAAGGATCCTATAGCATCCTTTCAATTTCATTCCATCTTTTAATTTATCTTTAGTTGTAGGCTTTTTTTCTAAATATCAAATCACTTCATTTGATTTCCATCTGATTATATCTAAAGTCTTGTCACTAAATTTTTTTTTAATTCAATCCTTAAATTTAATTGCATATTCCCATGTTCCTTATCCTATAGAACCAAACTTTCTAGTGACAAAGTTTTAATTTGTCATGAATATGATTTATAATTCACTTGAGATTTGTATTTGAACCTTTAAATGATAATCATAGCTCCTCAAGAAAATAAAAAACTTGTTATATTTTCTTTATTATCTCTATAATGCCGATATAGCTCCTTCAAATTTTTTTGAAATTTTCCTTAATGTTGTCTAAGTTTGTTTAATCCAATCGACTACATAAAGGCCTTCCCTTTTGATGTTCAAATTATTTTTTCTAGATACATTAGCTCCTTAAACATGTTTTCCATTTATAGATTTGATCACTTCTTTTGTTTTGATTAATATCAAAACCTTCCTATTTACTCACTTGTAAATTTTAATAAACTTATGATCACTGACAAATAGTTATGTAGTTATGATGCAAATGCCACTACTATTTAAAATGTTCTGATTTGGCAAGTTCATACATATGGTGAACATGTATAGATTCATTGAGTTTTTCAAATATTTCCCCTATTCAACCATCTTAGTCACTTTCAATTGAATTTCTACTATAAGATAAAAAAAATTAATTGATCTTAATTTGGGAGATATGGATATTGTTATGATATGTTTCCTCTACCATGTGTCATTTCTTATGAATAGTGGAAAATGTCTTGGATCTAAAATAGTTCACAAGTATAATGCTTTGTATTACACTTCTTAAGCTTTGGCAACTCTTTCAATTGGTCCACTTGTATCTACCTAGTATTTTTTTAAATAGCACACCCATTTGATAGTTTCCTTAACATCCTTGAAGGATGTCAATGCTAAGAGGATCAATTGATACTTTAATCACATGAATCAATATATGAATTCCTACCAACCTCACTTTTTTGTGACCATAAAAGAGTTGATCATTATAGTATTTAGAAATAGAAACACCTATTTTGACACTTGCAAACTTGTAATAGTGATAATCATGAGAGATATAATGTCTTTGTATTGTCTACTATGAATATGTAGCTTATTAACTTTACCCATTTCCTTTTTCCTACTCAATATCTCAGAAAAAATGAAGCTTCATGTAACTTTGATTAGCAATTAAGATGTTGAATAATCTTCAAATCCTTTTATTCACCTTTTCTATTATTTTAGCCTTTATTTAATACTTACTTGTTCATTTATGTTATTCTCTTTTATGAACATGTTGAACCAAATCACCCTCATGAAGTTGTAACACTTTGAATGTTATGTAGATTAAACCTATATTTCTCTATTTTCACATATTTTATCAATGAAACAATTTATGTTCTCATTAATGTTTCCATTTTTAGATTTATAATTTAGTGTTTGTTTCTACACATTAAAAGTAACTTGTTACTATAAAACAATGGTTTTCTTTCAGACTTTGTTCTTGTCTCTCTCTTTCTAGTATAGATTTTTGAATATATGGTTTGCAAAGAAAAGAGTAGATATAATATTTTTCATTTCTTAGTCATAAGACTGAATTGTCTCTCTCTATTTTTCTTGTAGGTATATTTCAAATATGAAAGACCAAATTTGTTATCAAGATATTGAAGGCATTATAGTCGTCCATTCCAAGAAATGGAGGATCTTAACCATGCTCCTTTCTTTGTCCTTTGCATGCTCTAAAATCTTTTTCTCTCTTAGTTTTTGTCCTTATAGAGGCCATAGCTTGTGTGGCATCTTCATTGTACTATCATCTCTTGATGTAAAATATAGTTCTTTCTTAATCAAATAAAAAAATTTCTCTACCTTCTAAATACAAAAGTAAGCTCAATAGATGTTTGAGAAAACTAAACAAGATGCATATTCAAAGTTGCATTATTATAAATCATATTGATTGAGGCTTCATAATTAAATGAAAAAATTTATTATGAGTTAAAGATAACAAATGAAAATTTGGGTTCCAAGGTATCTCTAGCATTAAATATTAAAGATCCAAGTCCTTAACCCTTGTGCACTATTCTTTCATTATTGATAAAGATTACTAGATTTTTAGATTAATAATTCATGACCCTGTACAAGTGACTAGTGAAAGAATAATATGTGTTGTAAATTTTTTTTTAACCTTGTACTTATTTCCTTTTTTACCTTTTCCTTACGAATCAAGTGACGGATTTTTATTTGGATTGAAAAGAAAATACTAGGGGTCATAAATATGTAGTACATATATCTGCCAAAAAGTGTAGATGACTAGTCAAGGATGATCTTGGGCTCTTTTACATAAGGATTAATAGGACACTTATCAAATCTTGGACAAATATATATTGCTCGATTTTCCTACTATAGAAGCATGCAGTACTGAGTGTGGTTGGATAGAGTGACATACTTCCTAATTGGACATCCATCGGTATAAGATTCAACTGAAAGGAAGTTATAAAATATTAAGAACTAATATAATAAAATATATTTATGCTTCCCTAGTGTAGTTATTATGTTCTTTATAAACTAGGTATTTCCTAATATTAGAAATGATTGTTCTTTTGGTACGATTCAAAGTAATTTTAACTTCTTGATTCTTTTGATGCAATAGAAATTTATTTATATAAGTTCCAACTTGTAGTGAAGATACTAGTCAATATTTTATTAGCAATAAGATGAGAAATATATCAGTGGGGTCAATTACTCACAATAATTGATACATACTTTCCAAGCTACATACATCAGCCCTTGAATTGTAAATTTTTGGGCCAATTACAACTCCAATCAATATGTAGTTGTTAGCTCTTTTTATTGGATGTAGTCTAAAACATTATTTCGCTCACTTGCCAATTCATGGACTTCAAAGAAGTTTTTCCCTTTGTTCTATTTTGGGGATCTAGATAATAGTATTTTTTCCTAAATTAGTACCTAAAGTTAATTATTTTTAAAGTAGTGTTGTCTCTATATAATTATTTTGGTGGTAGACATTTTTTCTTCTTGAGGGTTTATACCCATAGTAGATGAAGGAGGATTTACACCAAATATCTAAGATAATAGAGAATTCTTGGTTTTACACCTTGATGCAATTGAGAAGGTTGGATACACAAGCAATGTATTATCACAAATAGAAGGCTTTACTATTTATATGCACACTTGGTAGCATCTTTTTCTTTCTTTTATTCATTACTACCCAATGCTCCTTCACTATGCTCTCTAGTGCATTTATCTATTCATTCTTATTTGTGATGAATAGTCTTACAATATACTTGTATCTATTGCTTTTCAATCTTTCATGGCTAACTTACTCTTAGTCAAATAGAAGATAGAACCAAGTTTGTCTTGGTATTTTTCTAACCATGAAATTAATATTTGGAAGTTTCAATTGAGAAAGGTACAAATAAAATAATAACATTATCTATTCATTTAACATTTTGTGAGTGTCCTTAAATTTTTACAAGAATATTTGACCTTTAGCAATGAAAAATGAATCTTTATAATAAGTACTACATTAATATTCCATTTTACATTTATGGCCTTTCATTACCAATGTAATCTTATATGTTTTCTTTTTTCTTTTTTTTAGAAATATTTTGATAAACTCAAAGAAGGGGATAAAGTTAAAGTTTTGGATCTGTATGGTGGTCATTTTTTTGTATTGGGATTATTCACTTCTTGTCTATTTTACATGGAGAAAACCTTAATAGAACTGGAGATACCAGTGTAAATATTATAACGGTCACAAGTAATGTACTGCTTGCTTATGAAGATAAAATAAATGGAGGTTTTCATCTCAAAGAGAAAGAGGGAACCTTCACATGGTGGCTACTAAAGTATTTGGAGAAAATGACAAAGTTGATCAAAGTGTTACTTGTTACAAAATTGGGCTCATTACTTTATATTGCATTATTTTGAATGTTTTGTTTAAATATTTTAATTATCAAGGTTTATTTGAATGAGTTGGAAAATCTTAGACAATTTTGTCACTTTTTATCATATTTACATGTATACTCTTTAGCCAATTATGACATATTATTGCTTATATATATTTGTATTAATTTTTTTCTATCCCAAGTTACATTTTTTTTATCATGATATTAAATCAATCTTTAATTTTTAGTGACATCGTTCATGTGTAGTCTTTTTATCATGGCATTGGATCAATGTTTTATTTTTAGTGTTGTCCATGGGTAATATTTTCATTTTTAATGTTTTACTCAAACTCTAATATCATATATTTAAAAAATTTAAAATATATTGTAATAAATAAATTATTAATTTTATAAGTATATTTAGTACTAATTAATGGAAATGAACAAATAAATGATCAAATTAACTATCAAATGAATGACTAGTCAACTACCAAATCAACTACTAAATATACTACTAAAATATGCTATAAAAATCAACTACCAAATATTCTACCAAATTAACTACCAATTCAACTACCAGATCACCTACCAGATATACAACCACATCAACTATCAAATATACTAATAAATCAACTACCAAATCAACCATCAAATATACTACCAAATAAACTAGTATTTAATAACAACAAACTGTCAAATAAACCACCAAATAAACTACTATTTAATAATAGTCAACAACCAAATTAATGATCAAATAAATGACCAAGTTATTGATCAAATCAATAACCAAATTAATGATTAAAATAGTTTAGCTATAAATTTGGTTGTAATATTAATGACCGACAATAAACTACCAATGGTCATGTGATCAAAATTGGTCTTATATCTACAATTTTTAGTAATTTATTTGGTCATATATTATTATTTTTGTACTAGTGTGGGTTTATCAACGTGGTCATGTACCATGTAAGAGTTTTTCTATAGCCCTCATAGGCTCTAAGATATGACCATTAGAAGACGGTAGCTGAAACATGCTTAGTGCACCTTGGAGACACTTTGGTGTATGGTGGTCATGATTGTTCTAGACACTCCATGGCTAAAACAAGGGTGTTCCTTAGATTCACCTATTGGAAATAATCAAGACTAGCTAGGTTACTAAGAGGGGAGGGGTGAATCAATAACCTCAAAAACTTTAGATCAATTCAACACTTAACCATATAAATCATTCACCATTCATTTATCTAATCTACTGCATGCATGAAACAGATAAACATTCATAACACATGAACACAGTATTTTGGTGACCCATAAACCTTCCAAATAGAAAGTAAAATTGGGGCAGGGATGATACCCACAAAACTTAACTACTACAGCATAAATTTGGCTGTTAGGCCTTACATTTACCACTTCTGATGATCTTCCTTGTTAAGAGCAATTTGGATTGCTAGATCCACCTTGTTAGAGATTTTACAAGCATACAATGAAGTATGCACCTTTTTAGGAGATTTATACAAAGACTATTAAGTCTACCTTGTTAAAGGATTTAGAAAATTGATTCACCTGTTAGGATGAAATAGTATATCTAACTTACAACTTGATTTCTAATTAGATCCTTGAAGTACATATCACCTCTTCTGACTGATATGACTTTGCTGCTTTTTATAGACCTTGCTGAATACTGTGCTCTGCTACTGATTTGCATTACATATCATTTTTTATTTTATTTTTCATCCATACATTGTAAATGATACAATACATTACATATATACCATTGCAATATTTACAATTAGAAGGTTAGCTAAAATACAAGTAAACAAAACATTACTGAATTAGCCAAATAGTAGAAAACTCGAATTCTTCAAGTTGACTTGGTGACCTTCTAATACTCATCATCCACTGCATTACTCAGCATCATCATGCACTTGGTAGAAGTAGAAGCTCGGTCCATACTAATCACACAATGTAGCTTGGAACTTGGTAACCATTGAAGACTCGGTAGATATAGTGTCACTTAGTAGATTTGAATCCTTTGTTTGCCTTGCTATCACTCGATAAACACTACACATCCATCACTTGATAGAAACTAGCTTTACATCACACAAAATGATAACTCAATAGGCACTATGAAGCTCGATAACCACTATCTATTCGATAAACATTTTAAGCTTAGTATAAACTGCTAAATTGTACACTCACTCGATAGCTTTAAGAATGCTTAGTGTGAACTGCTTAAGTGATGAAGTTACTAGGTAACCACTAAATGCTTGGTATAAACTATAGATTGAGTGATGAGCTCGGTAGCCATTCAAAATCAAATAAGTGTTATCACTAATGACAAATGCAACATAATGCCAACATCACCTACCCATTCAAAGCTAACAAAATAGTCCAAGTGATGTCACGATGGATAGTTGCAAAGATATGTAGTGTTTCTCCAATTTGATAAGTAGCACTACAAGTTTTGGCATCAAGTAAGAATTTTGTGTCAAACAAGGGTAACTTTAAGAAACCCCCTTTTGGAAAAATGTATAAAATTTTGGCAAATCAAAGATTATTTTAGGGAAAAAATAATTAATTTCTATTAGTGAATTAAAATTATTGAGTAGGAAAAAAAATTAATATTATTGATGATTTTTTCAGCCATATGAAAATTCTATAAAATCTTAGTGAATCTTTTACTATTGATGAAACTCAAGAACATAAGTACACATACCTAGAAATCATGATTTTATTAACATTATTATTGTAAGGATCCTATTTGATTATCAAACTTGAAGGTTAAATTTATCATAATTTTATCATTATAGTTTCCCTCCAAATTATTGAATGGTTGTATGCATGCAAAATCCTTATTATTTATGATCATTGGAGGATCCTATTTTGAGAAAAAAATTTATAAGGATACCAAGTTTTAAAGAAAGTCCCAAAATTAAAGTCACATGTTCCCAATCAATCTATTTTGGGTCAAAGTGAGAAAGGATAAGAAGCTTCATGCAGAGTCTTTGGAATAGAGACGCATGTCAAATCTACATATTAATGTGTAATCTAACTTCATTTTTTACCAAATATTAGCTAATATGACATCAATTAAGATAAGAATTAGAAATTGTAGGTGAATAAATACAATTAATCACATGGAAAAAATAGATTGCATTGGTGAAGTCATCACTAAAATACAAATACTTCTATATTATTATTGGCAATTGGCCTAAGCATGGGACCAAATTTTTGTAAAGTGCAGGTCACATGCCTACCCAAAAAGTGTAAAAAAATAAGCTAAATTTAGGGTCCCTGATGAGTGAGATTAAATAATTGGTGAATATTAGCCACTAAATTTATCCTTGGTGCTAAATCAAATCTATTTGGAATCTCTCAAAATTGAGATAAATTACTCTAGGGTTCATCAACATGATGTTGTGCCATTTGATATTTTTTCTATACCCCTCATGAGCTCCAAGATATGACCATTAGAATATGGGAGGTGAAACATGCTTAGTGTACCTTGGAGACACTTCTGTACGTGGTGGTCACAATTTTTCTAGACACTACATGATCAAAACAAGGATATTCCTAGGGTTTACACACCCATTAAAAGATAATAGAATTGTCCAATCAATGCCATAATGGATAGTTGCAAAGATGAAATGTTGCTCTGATTCAACAAGTAGCATAGCAAGTTTTGGCATCAAGCAAGAATGTTGTGTCAAATCAAATCTATTTTAAATCTCTCAGAACTGAGATAAATTACTCTAGCATTTTTCAACATGGTCATCTACCATATAATAGTTTGTTTATGTTGCTCATGAGCCCTGAGATATGACCATTAGAAGATGTCAACTAAAATGTGTTTAGTACACCTTGGAGACACTTTGGTGCATGGTGGTCATGATTTTTCTAACACTCCATAGCCAAAAAAAGTATTCCTATAGTTCACCCACCCATTCAAAGCTAAAAAAAATGTCCAATTGATGCCACAATAGACGGTTGCACAAATATGCAATATTGCTCCAATTCACTAAGCAACAATGTAAGTTCTACTATCAAGAGAGAATGCTATACCAAATCAAATCCATTTGGAATCTCTCAAAACAAATATAGGTTTTGTATAAGTGTTCATCAACATGGTGGTGTACAATATGACAATTTGTATATATCCCTCATGAGCTTTGAGATATGACCATTAGAATATGGTAGTTGAAATGTGCTTAATGCACCTTGGAGACACTTCAATCCATGGTGGTCATCACTATTATAGATACTCCATGGCCAAAAGAAGGGTTTTCATAGGGTTGACCTGCCCATCTGGAGCTAAAAAAATAGTTGAATCGATGCTAAAATGCATAGTTGCAAATGTAGTGCCTCCTATGTTTGCATTTTGTAGCTTGTTATGTTTTATTCCAAGAGATACTTTTATACTCATGTTTGAGGACATTCAAGATGACCTGATGATCAAATACTATATTTTGATTTTCCAGTATCATAGATGTTAGATGCTATGTTGTTCAATTTGATCATATCTACATGATGATGCTTATTGATGTGACATGATGCTTTATGATGATATCTAGTTATTTTGTATTTTGACATATACTTTGTTTATGATTATATGATGGACTTATTGGATTCTAGATACTTTGATTTGATGCTATGGCTATTTACTTCATTCTTTATTTGAGATGTTTTATGATGCAGTGAGTGATTTGAATAGATTATTTAATGTGATTTAATGCATTTATCACTTTGGCTATATTATTGTATACAATTGCACTTG
Organism: Cupressus sempervirens; assembly: GCA_028749045.1. NCBI lineage: Eukaryota > Viridiplantae > Streptophyta > Pinopsida > Cupressales > Cupressaceae > Cupressus > Cupressus sempervirens. The sequence continues at coordinate 555,081,166 of CM053792.1, forward strand.
ATCATGTTGTTTAGTGTGCAAGATTTATATCCCCAAAAATCATACATGGAGTTAATGATTTGGTTGTTCTTACCTAGCAATGTCATCCATGTATGGTCAACATATTCTCTTTCATTGATTAATTAAACCCTTTTGTGATTTAATAAATCTAGATTCATTTAGATTATGCAATCAAACCCATGAGCATGTCTGTGCATTTAGAGGTTCACAATTGTTGCAAAAGTTATTAAGGAATTTTGTGATTTAATAGTTAAAGGAAATTTTTATTTGATTTAATTATTTTAATTCATGACAACTTTTTCATAGTTGTATTCTATTTAATTGGAATTTCCCAATTTTGTCTAGGTGAGCTAGTCAATTTCCTAATAGTATATTCCACTTTTAAAAGTGATATATATCCCAAAAGGGAATTATTTCCTCACTTCTCACTTTTGGATTAGAAAGTTTGAGAGTAAAACCCAAAATCCTCTTTGAAGGATTTATTGTTTCGTTTGCTCTAGGAGCTATGGGCATGGGATCATCACAAATTTGAGCTCCTTGGATCCAACTCTAGGAGACCTTCATTTGCCATGATTTTTGGCAGTGACTATAGGGCAATTATTTGATTGCATGTGTTTCTATTTAGCCCTTTTGGCTGTGAGGTAGGGCTCTCCCATTTTATTGTTTTTGCTCCATTTTAATATCTATTTTTGATAAGAAATTGTTTGGAGGTTGAGAACTAGTATTACCCTCCATTTTTTCATTCTAGCTCTACCCAGTTGAGTGGGTATGAGCATTTGTCCCTTTTTGGACTTTAAGGTTTGGAGTTTCATGTCATTATGTTGGTCATTTTTGCATATGAACTTTGAAGCTAGAGTTTATTTGATATTCATGGATTTTGTGCCCAAATACAAAAAGGGTTTTAATTTTGACATTGTTAACATATTTGGTTTTTGCCTCAATTTATCCGTCTCCCTTCTTTTTTGGGTTTTTTTGGCATTAGAGTTGGTCGTGGATACAGATTATCTGTTGGGATATCTATCTGGCTCTTTTTGTATTTTCTTATTACATTGAGATTTTTTGTTGAATCCATACTTCCAGATATAGGTTGGTTGAGTGATTTACTTACTTATGTTCTTATGTTTCCCATCCAACCCTTGTTATTTATGATCATCATGCAATTGGTGTGCCCATACATGAGCATGTGAGTGTGCATTTTTTGGGTTCTTGTGAGACTTGAGCTCCCAGTTATTATCACTTGAGTTATGTCCATTGGGTTTGGGTTGGGAAATTACATTTCCTACAGTTACTCATCATGTGATGAGCATAAGTATGTAGGATAAGTCAGTGGAGGAGCTTCTCTCATAACCCCAGGTCATGTTCCAAACAAGGTCTACATGTAGAAGTTTCTAATATGTGATAACTAAATAAACTCATGGGTAATTAACTAAAATAATAAAATACTACATACCTATGTGACTCATCTGAAGGTATGTTCTCGTTGGTTTATAAAAGGGCCTATTTTCTACATAGTTCATCTATCAACATAATACTATGGCCTTCTAAGGGAGTGTTTCCATTAGGTACTAGCTTGGGCTTCATGATGCCAAGCTACCTAGGCTCCATTAGAGTCCCTACATAGTAAACCCATAGAGTGTTTGACCAGTGACCTATTGTATTACATTGTCTCGTGATCTTGGTTTGTGTCCTCTATACTATTTGATGTGAGTGTTAGCTATGGATGATTGTCTTGTGTGTTTTTGAGATTAGATCACTATCTCCATCAGCACAGTGAGAGTGTTCTTATGGATTCCATGTGGATGGGAGGTATAGCTACCTTTACCACTACTAGGGACTAGTGTACAAAGTTGGCCTTCCTCCATGTTTAGTTCTAGAGTTGGATGCTAGAGTTGGATGCTCACATGGCTCTCTTTTTCTTTTAGAGTATGTTTCCATATGATTTATGTTATTTTAGTTCATTGAGATAGTTTATGCACATGTATGTTCACTATGATGTTTCTTTCTACATGATTACATTATATTCTTGGATTAGATGTTATGTTTGAGATGTTAGACTTATGTGATCTTCACTATACTTTCAAGTATTTACTCCTTAGTTATTTTGGATCTGGTACTACTCAATGTGTAGGTTCTAATGTTTTTCCCCTTTATATTTATCTTCAAGTTATTTCCTTATAAACCTAGGTGATAGAAGTTCAACATTGGGTGATATTAGAAAAGTATCATAGGTGTTAGGGAGAAACATCACGCAACACTAGAAAGTATCACATGAGAGTAGTAAGTTCTATCATATGACACTAGTGAAGTATTGTACAGTAGTATTAAGGTATATCACATGCTCCTTAAAAGTGTTTCCTAGTAGTACTAAGTAGTATTTCATGATACTAGAAAGGTATCACCTTGTAGTACTATGAAATGGTGTACAACACTAGTAACGTGTTACCTAATTTCTTGCAAAAGCCTATTTGGGAAAACAAAAAGTGTCTCTAGATTTTTTGGTTGAGAGTCAAAGGTTTTTTTGGGTACCCTCTTGGGTTACGCCCCCTCCTAGGCCTTGACAAGTCAAATATTTTTAGTTTCATTTTTGTGCAAACTTTCGTAGTTGGTTTTGGTTGTGTTGGTAAGTAGTGGCCTTGAGAGATTGATTAGATGTTGGGATTTCTTGGTTAAATCTTCCATTGTGATTGTTCAATTGATTATATGTTGATGTGTTTTGAATCCATGCTTATTACTTCAAAAAAATGTATTAGCTTTTATTTATCCTTATTCCAAGGATATTTTTGCAACCTTACATCTAGTATTAGAACCCATGTAGCAATATTGAGATCTCTGTGTTAAGCTCCCACTATGAGTTTATTTTGTTTATGTATTATGGTATCTTATTTTAGCTTATGCTTGTGATACTTATTATTTCTACATATAACTTTGACCCTTATCTTCTTGCTCCTTTAGTGATGCCTCCTACACATTGACTCAATGATTGGGGTAACAATCAGTAGAATAAAAATAAACATGAACACCATGAGGAAGAATGTCAAGAAGTTGGGGGAGGATAAGGTAATAACAATCAAGGTGAACTCAAGGTATTATTTCCTTTTTTATAGGAAATTATATCTTGGTTGGGACCTTGAGTTGAGGAAAACAGATAGGACCATGGCCAGGAAAAGGGATCCCACCATGGAGACTCCCACATTTTAGAGCATGTAGGCAAGGAAGAATGTGGACATGAACATGAGAGTTCTCACACACTACCTAGTGGTAAAGGTGACTATAGGAGAGGCCATGGTTGGGTTGATGGAGATTCCATCCAAATGGACATGATGAGAGACCTTCAGAGTCCTAAACCACCACTATTTGATTACCTAGGAGTATGTCTCAAGGATTAGAGATGGTTACTAGATATGGGGTGTTGTTTCTCCTTGTATTCATATGAAAGCAACATGAAGACCCATTGTATTGTTACATAGCTAAGAGAACATGGACTTGTGTGGTGGGATATGGAGATCAAGAAGCTCCAAATTAGTATAGTGGATTTCACTTGGGAGATTGTTGGAAAAAAGTGCCCTCCCACCAAGATTCAATTCAAACATTTAAACCCACCCAATGGCTACAAGATTCAAAGATCCAAAATTTGAATATGCATAGGTGCACATTATAACCTTAGGCTATCCTTAAGTTTTGATCCATTTCATGTTGCATTTTAAGTCCTAGATCCACAATAAGATAATATGGTCCCGATCTCATAATAACCCTTGTATTAGAGGATCATCAAGAAAACCAAGCATAGGTAAGATGATACTAGGTTCCTATTGGTCAAGTGGTCAGGTTGTCATAACATTGAAAATAGTCTAAGGATCATAAACCAAAGAAAATTATTTCTCAATGTTATAGCAATCAATGATTGTGAGATCATAGGCACATCAAGGATGTCTTTCGAGGACACAAGGTAAAGAGTTGGCATAGCATCAGGTTGTCATGACATCAGAGGTTTCATAAGATCGTGAGTCAAAGGAATATGTGTTTCGATGCCATGAAAGGTCAACTATCATAGGATCATGAGGTTGACTTCCCAAGTTGCTAATGCTATGAAGGGGAAGGTTCATTGAATCATCTTGAAGTTGTAAGATCGCAAGGTAAGAAGGGATGGAGGCCAATTTTAGATGGATATCAGGTGTTCTAATCTTACAAAACTCCTCTATCATAAGGTCACAAGTATAAATAAGGAGACCACCAAGGTCATCAAGAAATTATAGTTAACCACAATCATAGGATCATAGGGGTTATTTCTACAGTTGTTGATGTTACAGTAGACTATGATCATAAGATTATGAAAATCAAATCAATTGTGCCCATAAAATCACAAGAGGAGATTGATTGTATCGTGGCCTTATGCCAAGATTGTTATCATACCATCATTTTATCATGAGATTATAGGTCTTGTTTCTATTGAAGGATCATGAGGAGAAAAAAGGATGGGCTCGATGCTATGAGGTATAGGCAATTGTAAGATCATAGAGGTTAGGGTTACAAAAAAAAGGTCACATGAAGGGTTTTGACCATAGTTGATGATCGTAGGGTTGCAAGTTTCATTGTTGATAAAAAATATAAGGAGCTTCACCCACCAAACTAGAAAAAGAGGAGTCCTTGACCAATCAGGTAGTAGGAAAGGTACAAAGTGATAGTTGAATATGGTTGACCTGCATTTGTATCCAACTTGGCATGCTAGTAACAAGGAATAGGTAGCTCTATGATGGTGAATTTGATCTTTCAATCTCTTGCAACTACTTTCATCATTTCCTAGGCCTAATAACTATGATGAACACTCCATTTCTACTAGTTAATCTATCTACTTAGTCATAAGGTTAATGGTCATTGTTCCTATCCTCTCAAAGATTTTTTTGGTAAATAAGTGATCTTCCTGCATCTAGATTTGTGCTATGATCAAATCTTTTCTAGTTTTGCAATAATTATTCTCTAAAAATTTGAATGTAGTTGTAGAGTTTTATCTTAGAGTGGAAGCTATCTAAGTTACGCTTACACTATAAAAGAATATTTTACAATCTTTTTTAGGTTTGAATCTTCTCTATTTCTCTAGTCTTGCCCTAACAAACTACTATGAATTCCCTTTTTTCCTTTGAATTATATGACATCATGTCTTATCTCTTTCAGCCATTAATGTACTATGCAACCTTTATTTACCTCTCTTTGATGTACTATGGATATCTGTAACCTACATGTTTGTATCTCCTTTTCCATATGAATAATAACAAGTGAATCTCTTCTTCCTTGTGTCACTCATTTGGTTGTCTAATCTACATGCGGTCATTGGATTAAAACAAGTCTGAGTCCATATATATTTGGATTTTTATGATAATTATATTGTGCATGTATGGGTAGAGATTGATCTAAACACTCTATTTTGGTGCATCACCTCCAAAGAATAGATAGGTAGCTTGATTTTTATGCATTCCTCCTCCCTTTTCCTCTCTAAGTGTAGTCTAGGTGCATCTTGATAGCAAAGGAAGTTAGCCTTCTCTGGAGACTAAGCCTCATTGTTCAAGTCCCACAACTTGGAGCTTGTTTCCATGTATCACAAGGTTGTCCTTAGGTAAAAACTTTGGACAAGGGTGCAAACTTTTGTGGCAAAAGAGATCTTTGAGGAGAGTTTCAGGGAGAAATTCCTATCTCCATAGTACCATGAGGCTCATGTTAATGAGTTCCATGATCTAAAATAGGGGAATATGATAGTGGAATAATATGAGAGGCAGTTCTTTGGGCTAAGATAATACTCCAATTATCATTACAATGAGCTACTCCTCACATAGCATTTTGTCAGGGGTCTTAAAGACTCTATCATTATAGATGTCCATATTCATCATCCTAAAACACTTTCACTCACCACTAAGAAGGAAAGGATTTTTGAGAGAAATGTGGCTAGGGGGCTCAGTGTTAGATTAGGCTCTTAGATCCACAATACATGATCCACAAGATAGAGTGTACCACCCCCTCAACCATAGGTCACAAGGTAGGATCAAGCCTAGAAAGAACCCTTGTAGGGTAGTTGTAGGGGTCAGGATCAACGATGTCAATGGCATCCATAGAAAAGTGGATGGGGTTTAGGTACTATAAGAGGAAAGGGGTGTGACTAGAGTCAAGGTTAGTAGTCCCAATAGGGTTGTCCATCCTAGGGTATTTAGCAGTACTCTAAACTAGTAGAATTTTTGCAAATAAATGACTATGTGACTAAAACTTTTTGTCACAATACTAAAAATTTTAGTCACATGACTAAAAGTGATCAAATTTAATTAATAGTTTATAATTTATAAGTATTAGTGGCTAAATTAATGACTAATTTGGTGATCTGATAAAATCACAAGGTTAGAGAAATATAAGTGACTAAATTTATATCAAATAAATCACTAGATAATTGGTCACTAATAATTAGTCACCCAAAAAAATCACTAAATGAATGATCGATGATTTTTTTATCATATTAGTACATTATTTAAATAACTTTTATTACCCACTCATTGTGTTTTTATCTTATCAATACATGATTAGTAGTTAACTTCCTTGAATATCCTCTCAACTAATTTTGAACTAGAAATGAACTTAAAATCACCCCAATTTGCACTCAAACTCCTCAAAATCTATCCATGGGCTCCTGAAGAAAATAGAAGCTCTTTATGCACTCAAAAGAAAACTCCAAGTCTATCTCTACATATCAAAAAAATTAATTATGAATTAAGTATTTTATAATTTTAACATATAATTTCTATTAAACTCATTTACTCGTACATGTCTCATAAGATGTGGTGCACGTATTGAAACAAATGGATCTCATATTCATAAGAATAAATCAAAGAACATCGTTTAATTAGCACTAGTCATTGGATCTAGGCATTGATGCTCATACAACTCTAAAGTGGTGGGAATATATGTGACCCTCGCATAACTACTCCAGCTCAACAAAATTCAAATGTTTAAAATGTTAAAGAGAAAATTAACACATTGATATAAAACCTAAATTAAATTAATTATTATAAATATAAAATTAAAACTATTTTTATTGTATTACACTTTAAATGAAAAATGAGATAAATAAACATTTATAATTATTAATTGATCAAAAAATATTAATTAATTTAAAATTGAAGTTAAAAAAATTCATTAATAATAATACAATCATATGAGACAATTGATGTCTATGATAAAAATAAATAAACTAGCACTTGCACCAAAAAGAGGTGCAATGGTTAAGCTAATAGTAAAATATATGTTAACTAATGTATTGGGTGATATACAAATAAAAGATTATAAAATCCAAAATTAGAAGTGATAATAATTTACAATATACCTCAATAAACACATATAAACAAAGAATCCATTCAATGGTGATTTCACTTGATATGTTTTCTTTATTGCCATTCACCTTTGGAAATGGTGTGCCCATGACAAGGCACCACACAAGATGAGGCTGTTGCCAAAAACTAGACCTTTTTCTTATGCCAAGTTGGAAATTTTGATCACCTACAAACTTTGAATACAATTCTTAAAATAAGAAAGAATTTATTAATATTTGATATTAGATCATATTTTAAGTATGAAAATAAAAATATAATTATTTTACAAAAAATAAAATTAATTAGATAATTAGAAGTGTAATTTTTAGTTGTTGCAATAATCAAATATAGTATTTCTTAATAAGATAATAACTAACTATAACATATCTACCTAAGTTAATGAGTGAGTTTGATCCTTGAGAACCTAATGGTCTAAGTTCAACAAAATATTTAAATATCAATTAGATTTAATTTTACTTTACAACACTTCACAATTTATTTAGATATTAATGACTTACTACAAGGAGATTTAGATATACCAAATATGTATTTTTTAAAAATTAAAAAGTAATTAATATTTAGAAAAAATGTTTAATATATTCAATAATCTTAGAATTAAATAATTCTATATTTTAAAGATTAACTTAAAATTATTTTTCATGTAAAATATAAAATATTCTTATTTGTCAAATTAAACTTTTCTTAAATTACAAAAACATATTTTAATTACTAATTACTCTAATTATAAGAAAAATAAATTATTTGTGTACTAAACATCACCATATACTATTTCCAAACCAAATACCACTTCTAATTAAATAAATTTTTGATACTAACATATAGGGGAAGAAACCTAGTAGTCGACACAAGTCTAATGACCGATAGGTATCATTATAGATACCCTTAATTACCACTTTAAAAAGCCCTAAAAAATGATAACATATGTACTAATACCAAACAACACATATATTAATACCCAATCACACATGTACTAATAGTTGATCATATTTTAGCTTTATTAATTGCTAATTGGTCTATTTGTGCTAAAAAGTACTACATTTTTTAGTGAGTGACTATTGTCGTGAACATGGAGTTTCGGGTGAATGGTTTAAAATGACACTTTTTGACAACTTCACACTCTATCACTTCAATAGAGAGCTTGAAAATATGGAAACACCCAAACCTTAACTTTAAGCTCTTTTTCCACCTACAAAGGTCACCAAAAAAAAGGAAAATTTTGATGTATGGATTAAGAATTCTAGGTGCAAAAAATTAGCCTTGGGACTACTAGGTTTCTTCCCTTATATATAAAAAACTCTAAAAAATAAATATTATTTTTATTAAATATAATGTAATATATTACCATAATAATATTATATTACCACAAGATATTTCAAATATTACAAAGTCTTTGCAATGAGTGCTTGTTTCAAATCTATTAAAAAGATGGTTAAATCATCAATAAAAAAATTTGATTGCCTATACCTCTAAAGGAAAATTAAGAATCCATGAGATGTTGTGAGTTTTCAAGAGTCAAATAAATTATGGAGTTTGTACAAGAATCAATCGTTCAAAACCCTTAATATTATTTGTCTCCTCCATCTAGACAACATGAAGAATACAAAGCTTAGGTCAAATAATTTTATGTCTTGCATGTCGATTCTGTCTCTTTTGCATGCATCAATTTGAGATTATTATGGTTGGTCTATGAAGAATTGGGTCAATGCTCCCAATTATATGACAAGTACAAGAAAGCATCTCTTCATTCTAAATATGACTTATTTACATTTATATCTCTATGTAGCCTCTAAAAGGAAGTTTGCAAGATTAAGTATTCAAGAAAAGGATTTTAGTTTTATGAATAGAATGGGGAGAAACTATAACTTGGTGTTCACTTCCAAAATATTATCAACATTTAAGATTTTAATAGAATCCAATCTATTTGATATCAACAAAAGGTTTTTGGCCTTACAAAACTAATTTGTAGAGTTTCAAAAAAAAATTGGATTAAAGAAGAAAAATAAAAATGGCAATACAATGGGGTTGATTTTATTTATTTTACAAAAACATAACTCAATATCATCTCAAAAAATCTCTCATTTTTGTTCACCTCCATCATCCTAAGCCAACGAAAGATTAAAATACAAGGCCAATGGAATCCTACCACTAAAAACTTCTACTTTTATCTTCAAGTCTACAATTCATGGAAAACCGCATAATTATGTTGTCATTTCTAGTAACTGAATTTCTTTCACGATTGAAGAAATTAGCAGAACAATTTTTTAAAATTTATTTCATCTTCCTTACTTCTTTTCTTCATTAATTAACCTGGTGACTTTGTGGGTGAATCCTTATTCTAGCATCAAGTGCATATTGGTCTGTAGGGTGTGATGTTTTTTATACAAGTCAAGATATTATCATAATGTGGTCTTAATATTTATCCTTGTACCATTTCCAATGTACTTCCTATGTGCACCAAATTGGGAGATTTTGACAAGGTACAAAATCCATCAAAGAATAATTGAAAGAATTTTTTTTCACATATTGTCATTGTCAATGCTTTGATCAAAATATCTGAGAAATACCAGAGGGTTCAGAAGGCATGTCAATTGTTTGAAAAAATTCTTAATAAAATATGGTCTCATAGAATGGGATAATTTTTTAATATGCACAAAATGGTGCCCTCGATTAGTCTTTAAGGATTTTCAAAAAAGAAAATCTAATTTGAATGTGGTCTCATGAAACATAATTTTTTTGGAAAACTTTTGTTCAATAAAGCTTTGAAATATTTTCAAAGGAATGCCTAAGAAAAATAAGATGTCCTTAACTACAATGATTGCAGGATAAACATAGAATGGGTTTTTTTAGAATGCTAGTCAGATAGATAAGCAATTATAGTTAGCAACTGTAAAGCTAGTCTCAAAAACCTTATTTGTATGCTCTCATCTTGTGCTAGATTTGAAGCACTCAAACATGGTATGGAGATATGTTAGAAAATACTTGAAAGTGCATCAATTCTGAATATTGTACTGTTAAATTTCCCAATAGACATGTATTCTATATGTAAGTGCATGTATAAGGCACACACTATGTGTAATGCCTACCATCACTTTATGAGGTTGCCACATTTTTGGGTCAACAACATTCAACTGAGCACGAAGTTCTTACAAATAAGAAGATAGATTTTATGGCTTTGTGGGTTGGCTTTAATAGAGATTATAAGTTTCTCATTTTATATTATTGCTTCATTGCTAAATTTTATATCTTGATAAACAAACTCTACATTTAGTGGGTGTTGGGATAGACTTATATACTACATTTGAAGTGTATTTATTTATATTTTCATGGTAATAAATACTATAATTCTAATAGTTCTTTTTGGGTTGAAATGCTCTATCTTAAAATTTAAATTTTAGAAGCATATGAGATTATTTCATGATGGGAACATCCCCCAATAAACATCAACAACTTATTTTGTAGAAAATTGTCACACATTAAGCTTACAATATTATTTACATTTTTTCCATGGTCATATTTTCTAACAAGCACAGAACAAGATAACTCTAACACACTAAAACAATACTATTACCCAACACCTGGGTATGTGTAGGATCATGGTGTGTCAAAAAGTGGCGATGTGAAAAAAAAACAGTTTGAAGATGCCTAAAAGTGCTTCAAAATCCGCTCTGACTTTTTTTCACCTATCTAGGAACCAAACCTGGAAGGTAAGGCCGAGCCTTATCGGATATCCGATATGATATCAGATATCCAATTTGACATCGAATATCCGATTTTAAATCGAATATCCAACATGTGACCGAATATTTGATAATTAGAGTAATAATGTTATACCACTATTATTATTATTATTATTTAATATTATTATAATTATTATTATTATTATCATATAATAGTATGATATATTATTTAATATTATTATTATTATTATTATTTAATATGATATACTATTTAATATTAATATTTACTACATGATATTATTATTTAATATAATATTATTATTAAATAATAATAAGATATAATAATATTATATTAAATAATAATAATATCATATTAAATAATATTATTATTATTATATTAAATAATATATCATACTATTATATTATAATAATAATATTATTATCTAATATAATATTATTATTTAATATTATTATTTAATATTATTATTATAATAATTATTATACTATAATATATTATTATTATTATTATTATATTATAATCGTATAATATTATACTATAATAATAATATTATAATGTATTATATTATAATAATATATTATATTATAATAATATAATATAATATTTAATATATTATAATATATAGTAATGTAATATAATATAATAATAAAAAGTATAATATATTATAAATTATAATAATATAATATAATAATAATATTATTATATAATATAATATTTTATATATTATAATATATAGTAAATTAATATAATATATATAAAATATAATATAAAAATATATAAAATGTAATATAATGTAATATATATTATATGTTATATGTTATATTATATATATTATACTCATTATATGTTATTGGGCCATATTGGATATCCGATATAGTATTGGATATCTAATACTTGCGCATTGGATTAAATAAAATCACAGACCCGCAGGCCCTCATTTTATGCGAATTTGGGGCCAGTATTACCATTGTCAATCGGATATCAGATACGAGATTGGATATCAGATATTTAGGTATGTTTTTTTTTTCCCAACTCATTTTTAACCTAAATTTAATAGATTTTAGGATGATTTTGTTTGTTTTAGTTGAATCTAGGGTTTTTTTGACAAAAATGGTTTAAATTTAGATTTTTTTTTAATATATATTACGTTTTTCAATTCAATAGGAATGGCTGATCAAAATGATGACACTGAGGCAGGGAATAATATTCCTCATAACCCACCACCAAACGATCCAGTATCCCCACAAAACTGTCCACCAAATGATCCTCTACCTCCTCAAAATCCTCCTTGAATCGAGGATTTGATAAATGAAAATCTCACCGAGATGAGAGGTTTCATAGAACATATAATAATGTACCTGCACTGGCTCCTATGTTATCCATGTTAAACACCATAGTGGATAACATTGAAACCCTTATGAACCAAAAAAATGCCACTCTTTTTTGGCATGATGAAATGCACCAGATGTTTGATGATGGTTTGGATTATGATGAGGTCGCGGTCCTCAACATAACCAAAGACGATTTGGCTAGCCTTTTTGCTAACCCAAAAACGGGTATACTAGTTGACCCAAAAAAAACCAAACTATCAATTAAATGGTGCACAATCGATGCCATACGTGCAAATTTTTGGGATCGTTGGTGGATGGTCTTTGATATCCCTCCACATGGCATTTTAGACATACCATTTTATTTCCTTAGAAAATTATATGCAAAATTTGTGTTGAAACTTAAAGTGAACTATTGGAGCATGAAGCCCAACATGGGCTTAGGACTAGGAGCTCCTCAAGATAGTCCCTCTTCCCAGTGGAAGAAACTTGGCACTTTTGTCCCCCCCTGATATCTCCCCCCTTCCTCGAGTGCAGCATCCAGATATTATGGAAGAGGCTAGCTCTTAGACCATCAGAGCCATTCAAAGGCTGAGTAGCCTAATGATATCTCAGGCTAGGTTAGTCCTGCCTCCTCGTGTTGATGATGTTGGTGCCAGTTCATCATTGGCTAGCTCATCACATGTTTGTGTGCCTCGCACTTGCATTACATGCAAGAATATTTTCCTGGGTCCCATAGGTGATCTTCCTGAGTATCATTTTGTATTAGATGAGGATACACCAGATGCACGTGCAGAGGCTACAAACCCTAATGCGAGAGAGGAGGGGAATGTAGAGGCATGGACTCCTTCGGTGTCAGTACGTGTATACATTTTTTTGTTATGACATATGTGATTTAAAGTTAATTTTTATAATAGAGTAATTTTAATTTTTAAGCCATACTGACTTTTACATTTATGTGATCTTCATTCATGTTTAGTTGATGACCGAGGAGGAGCTCAGACAGATAGACGATGCTACACTCTCGACCATTTCATTTGGCCTTGAGACATCTATGGTACATTATGTTGTGTTTGCATTTTTTTTTCTATTTGATATTGTAGCATATATGGTTTCTAATCTTTCTTTTATGTTGCAGATACCACCTGCCCCGAGGGGACAAAGTGTGGGGGGTGAGCCAGCATGCACTGACAAAGGAAAGGTAATTAGATGTTTTCTAATTGATTAAATATCGATGCATTCTTGTAAAATGTTTGTGGTAATCTCATTTAATTACATTCTTTATTGTATATAGGGTATGGCTACTACGATGAGCCTGTACAGATTCAACGTCCTAGATCATTAGGGATTTCCATTCACACAGAGAGCCCCATTGTATGTATAAGTATCATTTATTTTTTATTTTTCTTATTGATGCAGAGGAAAGTATGATTGTTGTTCCATACAATTTTTGTGATTTTTTCCATACCAATAATGATTCATGTCTTGCATATGTTCATTACAACTTAAATAGGCTTATATGCACCTGTCCAACTGACCAAGTTGGTTACAAAGGTTTATTTAATCAAACAAATACCAAATTACTACTTTCCCTCCAAAACTAATATGACCGTTTGAATTTGAAATTAAAATTTCAAACTATAGTTTTTATGCATTCCTTAACTTTCTAAACTATTCCATTGACTCAAAATTGGTCATATGGATTTATTAAGTGCAACTAAGTATGAAATTATCCAAAGACTACCCCATATGGCTCTTTTGGCCATTTTACATCATGTTACCCTTAGGTCCTTACTAGGACTTTTATGACTTTTGTCTTTCAAAGTACATTGTTTATTACATAATTCCATTATTGGTTTTAATATATCCCAATTAACAATCAATGATGTCTTTGATCCTCTATCTTCATCTGGTACCAAGGCTCTCTTAGATGATTTAATAGGTGCCCCTGCACCAAACACCTCACCTTCAAAGAAACTCTTGTCCCAAGAGTTAAGGGGTACTATCTTCTTTCCTCCCATCCTTCTAGAGGGATGTTTGCAGCTTTGCACCTGCAATGTATTAGCCTACACACCTGCATAAAAATCATTAGAAACAAAAAGCATTGGATCCTTGTTACCAGTCATGGTAACCTTACTACATGTTGATTGTGAAAAGTCATGTTTTATCCTTGACAACGGCTGAATAACTGGTTGTTTGAGGTCATGCTGACCCTATCTCTTATCCTCCATGGATATGTTCACTTCTTTGTTCACTCTCATCACCAAAGGACACCATACTATTCCTATCATCACTCCTTTTGTTGTCACTGTCTGCTTGTAAGTAGAATTCTAAGTTTTGTCTTGAACAATCTCATCCTTCATAACCAAAAGAGATGGCTTTAGTGGCAGATCTGTCATATCATGTTTACTCTCCCTCTGCTCCTGCAAGTCCACAAACTCTTTCTTGCCAAAACAAATAACTCTTTCCTCATCATGACCAGTGAAAGGATTTAGCTAAAACTTCACACCATCTTTGTGTACTATATAAACATTTGATGAGCCAAAATGAATAGTGTTCCTTGAGGCTTGCCAAGGCCTTCCAAGGATTACATGGCAGCATGTCACTAGAATGACATCACATATAACTTGATCTTTATATTCTCCTATAGAGAAATCCACTATTGCTTGCTCCCTTACAACAATATTTTGTGCATCACTGACCCAAGATGCCCTATATGGTCTATCAATAGGATACTTCTTCAATCCTAGTTTATTTACCATTTCATAAGACACTAAATCATCAAAGGAACTAGAGTCTATTATCATCTTACAAATCTTACCATGGCTCATGCAATTTGTCCTAAAAATGGATGGTCTGGTCTCCTTTTGCTGCTGCATTTGTGGTCCTCTTCTCACCATCAAAGATTCTCCTTCAAGTTTAGGGTTTGCATTATCGTACTTCTTTTCTTCCTCTTCTCCTTGGGTCAAGGTGACTCTCCTCTCCTCCTTCCTAAAATCCACACCTTTCTAAAGGTACTTGTAGGATTGATTGCCTACTCCTCCACATGTGAAGCATTTACTTGTGAAAACACTATTACCTCTTCCACTTCCAAATCTTCCTCCCCTAAAACTTCCTCTTGTCTCAGATGTAATCTCTTTTCCTTTATCTTTGTCTTGATTGTTTGAAGTATCAAACTGACTTCTTACACCTCTTCCTCTCATTGTTCCACCTCTCTGATTTGCTTGCCTCTCATTCTTTCTTTTCAACTTCTCCTCTGCCCGGATTGCCAACTGAAAACATTCTCCAAGTGTCCTTGGCACATTCAATCCTATTTCATCTTGAATATTGTACTTGAGGCCATTAATGTATCTAGCCACCTTCTCATCTTCATCTTCTAGTCCTCCCCTAATACTCAAGGTATGGAATTGCTCAGTATAGGACATGACATCCATATCCCTCTGTTTCAAATTGTTCCTTCTTATCTTTATTTGGATTGCTAAATCAAATGGCAAGAATTGATTTCTCACCATGGTCTTCATTCTCTCCCAATCTAAAATCTTATTCAATCCCCTTTTGATGTAGAGTTTGTAGCAACTACCTTCCACAAGCCAATAAATGGCTGTCACAATCCAACTTAGGATTCTAGGACTTCTCACAAGTCCTCTTACCCACTCCGGGTATACTCAACCTCCAAGCCAAACAAGGAAATTCCACTTCAAAAGCCTCACCAACTGTCACCAAAAATAGAGACAATCATGGACATACTATTCCAACCCAAAATCATCAATTTTTTTGGTTCCACCAAACTATAAACACACCTTTGCACTTCTAGGCCTACAAACCTTGTAGCCTTCCAATTAGCTTCTTTGCACTTTTCTCCCAGTATCCCTTAATAGCATAGGGACTTCTCCATAGGTCCAAACACCCTTCTTGGCACCTACTAAGAATCCAAAATCTTTTGGGCTGATCTTGCTCCAGCACCCTCCAAACTGCTTCTTGGTACCTAGGCCTAGTTGATCAAGTTAGGCTAGGGCTTCAAGGAAGAATGGGCAAGGTGGATTCCCAAGACCCAAAAAACTTAAGGAAATCTCCAACATAGTCAATGCATCCAACTCCAGCACTCAAACTAATCAGAAGTGCCTGCAACCATGACTGTCACCAATTACCTTGCAAAAATTGGTCAAGCACATGGGCTTGCTTGACCTAGGGCCGACTTGGAAAAATAGTTTCCCTTCTCTCCAGGCCTCCAACCTTTGGCATTATGTTGCCTAGTCTCCTAACTTGCATATCCCTCAGTTTTAGAGGGTGCCACTGGTGGGAATGCAAGTTAGGGATGCATTTGTGGAAGGGTCTAGGAAACAAGGCTTTTCAGACCACCTTCTACTAAAATGCAAATAACTTTTAAACCCCAACTCCTTTTTGATTCAAACCAAAACCAAAAGTTTCCTAACTCACCCTTGCAACTATTTCATACACTTAGCAATCATAAAAGTTCCATATGGATCTGTACCAGCGTAATAGCCAAGTGATTACCAGTAAATTTCTAGAAAATTGAAGTTTTTATTATTTTTTCTCCAAACCACTGTACACTCTGATCTCCCCCTTTCAACTAAGATCACATATGACATATATAAAGGTCTACATGACCATTGGAACAACCATATAGGCATTCCCAACCATAAAACAAACAAACAACCACTTTTTGCTAATGATGTTTAGACTCTAAATACCCTATTCTAAGGCCTTTTAGTCCCATGGAGTCACTTGGTTTATAACAACACCAAAATGCTTATGGGCCTTACATGTGCCTTTATTAAAAAACATAGACCAACTTGTAAAACATGGACCAAACCTTTATTCCAACTTCCTAATCTACTTGAATCCTCGCTTTCATGGAGTGGCAAGGTGTTCGGCAACATAGATACTTGTTCCCCCTTGCCACATAGGTTAGGCTCCCTGCACCACCTTTCCTCTCTCTCATTCTGAACACTAGTCCACCAAGTGAGTGTTGTTCCTCTCAGTCCTTCTTTTTCTACTTTTACCTTCTTAGCTACCTCTATGTCTTCAAGATCAAAGTAGTTCTCAAGGGCCTCTATCCACCCTAGCACTTCTTCACTATCCATTTTACCCTGGTATATTGGCAAATCAATATAATTCTTCCCATCATTACCTTGTACTGCCTTAATGATTCTCATAAATCTCCTTTCTTCAGGATCATTTGTTGTCTCATGCTCTTGCCTTACATTACCAACCTCTTCTTCTTCATGGTTCTCTCCATGATTTTTTCCTCTAACCTCTTCTCCTTAGGTTCTTGCCTTTCCTTTTCTAAGGATTCTATCCTTGCAATAAGCTTCAGCCTCTCTCTTCTCATCTTTCTTTCTTCCCTCACTCTAGATGCTTCAAGTTCTCTCCTCTCTCTTTTCTCTCTTGCCAACTCTTCTCTCAATTCTTCAAGTTCTCTAGCCATTTGATTTTTAGGAGGCATTTTCACAACAAGTTTTTTTCCTTCCCAAGGGCCAACTCACTGATTCTCTTTCTTTCCTCACCAAGAAATATCTGAACATCACTTATGTACCTTTCAACTCTGGGACACACAAGGAGGAATTAGACACGCCAAGGCTTCAACAAAGGGACCAGCACACTAAGGATGACAAAGACTCCTATGATGACAAAACCTACAACTTATCTACTCCTAGAAGACTTTTTTGATGCTCCAATACCATTTGATGTATATTATGGAGGATCTAACCACAAACTTGCAAATTTAAGCGCAATATGGACCCAACCCCTATGTTTCAATGGTGTTCCCAAATGCACACAATGCCACCAAAGACTCCAAACCTGGATTTGCATTCACCAAGTGTTCCCTCCACCTCTACAAACCTTAAAAAACTTAAACCAACATGTTTCTAAGGTTTCCAAACCCACAAATCTTTAGTAGATACAAAAGAGACTAGTTTTCCCCTTTACTAGGCTATTCTCTTCTTTGGATCAGCAAACCCTATTTTCTTAATTTTTCTCCCAAACTTTCCAAAACACCAAGAAAATAAACTAGCTTTTCAGATACCCTTTTTTTAGTTTCATAACATATCCAAAAATCAGATATCACTCCTTTGGAAATATTCTATGGAACAGGGCAGTTTGTCTCAAAATTAGGCCTAATTAGACCACTTTTACAAAGAAAGTACCCTTCAAACTTGCAATCTGAATTAATCCTTTTCCATAGTCTCTATTAATGATATAAATCAAAGTAATTTCAAGATTATAGGTCTTGGTCACACTCCTAAACACCCAAACTTCAAAACCCTCCTTAAAATGGCTGAAAAACTAGGGCTTGCTTGTTCAAACCCCAAAACTCAATTCTAGAACTTCTCCTTCAGCATTCACCATGCATTTACATATCTAAGATGATATTACCACTCATTCCAATATCAGAAAACACTTACAAAACAAAGGATTCTTCTAGTTGCTCTTGACAACCAAGTACTTTCATTCAATTTTTTGAGACAGTCCGTACAAATCTGACCCTCCAGGCCATACAATCACAATTTATAAGTTTCAAGGGATGGTTAGTCACCCCCTCAACCACCTCCAATCAGTTTCATTTTTTAACTCTTCATAAAATTTAAATTATGGAGTTTCCCTCCAAAAAACACATAACCGTTACTATTCAAATTTCTAAGTATTAAGCTATGTTGTTAATGGGCTTATTGAACATTTTGACTTGTCTAATGACAAGATATGATCATGAAAACCTACATGAACCTATCAAATGACTCATCTACCATATGAAATCCTAAAATCCTATCTCATGCCCAATTACAACTTTTTTCCACATATGAGTCCAACATTATAACTTTGTATGCTTCCATGAGGCATAATTGGTGCAAGGATTACCCAATTGACTTCAAGAGATGCTCCATGACCTCTATAATGCCTTGGATCTTCAATTTTCCCTTGATGAGCATGGGATGCTCCTGCATCACTTATCTTCATAAATAAATTCAAAACTAATTTCCATGATATTAACAACTACTATTTTGTATCTCATAGGAGACTCCTAGTGCACATGAGGTCCGACAGGACAGTCATGTAGATTTGATGATGCAGCCACTCACTCCTAAGGAGGAGCCTACAATAGTAATTTGTAGTTTGAATTCATGATTAAATATGTTATAAATTTAGCATGCTATGAATTATAATGTTATAGTTTAAATTGTAGATTCATTTAACAAAGGTATTTGAACATATACAACCCACAATCAGAGAGGTACCAGCATTGCCAAGGGCATATGAGAGGACTCCTAACTGGTGTAGGAGGTCGATGAGAGAGGTATTTATTATGAAATTTTGATAGTATTAATCTCCATTACGAAAAAAATCATTATGCATTTGAGTAATTCAATGTTAGATACGTAGAATCATATAAATTTAGTAGTCTAACTTTGCGTTTTCCTTTTTTGTTTATGTAGGAGGCATCTGATCCACCTAGTGCAATGAAGAGGTTGCATTTTGATCATCCACCAACACCCTAGGATAGTATAGTTTTCGTAGGATGCATCATGAGACATTTTGAGATGGCATATGCCACATTGTATATAGAAACATTGATATTATACACATTCTGATGGCATGATCAGCCACATTTTATATATGGATCTATGTATTTTGATATATATTTGAGTACTTTGTCTATGGATACATGATCTTTGATATATATTTGCGTAAAATTTTTTCTATGGATACATGTATTTTGATATATATTTTTGTCATTTATGTGCACAATGATATACATATTAATTTAGTATCTAGTATTGTTCAATTTATCGTGGATCATGTGTCATACCCTAAATTTTACTAGTAAAAACACAACAATTTTTTATTTTTTTTGTAGCTTATGAAGTCGCATAAGAAATTACATATTGTAAAGCAAGGTTATCATTGAATAGGAGTTCAAGACTCATGTGGATAGTGTCATCCAATTGTAACATTTTAGTCACAGGTGGTTTTCAAATTGATTGGATGACAGTCTAGTTCAAGTTAGCATCACGAGTCAAATGAGCAAGTTCAAGATACAACACTCATAAATTAGTGAGGTAATTCATATCCTAACAAGCCTCTGATACTAATATTCTATTAGGGTCTGTCAGTTGTATCATATGGACTAGGTCGTGATTCTAGCATGTAAGGGAAGGGGATCAAAATTACTTATTATCCTCATTACCAATGTACACACATTCATTAATCATTACAATATATATTAATGTGACAATTACTATATGGTGTGGAAGTGTACTATATCTTAATCGATTAAACACACTTATCTACAGAATTTAGATTTAGTACTCATCACATGAGCACCCTTAGTCAAATAAGAAAATGTGCACTTATCTACCACACTATATCGGATCTAACGATTGTAAATTAGAAAAAATATGCCCCAAGGGTAGCTTCAAAGTCTACATGATGGAGAAGGGGCCACTTACATTGATAATATCCATCATTCAACACATTAGTTACATAACTTATGGAATAAACAATTTTTTTTATGTGCCAAATGTGTATCATGTGCTTGCATCCATATCTTACTGGTTACAGGTCCTCTCAAAGATTGGACCAATACTGAGTCATTTTCTCCCTCTTTACTCTATTTAGTCATCCTTATGCATTCTATTAACATTGCTTCCTCACCAAACTAGCACTCATTACAGTGTCCTAAACACAAAAATTACTATTTCAATACATAAATTAAACCCACTCTAACAAAAGACAATTACTAACTATCTAGCTCATCAACTACTAACTAATCTAGCTACATTTCCATGCTTTTACATTTACTATTTTAATTACTATAATTACTATACTATTACATTTACTTTTTACATTATTACATCTAATTATTCACCATAAGCTCACTTTCTCACTATCAATATTATTATTATCAAAGCATGTTAAGATTCAAAGTAGTTTCATAGTACGAATTAGTAAGCACATAAAATGAGGAACTCTTAGTAAGTCTAAGGGCCAATTCAAAGTACTTAACTCAATAATAATTCACAATCTGTATTTAAACACATCCTACTACACCATCGTATTGAGTGTGTCAATTTAAATTTGTTAGATGAATTGTTTATGCAAGGATTAGGTGCAAGCGTATAAATAAGGTTTGTATATAACATACCTTGTCATTCTGGCATATCTGTATTATATTATCATTAATTATAAATAGGGTACATGAGCTGATGAGCTACCTCTAATGACATGCCTATTGACCCTTATTACATACTAGCTAACTAATGCTTTTTTCCTACACTACATTTTCAAATTGGTATATATATTCTATCGACTTTGATATTCTACTAATATCTTCAATTGAATCCACAACATTCATTATCTAAGTAACATTCCCTCAAGCCAAATATAAAATTCACTTGACATTAAATCCAACATCTACACAGGTTTGTCATGCATTCAATTCTATCTAGTAACTCTTATCTATCAATGTCCTTTATTGACTAGATAAAACTAGATTTGAGTTATTATTTTAATCCACCATCCATCCTTATCCTTGATTCTACAATCCCATCATTTCGACAACTTACTTCATATTAACCCTATTATATGTCCATCCAACTATCCTAATTTGCAGTCTTAACACTAATTTAATTAAACCCTCCGTACTTAACATCATGTTCAATTATATATACATTCTCGTAAACTTATTTATTTCATTTAATTTATTTTCCTATATTGAGCTTTTCCATTACCATATGGTTTAATTGTTACATGTTTCTAAATGAGCCCCTTGATATAAACATTACCTTAAACTAAGGTCAAATACACTAAGTGTCATTATCCTCTATTCAAGACTTGAAATGATTAAATAATCATCTGATAAAAATAAAAACAAATCTAAAGGGTGAATCTCCTATCTATCTTAAATCCTCATCATTCCCTAACTCTTACAAAGGCCACATTTCTTCTACACGTGGTCCCCACAAGGTCCCACGTGGGTCATGTGCAGAATTTTGACTAATCCAAGCCTTAGGACATCTTCTTCCCATCCTTCCAATCAACAATCCTAATGTGAACAAGTCATATTAAATTTCAACTTGACATTCTCCTAAGTAAAAATCCCTTGGGATTTTTATCCCACTCCCCCTTAATTTCAAGTCGACTACCTATGCTTGGGAACACGTGACCACTGCTCCAAGAAATTTCAAGTCGACTACCTATGCTTGGGAACATGTGACCACTGCTGCAAGGAGGGGACAACTAGTACATAAGACAAGGATGTGACATAAACCCTTTCTCCTATGCACCCAAGTATATTAATGGGGATGAAACCCCTTTTCAAGAAGGAAAGCTCAAGGATAAAAGTTTTGACATGACATGTCAGAATGAATGTCAGATTTAACAATATGCCTTGGGGAGTGGAGAAAAAATTTTGTATTATGATGGCTTAGGAAATTTTGGGGGCTACTATAGAAGGGCAATCAAGATCAATCTTGGCTTTTATTTTATTTTTGAGTTAAATATTTAAATTTGTCATATTCTCTAACATGCACACTAATATGCCTTTATTTATTTAATTAATAATTTATTATTTGAGTGTTGGATGTGACTTAGAGGTCACAAGATTTTAATGTGTACCATTCTGTCACTTAGGAAATATATTAGTCTAGGACACTCATTAGTCTCTATATGCTATTATTATTATGTATCTTATAGATTTTATTATGTCTTCTCTTACAACAAACTTCATTTTGTTATATCATGAAATTAATTTGATGATTTCCTTGCTTAGAATTGCATTAAGCTTGGTAATTAAAATCAATGTTATCCATGCATGTGATATGAACATAAAATTTTCCTTCCAAATTATTGAGTGCACAACAAGATTGTAAGCAATCTACTAAGTTTTAAATTTATACAATCAATGGTATCACATAACATCTATGGATTGTTATTATCAACTAGTCATTTACAATACCACAAGGAGAAAACTTTCTTTCACATTTTCAAATGATAACAATGATGTCAAAGAAAATCTGACTCGTACCAATGCTTTCATAACAATATAAACTCCAAATGAAACATGCATATACAACCTTATCAATTATTTCCTCTACACGTACATTAGGTAACAATGATACAATCTCCTTCCATCACAATGGGGCAACATAAGGGACTTTTCAAAATCATAAGGAACATGGACATTGAAAGATATGGACAATGAGTAGCATGAACATTGTCCAACATGATCATTGAGAACATGAACAAGCTAGTGAATCCTCCTTCACAAATGAGGGCACAATGTCAAGTTTTCTCATCCAACATCAATTTGCAAGATGATCATTCCAAGCCATTTCCATTGCTCCCTTGGACACAAATTTGCATATGCAACACAACAAAATAACAAGGACCATGGATGCTTTCCACCCAACCATAGGCCTCAAAGAGACCACCCCCGCACTAGGGAACAAGGCTCAAACTGGGATGCACATACAATCTTTCAATGCATAAACATTACATTTCAAACTTGAACAATTTCCCCCCAAGGCTATTTCACAATGGCTTCACAGATGGAACCATAAACATAGGGTGAAGGTGTGTTCTAAAATGGAGACTTGCCATACCAAACCATATCTACAATAAACAATTTTCATGCCCTCTTGGGGCTATCATAATTCAGAAAATTTCATGCCCTCTCAGGGCTATCATAAATCAACAATTTAATGCCCTCTCGGGGCCTCCACATTTCCTCCTCCAAACCCACTACCATCAGCTGTAACTCCTCAAACTTACTTTCTACACCATACTTTCCTTATCACCCCCAGCAAGATATGAAATGTTATGGCATACAATGGAGCCCATACTCCAAGGTTCTCAATACATTTTTCGAACCCAACTTAAGCCCTTCACCCTAGACTTCTCTTCCCTTCCCACAAGGGTGAGTGTAAGTCCCACGCCCATAACAATACTCAAGCACAAAACAAGAAAACAAAACCAAGTAGAAATAAAACAAGAAATTTTCAAGAGCACATCACATTTTCACAACATAATATCAACACCCATAATACAATAAGGAAATAGATGAAATCCAAACCTCATACTCACAATACTCCACACAATAAAACAAGATGTACAATGGTGTCGCAATAATCTACATGGAATGAACACCATTCAAGCACTCACATGAATGCTACTCCATAATGCAATGCAATGCATACTCCATTGATAAACTCCACACTTGCATATTTGCTTAACCATGCTAAAATAAAGAAATGGAAAAGAAGCAAGTTTGAGATACCAACCTTGGTCCAAGCTAGGGTAAGGATAGTTGTAGTAGAGCTCTCCTAATCTCCCTCCAAAACCTAACTGTCTCTAAAATTAGAGAGTGGGCAAACACCCCACTCGTTTGGCCAAGACCATCTAATAAAGCCTTTCCACTAACTTATTTTAGAAAAAACACTAAGCCACTCCATCCTTACAAACTTGTCTTCTCTAATGGTTCATTGATAGTCCTCACAAGCTTTGAGTTATGACCCTCAAAGGATAGACCTCAAAATGCACTTAGAGCACCTTGGGGACTCCTCAATATGAGGTGGTCGCAAATGATGGATGGTCTTTGTGGCCAGAAAAAGGGTGTGACTAGGGTTCACCTGCCCATTTGGAGTTAATGGCACTGACGATTTGATGCTAAGATTAGCGATTTCAAAGTTACGCTGTGGTGCACCTATGAACTGAAGCACACTACAAGTTTTGGCATTGAGCGAGATCGTTGTGCTGAATCCAAACAGAATGTGATCTCTCAAAAATGAGATAGGTTATTATAGGCCTTAGTATCACCATCCTATAGCATTTGATAGTTCATCGATAGCCCTCATGAGCTTTGAGTTATGACCCTCGAAAGATTGACCTCAAAATGCACTTAGAGAACCTTGGGGACTCCTTGGTATGGGGTGGCCGCAAATGATGGATGGTCTCTGTGGTAGGAACAAGGGTGTGACTAGGGTTCACCCACCCATTCAAAGCTAATGGCACTGACGATTCGATGCCAAGATCAGTGGTTTCAAAGTTACGCTATGGTGCACCTATGAACTGAGGCACATTGTAATTTTTGGCATCGAGTGAGATCGCTGTACCAAATCCAAACAGAATGTGATCTCTCAAAAATGAGATAGTTTATTTTAGGCCTCAACATTAGCATCTTGTAGCATTTGATAGTTTATCAATAGCCCTCATGAGCTCTGAGTTATGACCCTCAAAAGATCGACCTTAAAATGCACTTAGAGAACCTTGGGGACTCCTTGGTACAAGGTGGCCATAGATGATAGAGGGTCTCTATTATTGGAACAAGGGTGTCACTACGGTTCACCCACCCACTCGGAGCTAATGGCACTGACTTGTAGCTGTTAGGAGTTAGATTTTGAAAAGTTGTCAAGAAAGGTTGACCCCTTTGACTTGTATCATGAAAGGTTGCTTTGTGCCTTGCTTGATTGTTTGAAGACTACTCCATGTGTCACTATCTTTCTTGGAAAAAAAATTGCTTTTGAACATCAAGCTTGCAATATTATCAATTATTGTCAAACTTTTTCAACCAAGTCAAAACATCAAGTGCAAATATTTGTTTGCATTTTTTGCTAAGGGGAGTTTCATAAATTGACTTTGATTTTCTATGTCTCTAGTGCTTGAACATGCTTAAAATGGCTCTTTGGTCTTAGAGCTATTGGTATTGTCTAACTTCATGGTCTATCATATGCATACTAAGAATTTCTTTCACTAAATGGTTTCCTTGATCTATTGACTACACTTAAATTTGTTCACTTGTCATCTCTCTTTCTTTATCTACATTGCTATTTGGGATTTTTTTGTAGCTCTTGACTCTAGTCACTAGTGTTGTAACCTTCTTGGACAATTTGTTTGACGAGTCACTCATTCATTTCTACCTCTCTTTGACATGTGAACACTCTACCTCTCTAGTTTGGACATCAAGTTATCTTGTGTCACCTTATTAGCTTCCTCTAGTCTCCTTCATGCTTTATTATCTAACTACCACTATGGTATTCAAACCTTGTGCTACCAAACCTCAACCAAATCTAGATGATCATGATATCCTCCATCCCACTAAAGAGTTTCAAGATCTATATGTTCAATACAAAGAGCTAGAAGAGATAAATAATCTTTCTTACCTTCATCTCTCTAAGCACATGATAGAAATCAATTCTAAACTTGAGAAAAGGTTAGAGGAGAATATTGCATTCTTAAATTAATCTCCCTTAAGACCTTTACATACACACGGGTCATCTTCTTCAAGGTCTACATATTCTACGCCAAGACATCAAATATCTTCATCTTCTAGATCTAAAGACCTCTTTAGAGAACAAGCAAGTGATACCTCCTTTGAGCCTATGCCAAACTTTCATTATGGACCTATCTTTGACCAAGATAGTGATGAAGACATGGATGCATTCTATTCACTTAAGAAACAACAAAATTATCATGGAGAAATTTTTTAGAGAACTTTTACTCCATTGGAAGATTCTCATGATAAAATCTTGCAAACATTTCTTGATAATGAATCCATCACATTACTAGACAACTCTAGACCTTATGAACCCAAAATCAAACCTCCATGGTGGAGAAATTATCATTATTGCCACTTCCATGGAAGAAAAATTCATAAAACTAAAGATTCCATAGTGTTGAAACATAAAATTGAAGATCTCATTTATGATGGGACTGTTGATACCTCTAATGACTCATGTGTCACAAGATCATGCTGATGAACCTATGGCAAGTGATGATTTCCTTGAAACCTTCACTTCTTATAACACTAATGAACCTCCTAAAGTGTCAAAGCTTTCGAAAATGCCTCCACCAAAAAAAGAACCTAATTCTTTCCATATAGACCATGCGTACCCTCAAGGGCTACAACTAAAAGAAAATCAAGCTAACCTTCACTTGTCTACAAACCTTTTCCATGATACTAAGACTAAATATCCTCAACATTCATGCAAGAATATGATTACTATGCCCACTTTAGCTAATCCTGCATTATTTCTTTAAGATTCTATCATGCACACCTCACATTTTCCCTTGTCCTTAGAAGGTGATCCATATCAAGATGACTCTCAAAAAGAAAAATATATAAATAAAGATCAAGATCAAACACCTTTTCATCTCATCCAAAATTTCACCTTTGTATATCCTGTGTGTTACCCACCTCCTACATATGATGAGGATACCATTTCCACTACCTCCATTGAGCTTACTCAAACTTATGGGAAAAGTGATATTTCTATGCTATATAAAGAAAGATGTCAAGATCAAAGTGTCCCCTCATGTTCTACTTCTCCATATCCACTTCAAAACTATGCTCAAGATTCAAACACTCCTATCAAAGGTCTTTCTCCTATAAAAGGTGCTCATGAGTCTATTGATGACTTTGGTCATGCTACTCACTCTAAAGATGTTGAAATCCCTAGTCACTATCCCTTTGCATTTTGTAATTCTATCCTTAGTCCTTATCCATCTAATCTAAAGTCTTCAAACATTCTCCTACACTTTCTCCTTCTAGCTCTCCAAAGTATCTCTTGAAAGACTCTAATTTTGAACATAAATCTAAGTTGACATTCAATATTCCAAAGGCTTCCACTCCATTTTCTTCCAAACATCTTTCTCAAAAGCTTACAAATATTCCACTCAATCTTCTTCTAACATTGTCCTACCAGCTCATACATCTAAACCTTGATCCATTTCCTCCATGATTCCTCCATCATTCGGAAACCCTCCAAGGTGTGTGTAAATGTTGATCTTACCCACTTTGTCACCTACCCTTATGAAATGTTTTCAAAGCTACACTTATCTACTATCCATACTCATACAATCCTTCCAAGGAATGAACTCTTATCCTACTATTGTCTCACTTCCTTCACCCTATCAACATCATTGAGCATACTTATCTATGGTCTTGGCTTATCATAACTTATCTTTCCTTTAGGAACACTATCTAACTTGAAAATAGTTGACCTATTTCTATAAAAAAAAAATTTAAATAGAAAAGAAGATAAAAAATGTGCCTTGGTGAAAACCATTATCTTATCCATGAGATTCCCTATTTTACTTTCTCATTCACTCATAGCCTTCATATCCAACTTCATATCATATCATTATGCATGTGCTATCTTTCTTATTGGCTTTAATTGCTTATCCTACATGCTATCTTCTTTCATGGATTTCATGGCTTATCCCAAATGTACTTCATACAACTTTTCAATATGAAAGTCTTTCAAAACATTACTCAATATTATGACTCTTTATGCTTTCAAATGCTATGATTGGTTGCAAAATGGAAGAAATCAAGTATTCTAATTGTTCATCCGTACTTTCTAGATTTTTCTTATTTGATTAGTTTGATAAAAATAGTTTTAATAATCATAATGTCAGCTTTATGTTAAATAAGGAAAAAACCAAATTTGTAATAAGATATCCGCATGCAATTATCTTTCATAAAGTTATAAATGCTCTTAAAATTGTCCCTATAGCCTTGTATCACATGCAAATATGATTTGCAAGATCTTGTTCAATATCTTCCTCTTATAATTCCTTACAAAGAACCTACCAAAATACAAAAACCATATACAAAAAAAGTACACATTTTACATCATAATACATCATAAATTTTAGAAATTCTCCCCAATACCACCCCCCTCCAACTCTTCAAGATGTACCTACATTCCAATATCATAAAAAAATTAGTAACTTATTGTATTAAACAAGATAATCATCAATTCATTAAATCATTATGAAGAAAATAACATAAGAAGTATATATACCTAGTCAAGTATTCCAACAGGGTCCTCTCTCTGTTTTAGGGTCTCCAATAGGGCTTCATCATCAGCATTAGCAATAGTAAAAAGTTCTTTTACTTTTGTTCTTCCTTGATGCTTCAATAACTTTACATTTGTTGCTATAATAAGATGCGAATATATGAGAATTACTTTGTGCTTCTGATAGTCTTCGAATGCAGGAATTCTATTCCTTCTAAGCATGTATGTCCGCAGCCATGTTCTAGTAACAACCATTGAACCAGTAGGATATGTGAATCCATCATCATCTATGATCGGTTGTGCAAGTTTTTGTTTGCCTCTTACACAACATGCTAACCAATAATCGAATTTCTCATCATTCCCCAATGGTGCAACCAATGCAAAGACATGTCCTGGCTGAAGTAGTTCTGATAGATGGTTATTCTCAAGTGAACTTTCCATGTCATCATTTTCGATAGAGGGTATGATAGACAATGGAGTAAGATAATGTAGAGCCCATGTGTCCACCCACTCACTTGACTCACAGTGATCCCAATCACACTAAAAACAAGTACGACAAAAATAAGCTAGTTGTCGTGTCCAAATGGTCAATGTACTAGAATCAGAGCTTCAAAATGAATGCATTTTTTATGAGTCTCTCACTATAGCACAATCTGATCTATCACCTATGGACCCTTCTTCAACCAACCAAAAGAACTTGTGTACCACTAAATCAAGAGTCCCCCCTGTGATAATGCTAAACTACACCAATCAACAATTCTAAGAGCATCAAGAAGCTCTGTTATTGAAATATTCAATTGCTCCTTAACAAGAGCTCTCTTCACACATGCCTCTGCTCCATCATGTTCCTATTTTCCATGGCAAAACTTTAAAAAACTCCAAATATGAGGCACCCCTCTCTCTACGTGCATCCTACACAACCAATAAAACATGCGAGCATTCTTGAATTGACTTGTACAGTTATCTGACCAAATGATATGTCTATCCATAGCAATTGCATGCTCATGTAAAAAATCAAAAAAAATCTCAAAATAATGTTGCACAAACTCGTGAGAGTGAGATCTATCATCACTCATAAAAAAATGATACTCTTTAATAATCTTTCGATTATCTTACGCACTATCAAGGGCATGTCTATATGTTATG
Organism: Cupressus sempervirens; assembly: GCA_028749045.1. NCBI lineage: Eukaryota > Viridiplantae > Streptophyta > Pinopsida > Cupressales > Cupressaceae > Cupressus > Cupressus sempervirens. The sequence goes on from CM053792.1 coordinate 555,111,517, forward strand.
TGAACAAAAATTGCAATCTAAATGGAGTTGTAATACTGAGATTGTGTCTCATTTTGAGGTTGCAATGTGTAGTTCTTAGCAAAATCAACAACTGATATAATAGTGCCAATGGGAAAAGTCTCCTTACATGTTCTAAATTGTTGATACAACCACTGAGACCTATGACTATGTCTTGCATACTTCTAAAAATGATTTGCCTTGAAATTTGAAATAAAATTAGCCACACTGATATCTTTTCCAACCAATTTACATCTAGAGCTCTCACTCCCACTCTTTAATGTGTATTTCACCATTTCATATACCCTTTTTTTCAGTATTGTCTTTCCAAGATCTTCTTCGCACCGCTTATGGAAACATGTGTCAAACTTGGATAGGCCACCATATTCTGAACACTTCTCATTTAAGCAAGCATTTTTATAAAAGGAACAACCATCAACTCTACGACATAAGAGTTGATCTAGCAAGGGTCTAGATAATTTTGGAAGCCCACTAGTCCCACAATCCTCCAACATTTCTTTACTATGCAAAGTAGAACGGATGGAGCATAATAGTTCATGGTGCATAGAAAACTCAACATGATATTTGCAACAACATGTATTTCTAATTTTGAGTGGCACACAATAAAATGGCTTCAAAGATTCAAAAGCCCCTTGTGATATATGAAGACTTGGATGACTCTCTCTAAATTGTTTGAATAACATAGTTTGACTTACCTCTAAATGGTGTTTAGGATGTGGTGTGCGGTCTCTGATGTGAATTCTCAACTTTAAGATGTCTTTAGCATTGGGTGATACTTGTGAGTTAGAGTGCCAAAATTGTGTAATTTCTTTCTTCACATCGTCAAATAGCTTCTTATCAAAACGTGGAAGTCTCTCGCCAAATGCCCATGTTTCATTTTGAAGAGGGTCATCAATTTTCTCTCGTCAACTAAGTGCTCTTCTCAAGTTAGTACGATTTAGATTCAAATCAATACAAGTTTGTTTCATATATCTACCCTTTCTCAAATGATGACTTACCAAAGAGGTTGTAATGACCCTTCGAGCAACTCTATTATCCTTCTCTCTGCTATTTTTCTCAATACTGTTGAGAGCACTGAAAAGATTCTTCACAATAATGACATTTCTTTCCAACTTTTTATTGACACGAATCTTCAATTTGGAAAGCATAGGTCTCATCTTTTGCATCTTTAATAAGTGCATGAAAAGTTGACATTGCTCTACCACTTTCTTGTTGCCAAAAAACATCTGATATAGTCTTGAAGCCCATAAACGAATGGTTCTTTCTGATTATTTTCCTTCCAAACTAGTAATAATCGTTTCATCAATTTCAATTATCCATTTTGGTGTTTTAAAACCTTCATGTCAATTATAATTAGGAGATATGTAAGGTTCTTGTGCATTAGGTTCCTGTGCATTGTCATCTTCGACATGGTCAATTATGCAATTTGGATTATGACTTGGTGGCATTTCTTCTTCAAAATTTTCATTCTTCAAATTTTCAATTTTGACATTATCATTTTTAATAGGTATATTTTCATTCCCCAACTGTACATATTCATTATCTAACTCTATGATTTCACCTTCGATTAATTCATCATCAACTTGACTGATATTTAGCATACCTTGTCTTTTTCTTCGGTGTTCCATTTTGTCCCTTTCCCTATATGCCACAATATCTTCATTGGATATCTTCCTTTTGCATTTATCCTTTCGACGACTGCTGCTCCCCATTCAGATGACAAATTCAAAAACCTAAGGTTATATTTTCAAATTTTTTTTGATTAGTTGGACCCCAAAACATGACTTTTTCCAGAACCTGTGAAAAAAAAAGTGAAAAAATGATGTTGTCGAGTCTGCAGGGACAGGGAATTATTGGGAATTGGTGCCAGTAAAATCAGATATCCAATTTTGTAAAGTGAATTTTTGGGGGGAAAACTTGCTATAATTTCCCTCCTTTGCCATAATTATATTAATATTATGAAAATCATTGGAGGGAAACTGACTTTGGTTTATTACTAAGCTAATAGTATAGTAGTATTAATATATAATAGTATTAATAGTATAATAGTATTAATATAAAGTATCAATAGTACTAATATATAATAGTATTAATATATAGTAATATTAATATATAGTATTAATATAGCTATAGTATCAATATTATTATTATACCCATAATAGTATTAATATTATTACTATAGATATAATAGTGTAAATATTTAGTGTTTATTTATATTATTACTATTATTATGCTACAATATAGTATTAATATATATATTATTATTATAGCTATAATAGTATTATTATTAGTACTATTATAAAATGGTATAAATAGTGTATATATATATATATATATAATTATTATCATAAAATAGTATAAATAGTATATCTATCCTTTCATTTTTTAACCCTTAGAGACATATGTCATCATTTAATGGGTGAAAGGGTGTCATAAGGCACCCTATGACCCCTTTTAACCCATATGAATGATTTGAATATGTCGCTAGGGGTCCTAGAACCTCTAGGGACATATGTCATTGTTTAATAAGTCAAAGGGGGTCATAGGGCAACCTATGACCCCCTTTGACCCAAATGAATGATTCGAATATGTCCTTAGGGGTCCTAGGACCCCTAGGGACATATGTCATCATTTCATGGGTCAAAGGGGGTCATAGGTCAACCTATGACCCCCTTTGACCCATATCAACGATTCAAATATGTCCCTAGGGGTCCTAGGACCTTTAGGGACATATGTCATCATTTAATGGGTCAAAGGGGGTCATAGGTCACCCTATGACTCCCTTTAACCCATATGAACGATTCAAATATGTCCCTATGAGTCCTAGGACCCCTAGGGACATATGTCGTTGTTTAATGGGTCAAAAGGTGTCATAAGGCATCCTATCACCACCTTTGACTCATATGAACGATTCGATATGTCCCTAGGCGTCCTAAGACCCCTAGGGACATATGTCATCATTTAATGGGTCAAAGGGCACTTTGACCCATATGAATGATTCGAATATGTCTCAATGGGTCTTAAAACCCCTAGGAACATATGTCATTGTTTAATGGGTCAAAGGGTGTCATAAGGCACCCTATGACCCCCTTTGACCAATATGAACGATTCGAATATGTTCCTAGGGGTCCTAGGACCCCTATGGACATATGTCATCATTTAATGGGTTAAAGGCGATCATAGGGCACCTTATGACCCCCTTTGACCCATACGAACAATTCAAATATGTCCTTAGGGGTCCCAAGACCCCTAGGAACATATGTCATCATTTGATGAGTCAAAGGGGATCATAGATCACCCTATGACCCCCTTTGACCCATATGAACGATTCGGATATGACCCTCCCCCCTAGGGACATATGTCAATGTTTAATGGGTCAAAGGGTGTCATAGGTCACCCTATGACCCCCTTTGACCCATATGAATGATTTGAATATGTCCCTAGGGGTCTTAGGACCCCTAGGGACATATGTCGTTGTTTAATGGGTCAAAGGGGGTCATAGGGCACCCTATGACCCCCTTTGACCCATATGAACAATTCGAATATGTCCCTAGGAGTCCTAGGACCTCGAGGGACATATGTCATTGTTTAATGGGTCAAAGGGGATCATAGGTCACCCTATGACCCCCTTTGACCTATATGAATGATTCGAATGTCCTTAGGGGTACTAGAACACCTAGGGACATATGTCATCATTTAATGGGTCAAAGGGGGTTATAGGTCACCCTATAACCCCTTTGACCCATATGAATGATTCGAATATGTCCCTAGGGGTCCTAGGACCCCTAGGGACATATGTCGTCGTTTAATAGGTCAAAGGGTGTCATAGGTCACCCTATGACCCCCTTTGACCCATATGAACGACTCGAATATGTTCTTATGGGTCCTAGGACCCCTAGGGACATATGTCATCGTTTAATGTGTCAAAGAGTGTCATAAGGCACCCTATGCCCCTCTTTGACCCATACGAATGATTTGAATATGTCCTTTGGGGTCTTAGGACTCTTAGGGACATATGTCATCATTTAATGTGTCAAAGAGGGTCATAGGTCACCCTATGACCCCTTTTGACTCATATGAACGATTTGAATATGTCCCTAAGGGTCCTAAGACCCCTAGGGACATATGTCGTCGTTTAATGGGTCAAAGGGTGTCATAGGTCACCTTATAACCCCCATTGACCCATATGAATGATTCGAATATGTCCCTATGGGTCCTGGGACCCCTAGAGACATATGTCATTGTTTAATGGGTCAAAGAGTGTCATAAGGAACCCTATGACCCCCTTTGACCCATATGAACGATTCGAATATGTCCCTAGGGGTCACAGGACCCCTAGGAACATATGTCGTTGTTTAATGGGTCAAAAGGGGTCATAGGTCACCCTATGACCCCCTTTGACCCATATGAATAATTCAAATATGTCCCTAGGGGTCTTAGGACCCCTAAAGACATATGTAATCATTTAATGGGTCAAAGGGTGTCATAGGTCATCCTATGACCCACTTTGACCTATATGAATGATTCGAATATGTTCCTATGGGTCCTATGACCCCTATGGACATATGTCATCATTTAATGGGTCAAAGGGTGTCATAAGGCATCCTATGACCCCCTTTAACCCATATGAACGATTCGAATATGTTTCTACAGGTCCTACGACCCCTAGGGACATATGTCATCGTTTAATGGGTCAAAGAGAGTCATAGGTCACCCTATGACCCCCTTTGACCCATATTACCCATTCGACTATGTCCCTAGGGGTCCTATGACCCCAAGGGACATATGTCATCATTTAATGGGTCAAAGGGACCTATGACCCCATTTGACCCATATTACCCATTCGAATATGTCCCTAGGGGTCCTAGGACCCCTAGAGACATATGTCATCATTTAATAGGTAAAAGGGGGTCATAGGTCACCTTATGACCCCCTTTGACCCATATGAACGATTCAAATATGTCTTTAGGGGTTCTAGGACCCTAGGGACATATGTCATCGTTTAATGGGTCAAAACCCATATGAAAGATTAAAATATGTCCCTATGGGTCCTAGGACCCCGAAGGACATATGTCATCATTTAATGGGTCAAAGGGGGTCATATGGCACCCTATGACCCCATTTGACCCATATGAATGATTTGAATATGTCTTTAGGGGTCCTAAGACCCCTAGGAACATATGTTATCGTTTAATGGGTCAAAGGGGGTCATAGGGCACCCTATGACCCCCTTTGACCCAAATGAATGATTCGAATATGTCGTTAGGGGTTGGAGGACCCCTAGGGACATATGTCATCGTTTAATAGGTCAAAGGGAGTCATAGGTCACCTTATGACTTCCTTTGACCCATTTGAACGATTCAAATATGTTCTTATTGGTCCTAAGACCCCTAGGGACATATTTCATCATTTAATAGGTCAAAGGGGGTCATAGGTCACCTTATGACCGCTTTTGACTCATATGAACGATTTGAATGTCCCTAAGGGTCTTAGGATCACTAGGGACATATGTCATCATTTAATGGGTCAAAGGGTGTCATAGGTCACCCTATGACTCCCTTTGACCCATATGAACGATGAGAATATGTTCCTAGGGGTTATAGGACCCTAAGAGACATATGTCATCGTTTAATTGGTCAAATGGGGTCATAAGTCACCTATGACCCCCTTTGACCCATATAAATGATTCGAATATGTCCCTAGGGACATATGTCATCGTTTAATGGGTCAAAGGGGGTTATACATCACCCTATGACCGCCTTTGACCCATATGGATGATTCAAATATGTCCTTATGGGTCTTAGGACCCTTAGAAAATATGTCATCATTCAATGAGTCAAAGGGGGTCATAAGTCACCCTATCACCCCCTTTGACCAATTTGAACAATTCGAATATGACCTTAGGGGTCTTATGACCCCTAGGAAAAAATGTCATTGTTTAATGGGTCAAAGGGAGTCATAGGTCACCCTATGACCCCCTTCGACCCATAGAAATGATTTGAATATGTCCCTATGAGTCCTAGGACCCCTAAGGACATATGTCATCATTTAATGGGTCAAAAGGGGTCATAGATCACCCTATGAACCCCTTTGACCCATATGAATGATTTTTATATGTCCTTAGGGGTACTAGAACCCCTAGCAATATATGTCATCGTTTAATGGGTCAAAGAGGGTCATAAGTCACCCTATGAACCCCTTTGACCCATATGGCCCAATCGAATATGTCCCTAGTAGTCCTAGGACCCCTAGGGACATATGTCATCATTTAATGGGTCAAAGGAGGTTATAGATCACTTTATGACCCCTTTTGATCCATATGAACGATTTGAATATGTCTCCATAGATCCTAAGACCCCTAATGACATATGTCATTGTTTAATGGGTCAAAGGGTGTCATAAGGCACCCTATGACCCCCTTTGACGCATATGAATGATTCGAATATGTCCCTAGGGGTCCTAGGACCCTTAGTGACATATGTCATCATTTAATGGGTCAAAGGCCTATGACCCTCTTTGACCCATATGAACGATTTGAATATGTCCTTAGGGGTACTAGAACCCCAGGCGACATATGTCATCGTTCAATAGGTTAAAGGGGGTCATAAGTCACCCTATGACCCCCTTTGACCCATATGGCCCATTCGAATATGTCCCTAGGAGTCCTAGAACCCCTAAGAACTTATTCAAATCGTTCATATGGGTCAAAGGAGGTCATAGGCTGCCCTATGACCCCCTTTGCCCCATATGAACGATTTGAATATGTCCCTAGGGTCCTAGAACCCCTAGGGACATATTTCATCGTTTCATGGATCAAAGGGGGTCATAGGTCACCCTATGACCCCCTTTGACCCATATGAACGATTTGAATATGTCCCTATGGGTCCTAGGACACTTAAGGACATATGTCATCATTTAATGGATCAAAGGGTGTCATAAGGCACCCTATGACCCCTTTTTACCCATATGAACGATTCGAATATGTCTCTAGGGGTCCTAGGACCTCTAGTGACATATGTTGTTATTTAATAGGTCAAAGGGGGCCATAGGTCACCTTGTGACCCCCTTTGACCCATATGAACGATTCGAATATATCCTTGTGGGTCCTAGGACCCCTAGTGCCATATGTCATCATTTAATGGGTCAAAGGGTGTCATAAGGCACCCTATGTCCACCTGGGACCCATATGAATTATTTGAATATGTCCCTAGGGGTCCTAGATCCCCTAGGGACATATGTCCTTGTTTAATGGGTCAAAGGGGGTCATAGGGCACCTTATGACCCCCTTTGATCCATATGAACGATTCGAATATGTCCCTATGGGTCTTAAAACCCCTAGGGACATATGTCGTCATTTAATGAGTCAAAGGGTGTCATAAGGCACCCTATGACCCCTTTTGACCCATATGTACGATTTGAAAGTCCTTAGGGGTCCTAGAACACCTAGGGACATATGGCGTAGTTTAATGGGTCAAAGGAGGTCATAGAGCACCCTATGACCCTATTTGATGTATATGAATGATTTGAATATGTTCTTAGGGGTCCCAGGACCCCCTGGGACATATGTCATCATTTAATGGGTCAAAGGGGGTCATAGGTCACCCTTTGACCCCCTTTGACCCATATGAACGATTTGAATATATGTCATTGTTTAATGGGTCAAAGGGTGTCATACATCATCCTATGATCCCTTTTGACCCATATAAACGATTCGAATATGTCCTTAGGTGTTATAGGACTCTTAGAGACATATGTCATCATTTAATGAGTCAAAGGGGGTCATAGGTCACCTATGACCCTCTTGACCCATATGAATGATTCAAATATGTCCATAGGGATCTTAGGACCCCTAGATACATATTTGAATCGTTCATATGGGTCAAAGGGGGTCATAGGTCACCCTATGACCTATGACCTCCTTTGACCCATATGACCCATTCGAATATGTTCTTAGGGGTCTGAAGATCCCTAGCGACATATGTCATCGTTTAATGGGTCAAAGAGGGTCGTAGGTCACCCTGTGACCCCCTTTGATCCATATTACCTATTCAAATATGTCCCTAGGGGTTCTAGGACCCCTAGAGACATATGTCATTGTTTAATGGGTCAAAGGGGGTCATAGGTCACCCTGTGACCCCCTTTGACCCATATGCATGATTCAAATATGTCCATATGGGTCTTAGGACCCCTAGGGACATATGTCATCATTTAATTGGTCAAAGGGGGTCATAAGTCACCCTATGACCCCCTTTGACCAATATAAATGATTCAAATATGTCCTTAGGGGTCCTATGACCCTTACGAACATATGTCATAGTTTAATGGGTCAAAAGGAGTCATAGGTCACCTTATCACCCCCTTTGACCCATAGGATTGATTCGAATATGTCTCTAGGTGTCTTAGGACTCCTAGGGACATATGTCATCATTTAATGGGTCAAAAAGGATCATAAGTCACCCTATGACCCCCTTTGACCCATATGAATGATTCAAATATGTCCTTAGGGGTACTAGAATCCCTAGGGACATATGTCATCATTTAATGGGTCAAAGGGGGTCATAAGTCACCCTATTACCCCCTTTGACCCATATAGCCCATTCGAATATGTCCCTAAGGGTCCTAGGACCCCTAGGGACATATGTCATCATTTAATTGGTCAAAGTTACCTATGACCCCCCCTTGATCCATATAAACGATTCAAATATGTCCCTATGGGTCATAGGATCCATAAGGACATATGTCATTGTTTAATGGGTCAAAGGGTGTCATAGGTCACCCTATGACCCCCTTTGACCAATATAAACCATTCAAATATGTCCCTAGGGGTCCTAGGACCCCTAGGGACATATGTCATCATTTAATGGGTCAGAGGGGGTCATAGGTCACTCTATGATCCCTTTTGACCCATATGGTCTATTCGAATGTCCCTGGGACCCCTAGGGACATATGTCGTCGTTTAATGGGTCAAAGGGGGTTATAGGGCACCCTATGACCCTGTTTGACCCATATGAATGATTCTAATATGTCCTTAGGGGTCTAAGGACCCCTAGGGACATATGTCATTGTTTAATGGGTCAAAAGGGGTCATAAGTCACCCTATGACCCCCTTTGACCCATCTGAACGATTCGAATATGTCCTTAGGGGTCCTAGGACCCCTAAGGACATATGTCATCGTTTAATATGTCAAAGAGTTTTCATAGGTCACCCTATGACCCCCTTTGACTCATATGAACGATTCAAATATGTCCCTTGGGGTTATAGGACCCCCAGAGACATATGTCATTGTTTAATGAGTCAAAGGAGGTCATAGGTCACCCTATGGCCCCCTTTGACCCATATGAACAATTCGAATATATCCCTGGGTGTTCTAGGACCCCTAGAGACATATGTCATCGTTTAATAGGTCAAAAAGAGTCATAGGTCACCCTATGACCCACTTTGACCCATATGACCCATTCGAATATGTTCCTAGGGGTCCGAGGACTCTTAGTGACATATCTCATTGTTTAATGGGTCAAAGCAGGTCATAGGTCACCCTATGACCCCTTTTGACCAATATTACCCATTTGAATATGTCCTTAGGGGTTCTAGGACCCCTAGAGACATATGTTGTCATTTAATGGGTCAAAGAGAGTCATAGGTCACCCTATGACCCCCTTTGACCCATATTACCCATTCGAATATGTCCCTAGGGGTCCTAGGACCCCTAGGGACATATGTCGTCATTTAATGGGTCAAAGGGACCTATGACCTCCTTTGACTCATATTACCCATTTGAATATGTCCCTAAGGGTCTTAAGACCCCTAAAGACATATGTCATCGTTTAATGGGTCAAACAGCCCTATGACCCCCTTTGACCCATATGAACGATTTGAATATGTCGTTAGGGGTCCTAGGACCCCAAAGGACATATGTCATCGTTTAATGGGTCAAAGGGGGTCATAGGTCACCCTATGACCCCTTTTAACCCATATGAACAATTCGAATATGTCCCTATGAGTCTTAGGACCCCTAGGGACATATGTCATCATTTAATGGGTCAAAGGGGGTCATAAGGCACCCTATGACCCCCTTTGACCTATATGAACGATTCAAATATGTCCCTAGGGGTCCTAGAACCCCTAGGGACATATGTCATCATTTAATGGGTCAAAGACTCATATGGCCCATTCGAATATGTCCCTATGGGTCCTAGGACCCCTTGGGACATATGTTGTCATTTAATGGGTCAAAGGGGGTCATAGGTCGCCCTATGACTCCCTTTGACCCATATTAACGATTTGAATATGTCCTTAGGGGTCCCATGGCCCCTAAGGACATATGTCATCGTTTAATGGGTCAAAGAGGGTCATAGGTCACCCTATGACCCCCTTTGACCCATACGAATGATTCAAATATGTCCTTAGGGGTCCTAGGACCCCTAGGGACATATGTCATCATTTAGTGGGTTAAAGGGTTTCATAGGTCACCCTATGACCCCTTTTGACCCATATTAACGATTAGAATATGTCCCTAAGGGTTATAGGACCCCTAGAGACATATGTTATCGTTTAATTGGTCAAAAGGACCTAGGACCCCCTTTGACCCATATGAACAATTCGAAATGTCCTTAGGGGTTCTAGGACCCCTAGAGACATATGACATCGTTTAATGGGTCAAAGGGGGCATAGGTCACCTATGACCCCCTTGACCCATATGAACGATTCGAATATATCACTAGGGGTCCTACCCCCTTGACCCATATGAATGATTTGAATATGTCCCTAGGGGTCCTAGGACCCCTAGGGACATATTCGAATGGTTCATATGGGTCAAGGGGGTCATAGGTGACCTATGACCCCCTTTGACCCATATGACCCATCCTAATATGTTCCTAGGGGTCCGAGGACCCCTAGCTACATATGTCATCGTTTAATGGGTCAAAGAGGGTCATAGGTCACCCTATGACCCCCTTTGACCCATATTACCCATTCAAATATGTCTCTAGGGGTTCTAGGACCCCTAGAGACATATGTCATCGTTTAATGGGTCAAAGAGAGTCATAGGTTATCCTATGACCCCCTTTGACCCATATTACCGATTCGAATATGTTCCTAGGGATCCTAGGACCCCTAGGGACATATGTCGTCATTTAATGGGTCAAAGGGACCTATGACCCCCTTTGACCCATATGAACGATTCAAATATGTCCATCGGGATCCTAGGACCCGTAGGGACATATATCGTCATTTAATGGGTCAAAAGGGGTCATAGGTCACCCTATGACCTCCTTTAACCCATATTAAGCATTGTAATATGTCCCTAGGGCTCCTAGGACCCCTAAGGACATATGTCGTCGTTTAATGCATCAAAGGGGATCAATGGTTGACCTATGACCCCCTTTGACTCATATATATTAATAATATACATATCTATTAATAACATACGTATTAATATAATTATATATAATTATATATATTACGTTATTATATTTAATAAAAATATTACGTTATTATATATATTAATAACATACATATTAATATAATAATATATATAATACATATTATATATTTATATTTAATATATTACGTTATTATATATATGTATATATTATATTATTATACATATTAATATAATAATATATAATACATATTATATTTAGTAAAAATAATAATAATATAAATTATATTTATAGATTGTAATAAGATTAACATAATATATTATTATATATTGCTAGATTATATCTTATATCTTTACATTATGTTATATATATATATATTAAAATACATCTTTACATAGTAATATAAGTGAAATAATTTATAAATAATGAGCTATGATGTTTAAATTTGCCACCTGCAACATATCGGATATCGAATTTACAATCGGATATCCGATTTCAAATCGGATATCCAATTTTGAATCAGATATTCGATTAGGTTTCGTATTTACCAAGCCTACCCGGTCAACCCAAAAGAGGTGTTTGAAGAGGGTTTTAGTGATACTCAGACTTCAGGTAGTCGTCTAACAATATTATTTTGATCAAAATTGAATAAAACGAAAAGGGTTTTTTAATATCACTCTCTAGATTCCATCAATATAATTTATGTCAAATTCTAAGTTCGATAAGTATTTATTAGTTAATTATCAATGAAGATAATTGTAAAGTGCTGATTGACATACTGATTGAAAAATAGCTATAACTTTCAAAAGGTATAACATTTTTTAAATCTAAAAGTTGTGTCACATTCTATACTTCGGTTAGTATAAGAAAAATAAGAAGAAAATTAAATTTGATAAATTTTTCTATTAGTTAGGGTGGTTAGACACGAGAATTTTTTTTTCAAAAAATTTTTGGTAGAAAATTCATATTTAATTATTTATTTAGAATAAAAATATCAAAAAATATGCGTCACATCCGGGCATGAGTCTAATTTTCATATCTATAATTATATTAAAAAAATATTATGATTTTATTTTGATTAAGGTGGTCAGACATACACCTACTTTTTATTTTCGCCCTGAAATTTTCTTAGTACTGCATTAAAATTCAAACTATTGACCAATTAATTATTTTTTTCTCTTGATAAGGCCTAGTAGTTTAGAAACTACATTCAATTTCCTACAGATTATTTTCTTACAACTTTTTGATATAAAGTCCATAACCACTTCAAAATTATGTGTCAAGTTGACATAAACCTAATTTGCTGATTTTTCACTGCCACTTAAGGCCATAGTTTGGTACACCATGATCCTGCACATACCCACCTACTAGGTTAGCATCAGGGTGACCTATAAGTATTATAAATTAATATAAAATCAAAGAACTACATTTTTTTTTTCTGACTTTGAGTTATGTTAACAATTTGGGATTCATGAAAAACCATCCTACACTTTGGGAGGCCTCAATATACAAGAGAAATGTTGCTATTTAAAAGTAATGTTTTTTTCTTGTTGCATATTTATTTCAAATTTCTTAAAGGTTGAAAACCTGATCTATAGAATATTATGCAGTCTTGATTATGTTGACACATAAAATCCCATGTACTCTAGTTTTCCATGCATGCATAGATGAGGTTGGCTTAAGTATTTACTTTAAACTAAAACTTGGAAGATTTTACTCTTGATGAAAAATATAGGTCTTTGAATGAACTGGTTTTATTGGTGCAAGATCTATTTGATTCATTCAGTAATTCCTTTAGCCTTTGTCTATCACCTTCCACATCTAGGCACAATGTGCCCAGTGTTAAAGTTTGTAGCTATGATAGAGAGCTTTATCTTTCAAAATTTGGACATTCTTACCATTACTATCATCTTCAGCTAAAAAGGACACTTAAGTTTAATTTTTAATATTAAAATTAAATGACATGTGTCATTCACATGCATTAAGGAAAGAATATTTAAAGAATAATTAATTATAGGAGTTATGACAATCTCAAGAGACCTTTGGTTAAATGTGAAGAGTCTCTCCTATTGTTATATATTCACATTAAGAAAAGGACATTTTACACTTGAAAATTTCATTATCAATAAGTATATATTTGTGTTGTGTGGCTAGGTTTTTCCTTTCATTCTTGAAAGGTTTTCCCAAGATAATTTTGGTGGTTTTTGTTTCAGTTTTCTCTCTTTCTTATTGTTAGTTATCATCATGGATTTTTGGGCTCTAGTTTCAACATGGTATCAAAGCCAGGATGAAGACCTAGATTGCCCAAGCACATGCTAAAGAATTAATTAGGTTAGAAAAATTGAGGTCTCGGGATTCAATCATGGGTTGTGTCTCAAAGAGATAGAAGTCTAAAAGAATAATGTCAATATATCTCTAAATTCATGAAAAATGAGATAGAAAAAAGTGAGGAAGACGATGAGATGCATTCTTGCCCAATGAGAAGTGAACATCTATGTTGCTTCAAACTAAACAAATCTAAGCACTTTATCTGAGATATAAGACCTATACATGGGTGGGTAAGTTTCATCACCTAGTTATGGAGTGAGAAATATAAAAGCATCCAAATTAGGCATATTAGTTGCCACAACCAATATTATCATTCATTTTACATTCACCTGTTCTCTATGCTCTACACTTTTGTACCTCCAATTGGTCATAAAAAATGACAATGCCCTAGTTCAACTTCCACAAAGTCTTGTCTTTAATACTTCTTCCAACCATTTTTTATAGCATCTGTACCATGCTTAGATATTTTTTTTGCTCATCCATTAAATTTTTTAGGATATATTTTCTTTGATCAAAATGGATAGGATTTTCTTTTTGTGAGTTGTAGATCTATATTTTATCATCACATGTCTATTTTTTTGCATCAATCAGTTTGTGGTAAAAAAAATTGAAGAAGGACTGGGATTTGATCGATATCATCATGGTTCTAACGAGGCATCTCTAAGATTAGAGGGTTAGAGTACATGTTAGAATACCTTGGCTCATGTTTATGTGGCATCATCATTCACTGTGGATGAAAAAAGTGCCTACATGTGGAAGTTTTTCTTCTTTTGTGAACTATTGGGTGTTCTTTTGGTTTCTATTGCCTTCGCCAAGGTTATATTTAAAGAGAATTTTGATGTCAACTATCTCATGTCAACCTACATTTGACACCTTCAAGAAAAGTTGTGCTCTCCTATTGTTGTGTGGAATTAAATTTGCATGGGAAAAAATTGTCTTTAAATTGCAATACATAGTGCCATCGCATTAACATGGAGATGAAGGTCAACTCATAATCTGCAAGCATTGTAAGGCATCTATTTATTCAAGCAAGTTGGTCACAATTTTTTTAGTGAAATTACATGTGTGGCATGTATTGTCTTTTCTTAGCAATGGTATACCTCAACGATGATACATTTGGATTCACATCAATGGTTTTGAAGAAACATTGTAAGAATATGCATATTGAACTCTTCAGGAGTCACCAACAAAATTTCACCTAGACATATATTGCATGGTTGAAGAAATCATTTAGTTCCAATCTATTTTTCCATGATTCAATCTTCAACACTCTTTGCCTAGAGTTATCCCTAGACCTATATGATCTAGTTTTATGAGTTTATGACCTAAGGTTTTGTCATTTGGTAGTATGGGTTTTTTTTTGTTCACATCCAAATATCTTCTTGGATTTAAATATCTATTATCTTGCATGAAATTGAAGAGATAAGTATTCTTAAGATTAAATTGATGCTATAAGATTTACATTAGTTGTAGAGGCATTATTCTAAATCTCTATGTGTATGTATGAAATTAGACCATAAAGAGATGAGTATTTATGATTATATTGCTAAAAAGAGATTATTTTTAGCATTGATAGATGATGTTAATAATCTCTCTTGGTTGCAAGATGCAACAAGATAAGGATTATAGCTCCAGAGGGAGATGCTAAGCTTTAAAAGGAGATTTTAGCTTCAGAGAGAGGCTTCATAATTAAGAGGAAGTTCTTAAGAAATCCCCTTCATTCTCATTTATGATTGTGATGCTTGTGGTATCTGTAAAATTTGAGACTGAAATGGAACCAAGTCTTGCTTTTATTATGCCTATTTCTATTCTTGTGTGAATAAATGAGATTGTAAGATTAACTATGATAACTCTTTCATTGTGTGATAGTGAACATTATGTTGATAGAGTCCATGATGTCATCACATTGAGAGATTCTATGATGGGAGTTAGTGTTGGAAATGATTGAAATGATAATAAGAAAAGTTGTTGGAATGATATATGGAACTGGTAAAGAATGTTCTCAATCATTGTTTTGTCATTGATGTCAAACTTGCTACTTGCAGGAATGACAATTGCTTTAGTGATCCAAATACTATCAATTAGTTGATTGTCAAGGAGGAGGCAATCAATAAGATGTAACTAGAACACCTAGAGAAAGGTTGAAGTTATGATGTTGTAATGAAGTACAAGGATCAACTAAGCCATTAATGAAAAAGTGTATTTGATGATATACTATAAGATATAGAGAATGGGCACACTGAAACATATCAAAGATGTAAATTTTTAGCTAAGACATTTGTAAAGCTCAACTAAGTTCATTAGAGAGAAGGAGCCAAGAAAGATAGTACGTTCCGAGAAAATTTCTAGTAAGTGCCGAGTAAACTTGAAGTGTCAAGCAAGTTCAAGTGCCGAGTAAACTTCAAGTGTCGAGCAAGTTCAAGTGCCGAGTGATATCGAGTGCTGAGTAGAGATAGGTACTGAGTAACATGGAGATGCCAAGCACCAGTAAAACCAATAGTGTCGAGTAACATAGAGATGTCAAGCACCAGTAAAACCAATAGTATTGAGTAACACAGAGATGCCGAGCACCAGTAAATCAATAATGCCGAGTTGTTGCATTATTTTGAAAATTGAAGATTCGCCAGATCTAAGATGACAAGGTTGTTATCTAGAAGTTTGTGAATTAAAATGGAAGAAAAGAATGATGAGCTAGTGGCACAGAACACCATGTAAAACATTTTTAAGAATACAACTAACAAAGTTTGAAGATAAGAACAAGGTATGAGGTAGATACATTGTATCCTACCTAATCCATTCGAAACCCTAAAATTGGAGAGGGAGAAATGAGTGGCAAAGGCAAATCAAATTTCTATTTAAGGAGTCATAAGTTAATGAAAAAAGAGAGAGAGGCGGTCAAGCATGAAAGCATGCAATGCTGAAGGAGGTGCTAAAGAGATAAGAAAGCATAGTGACTCTGTTTCAGTAAGAAGACCCTTGATATGGATGCATTGGTACAATGAGTTAGAAGACTCAAGGAGATGAAGCTTGAGAAGAATTCAAGCAGTTAGAGCTGAAGTGATTGAAGCCAAGCATTAGGATTGAACTAAAAGTGTAATCTAAAATTTGCAAAGTATGTTGTAAGTTATATCAGATCAAAAGACCATTATCGTTACTTTCTAGCAATTGTAACAGCAAAGTTTAAATCCTATGGACTTAGGTTGGTTTAATAGCCATGAGATAAATCCTTTAATAGGGTGACATTCCAAGTGAATGTTCTAAAGTCCTTTAACCAGGCCCATTCCTAACAGTTTGGTGAAATCCTCTAACAAGGTCACATTTAACAGTGTGTTGTAAGCCTTTAATAGGGTAGGCTTTTAATAGGGCATCACTTTAGAAGAGTGAGAATCAAGTAGCATGTTACTGGTGGTTTTTCCCAAATTGGGTTTTCACATAAATCATTGTGTCATGTGTTGATCTTGCATGTTTTATCTTTGCATGTTGATTTACTGTAACTTGCTAATATGGTTGATTTAAAGTTTGAATGGATGAAAAGCGTATGGATTCATTAAAAGTAGTGAAAAAGTATTAATAGGGCATTTGGACCTTTGATAACTGAGTCACCCCCCCCCCCCCCCCCCCCGTTATTCTAAAGAATTCTAACAGTTAGATGTCATGTTGAGAGATTCCATGATAGTTTACGTTGAGAGAGTCCATGAATAAAGGCTTAGCTGTGAGTCTTACAAATCTTTTCATGTTGAGTGATTCCATGAATATGACTCATTGTTGCTGGTTTTCATGTTGAGTGATTCCATGAATATGACTCATTGTTATAGGTTTTCATGTTGAGTGATTCCATGAATATGACTCATTGTTATAGGTTTTCATGTTGAGTGATTCCATGAATATGACTCATTGTTATAGGTTTTCATGTTGAGTAACTCCATGAATTATGTTTTGAATTTGTATGATCATAATTTTTCATTGACATTTTTTGTTACAGCTTTGTATGACTGTTCAGCTAAAGATCTCTCTCTTGCTAAGAGGGAGTGTTAAAGTTTGTAGTTGTGATAGATATCTTTATCTCTTGAAATATGGATTTTATTACTATTATTGTCATCTTCAACTAAAAATGACACTTAAATTTAATTTTTAATATTAAAAGTAAATGACATGTGTCATTTACATGCATTGAGGCATGAATATTTGAAGAGTCATAATTAATTATAGGAGTTGTGAGAATCTCAAGAGACCTTCAATTATATTGTGAAGAGTCTCTCCTATTGTTATATATTCACATCAAGAAAAGGATATTGTACACTTGAATGTTTCATTATCAATAAAGATATATTTTTGTTGTGTGGCTGGGTTTTCCCAAGATAATTTTGGTGTTCTTTGTTTTAGTTTTCTCTCTTTCTTATTGCTAGTTATCTTCATGGATTTATGAGCTTTGGTTTCAACACCCAACCTACCCTCATTTACATCAAGAATCTATTCCAATAAACTTATTGCATCATCTATCCTACCTAATACATCATATGGTCCTACTAGGTTTCTCCTAATGGCCAAACTATCTTCATGGTAAGAACCATGCCTTTCATCTAAAATTTTCTTGGATTCTTCAAAAAAATTAGCTGCATCCCATAGTGCATCAAGGTACAAACAAGCAAAAACCATCAGATAGAGAAGCATTCCAAACAACTAAGTTATTTTTTGTATCCTACATCTGAACCTATCCACTGCACTATTCAAGCTCTTGTTGCTTCCTTAAATTGAACATCATATGCACCAAAAAACAACATCTGATACTAACCTTAACTCTTATCATTCATGCCATTGGAAACTATTGGTCTACATCTTATGAATTTGGAAAGCATTACCCAATCTAAGAATCATCATGATGATATTAGTATAGTCCTTAACAAAGATCATTGCATCAGCAAAGATAGCATACCAGAGCCTGAGGATGAGGTGTCCACCTTCAATATTTACTAGGCATGTTCTAACCTAATCTATAGCTCTATTCTTGTTCTCTTCACTCCCTTCAATTCTAGTTGTTGATTCACGTCCATTCTATTAGCATCTTATACAATAGTTTGCCAAAAAGTAGAATATAAATAATTTTGATCTACAAGCTAGGATTTGGTTGCATAAGAATATAACTACACCTAAATAGGTTGGGCTTGGGAAGGGAACTCATATGGGTTAGAGGTTATTGCTCCTACTATATCCAAATTATTTTAGTACCCTATGTTTTCTCTAGTATTAGATCTTTTTCTTTGGGTTTCTTTCAAAATAAATGAAAAAGAAGAAAAGGGCAATAAATTTGTGCAATAAAAAAATGAAAAATTGAAAACATACCTATAATGAAGAAGATTTGATGGAAAAACCTCAATATTTAGCAAAGTGGGTAGGAAGAGATGTTACAATAGTCTAGAGATATATATGAAAGTCTTGCAATATAAGCAGCAATGGCTCTATTATCAAAGTTTAGGGTAAGTTGAAGAAGCTCGAGGAAAATAACTACTTCTTAAGATAGCAACATGTATATATGAATTTTATACTTCTAGGAACTAGTGACTTGAATTTTTGAAGAATATTTTATAGACACAAAATGACTAAGGTAAGTCACTATCTACATTGAAGTTTCCACTATAGAAGTAGTTTGGTAGATGCTTATTGCTTGAGATCAATGGGCTTAATTGATTCTATTAGGTAGAGATGCTTGAGGACACAATAATAGACTAGAAGTTATGAGAAAAAAGGAGAAATATTGGTAAGGCCATCTGCATCATTTTTTCAATGGGCACACTAGATATTGATTGATTTCTCGGCATTATGGTTTGTCTTACTGCTGCAAACTTATGACAAATAATTCATAGGTAGGAACTTTTTTATAAAAAATATATATTAGCTAGAGCTAAGCCCAATGCTGCTACATACCATAGAAATACTTTTGATCTTTGAGATGACTATAAATAGTTTTTTTCACAAAAAAAATGTTGTCTAATATTTATAGCCTACTTAAAGATACCTTAATATTGTGTTATGCTCTTGTGAATTCTGCCACTTATCTATGTTTTGTTTTGAAATGGCATATAAACTTCTTGCACACAATTCCTGCTCATTGTCTGAGTTGAGAATAAAAATATTGGAAACTAAATCATAATAAGATATCAAGTGTTTCAAAAGTATTTTACTTTAATATCAAAGGTTTTTTAAAGTAAATATTGAGATTAATTTTAAAACCTTTGAAACAAAAAATCATATACTTAGTGTACTTCACTTCTACTAAGAGAAAAAGGAAGTTCTAGTGGGGCATAACATGTTTGTGTGTACTATCTACCATGTGCCAAACTATTTTTTGAACCTTGCATACTTAATCATATAGTTAGCAGTGTAGTTTAATATTGGGAAGTTGAATACACAAAGTTAGCTCTATTCAAAATTATCTCTCAATAGGATGGTGATATTACCTAATTATTTGAAAAACATAAGGAGTCTTATATGTCCATGAGACCAAATGACAACTTATGACTATTACATAATTAGTAAGAGTTTCTTGAATACCACTGAATACAGATGTGAATATATTCCATCATACCCAATTTTAATGGTTTTTTAAGTTAATAACTTAATGAAAAGTAATCAACTAATTCAAATTTTTTTTAGTTGTAAGCAATTAATGTTTTCTTTTTGAAGCTAGTGAACATGTTTCCAAAATTCGCAAATTGATGCATACTTTTTTCAGGCCATTAAACTGCCAGAACAATATTTATAACCCTTAAATTTGCAGGGCACCAAAGGGAATCCATGAGATAATACCAATATTTGGATAGATGGCATCACTATTGATCATTATGGCATTGATGTCAAACGTAGTCATTGATTTTCTTAATTAGTGGAAACTATATTGTATCTGTGCTATTAATTTTTGAAATAAATATTAGTTGCTGAAAGTGGTAATTTAGTGAGGCATAATTGTATTATTCTTGACATATTTAAACTATGGGTGCCTATACATTGATAGTTTTAGACTTTGATTATAGGTGCCTCAATATGGTAATATTCTTATTGTATGATTCCTACAGGTGTCTGTATACTCTAATAGTTTTAGATTTTTATTCTTGTGGTACAGTAATTTATTTATCCTTTTTGAGCAACAATAGATTCTTCATTTGACTACAAGTGTGGGGCTTATTTAGGACAGTGTCTGTGTAATCTCAACATTGAAAAATTAGGAATCATGTTGAACTCTAAAGTAACTAATAACTACCTCACCTAGGAATCTTGATAGTTAGTTCTAATTTTTAATAGAGATAACTTTGTGTATTCAACTTTGCAATAATAAACTTCATTTTGAACTATATGATTAAGCATGAAAGGTTCAAAAATAGTTTGGCACATGGTAGATAGTACACACAAATATGTTATGCCCCACTAGAGCTTCCTTTTTCTCCTAGTGATCATGGTTAGAAAGAAATACATTTTCTCAAGATTGTGTGGACTAAGAGGTCTCAACAAAACCATGCACAAAGATAAGCTTCTAGTTCCTTTTAGAGATGAGTTAATTGATAAGCTAATGGTGTTTATGTTTTGCAAAGACAAATCTTTTCTTTGGCTATTATCAAATCTGTGTAAAGGATATGCTTAAGACCATCTATGGATCTTATGAGAGACACTGCATGTTTTTTATTCCATTTAGAATCACAATATTTTTTCTACATTCTCCAGTTTCAAGAATCCATTTTGAAGACTATTGTTTGAAAATTTGTGTAAATTTTCCTTGATTAAATGTAGTTACAAAAAAAATTGGGAAAAGGTCTCTGCAATGTTGGCTGAAACTTCTAGATAGTTAATGATAGTGAACATAATTAGTGAGGCTAAAAATTCTAGATAATTAAAGATTTTGAACATTATTAGTGAAAATTGAAGTCTTCTTTTTTGGTATTTCAATTACATGGTGAGTGCATGTCGGAGATAAGGAAATATGGCAATGTTTAAGTGTAGCTTCATTAGAAATGAAGTATAATAAGTATATGATTTTGTGTTTCAAAGGTGTTTTAAAGTAATTAAGTTTTTTATGCAAGTTGTGGGGATAGGTTCTTTGGTAGAATTTAGTCAACTTTCAAGAGATACAGATCTAACTCTAGTGTAGCTTTTGCAACCTTCTTCTAGTCATGGTGCTATTGGAAGGAGAAGCAATTCTAACCTTGGTACTATTGGTGATAATTTTATTGGCTCAATTAGAAATTCTGGAGGATTACACGATTGCATTTACAATCTCAAAATTCTTGATGCAGCATACCACAAGCTTCCTCAATCCAAAGATTTAGAGTGTTTGAATTATGTACCTATATGTAATATTTCATATGCATGATATTGAAGGTGGACATGATTATTCCCTGCCTATATAGGAAGGGAACTAATGTTTCTAGCTTCTGCTTATAATTAATTTTAATTCTTAGAATTAGTTAATTTCTAAAGTTAAAAATTAGAATTTTTTAAAAATAATTTTAAATCATTAATAACTCTTTTCTGAATGGTCAGAATCAATTTTTATAGGGATAATATTGATTTACTAGCACAAGAAATTAGGAAAAATGAATTTCTAGAAAATTCTCTCAATTATAAACATTGAGGAACCTTCAAACATCTAGGAAACTTCAAGACAACGGCTTTGTTCAAGCTCTACGATTTGAAACTAGGGTGATGATCTTGATCAGACTTAGCCACAGACTAGCCACTTTTCCAAAGCCTACATAAATGGAAGCTATTGGATGCCCTTCATATAAAGGCATAATCTTATCTAGAACCAGATACACCATCTCTAAATCTATAGCCACACCATGTTTATCTTGGTGCTGGAGTTTATCTTTTAATTTTTTAATTCTTGAGAGAAAGTGAATTTGGACTAAAAAAGCCCCCAATATTTCCAATTCTAAATCAAGTTTTAGAAACTAAATGAACAACTCATATACTTGGGGGAATTTGTGATTTTTTAAATTTCAACCATTCCCTGTAATTCAAGACACATGAATCTACTCGCAAGGACAAAGAACTTCAAATCTTACTTTAAATGTTGGTTGTAGGGTAGGTCAATGGAGGGGCTTCTCTCATAAACTTGATTCATTTTCCCAATAAGGTGTATGTGTATAAGCTTATAATAAGTGATAACTAAATAAACTCATGGGTAATTAACTAAGATAAGAAAAAACTATATACCTGTATGACTCATCCAAATGTATGTGCTCATCAATTTATCTAAGGGCCTATTTTTTGCATGATTTATTTGGTGAAATAACACTATGGCCTCCCAAGGGAGTGATTCCATTAGGTGCTAGCTTGGGCTCTACAATTTCAAGCCAACTTCTCTCCACCAAAGTCCCTACATAGTAGACCCATACAATGTCTGACCAAGACCTATTGCATTGCATTATGTCATGATCTTGGTTCAGTCCTCTATACTATTTAGCATCAATGTTAGCAATAGATGATTGAATTGTGTGTGTTTGAGGTCAAATCACTATCTCCATCAGCATGGTGGAAGTGAGCCTATGGGGAGGCATAGCTACCTTTACCACTTCTTGGGACCAAACTAGAGAGTTGGCCTTCCTCCATGTTTAGTTCCAAAGTTGGATGCTCACATGGTTCTTTGTTTCTTCTAGAGTACGTTTCCACTTTATTTATACACAGTATATTCACTACAATTTTTCTTTTGACATGATTACATTAGATACTTGGATTAGATGTTATGGTTTAGATGTTAGACTTATGCAATCTTCATTATGCTTTCAAGTGTTTACTCCTTGTTTATTATAAATCTGGTATTCTAACTCTTTCCCCTTTATATTGCTTGTCAATGTGTTTCCTTATAAACCTGGGCAATAGAAGTTCATCATTAGGTAATACTTTAAAAGTATTGCACACCTTAGGGAGAAATATTGTGTGACACTGGAAAGTATCACACGATAGTAGTAAGTTATGTCATATGACATTAGTAAAGTATTGCATGATAGTATTAAAATCTATATTACACTCCCTAAAAGTGATGATTGGTAGTAGTCAGAAGTATCACATGATACTAGAAAATTGTTGTTCGATAGTACTGTGAAATGTTTTATGACACTAGAAAAGTGTCACCTAATTTCTTGCAAAAACCTTCTCAAAAAAACAAGTATCTTTGATCTTTTTGGTTGAGATATGAAGGGTGTTTTGGGTACCCTCTTGGGTTGCACCCCCTCCTAGGCCTTGACAAGTCATAGATTTTTGGTTTTTTGTTTGTAAAAACTTTGGTAGTTGGTTTTGGTTGCATTGGTAAGTAGTGGCACTTGGAGATTCATTGGATGTCAGGATTTCTTAGTTAAGTCTTCCATTGTGATCATTCGATTAATTTCATGTTGATGTTGTTTAAATCCATACTTATTACTTCAAAAAAAATGTAATGGCTTTTATTTATCCTTGTTCAAAGGATCTGTGTGTGGGGCATTAAAACAAAGATATACAATGTTGCTTTAATTCGCTAAGAAACATTGCAAGTTTTGGCACCAAGTGATAGTATTGTGCCAAATCAAATCCATTTTGAATATCTTAGAATTGAGATAGGTTACTGTAGGTTTCATCAACATGGTTGTGTATCATCTAACAGTTTGTCTATAGCCCTCACAATCTTTTAGATATGACCCTTAGAAGATGGAAGCTAAAACGTGCTTAGTGCACCTTGGAGAGACTTTGGTACATGGTGGTTGTGATTGTTCTAGAGACTTTACTACCAAAAAAAGGGTCTTCCTAAGGTTCAACCACCCATCCAAAGCTAACATAATAGTCCAATTGATGCTACAATGGATGGTTCCAAAGATATGCAGTATTGCTCTAATTTACGAACATTGCAAGTTTTGGCATCAAAAAATAATTTTATGCGAAATCAAATCCATTTGGAATCTATTATAATTGAGATAGGTCACTATAGGGTCTATAAATATAGTTTTATACCATCTCATAGTTTTTCTATAGCCCTCATAAGTTTTGAGATATGACCATTAGAAGATGGCAGTTGAAACATGCTTAGTGCACCTTGGAGACACTTTGGTGCATGGTGGTCGTGATTGTTCTATACACTCCACAACAAAAAAAAGGGTGGTCCTAGGGTTCACCCACCCATCTAGGGCTAATAGAAGTACCCAATTGATGTCATAATGGATAGTTCCAAAGATATGCAATCTTGATCCAATTCAGTGAGCAATATTGCAAGGTTTGGTATCAATCAAGAATGTTGTGCCAAATCAAATCCATTTGGAATCACTTAGAAATGAGATGAGTTACTATATGTTTCATCAACATGCTTGTGTAAAATCTAATATTTTGTCTATATCTATCACACACTCCAAGCTATGACCATTAGAAGATGGTAGCTAAAATGTACTTAGTGCACCTTAGAGACACTTTGGTGCATAGTAGTCATGATTGTTTTGGATACTTTGTGACTAAAACAAGGGTGTCCCTAGGGTTCACCCATCTATCTAGAGCTAAAGGAATAGTCCAATTGATGCTCTCATAAGGTTTTATCTTTTATTTTGATTTGTTTCATCAAGATCAGTCGTAAGACTAAATCTATCTGGTATATCCTGACATTGGTTTATCAATTCAACATTATCAAGCTCATTTGTGATAGTAAAGCCAAGCCTTCCTACATATTGAGTTCTATGTATTCAAAAACCAAATTTATAAACATATATCTTCATCATTGAGAATATTAATATATAATCATTAAAAAGGAAAAAGCCTTACAATATTTTGTCTTTGTTTTTATTTGTCTCATCAAGAAGTTGTAAGAATAAATCCTTATGCTATATATCCTAGCAGTGGCTTATCTATTCAACATTATCAAGATCATCTTGTTCATTTTTTAAGTTTTTCTTCTCTAGTATGCATCTAAAAATTTAATATATATTATTATTACAAACATATTGAAAATCTAAAATTGAAAACAATACATGGCAAATACTATCCAATATAAAGTTTCATGTCCAATCAAATATGATCAAATATTGAGAGTACATGTCCAAATAGAGCATATTTGCTAGATCAAAAGCATAGTTGAAAAATATGTCATTACCTATATGAAGGTCGATATGCACACTACAGATATCAAATATGTGCACAAATTGGTCATTAAATGACCATAGTTATGTATCCATATAACATGCATCTATGAAAATCTATGATGGAGCAGGATAATCAAAATGAAGTTTCTTCATAACACTTCATATCTCAATTTGCATCTGTACAAGAAAAATTCAAATTTTAAGTTAGTTAGGTTATCCAAAAATAATATCAAATTAACTAAATAGAGGACTATAATTTATATATATTATTGAATTTTTGATAACCTCGTCTCATTTTTCTATGCTAGGGCTTAGTAATGACCATAATGGGCTCCAAACAGAGTGAGCAGGGCCCCTAGAAAAGTGGATAGGAAGAGAATCCACTATTTGTAATGTGGGTTGTAACAAGTTAATAAAATTATAGAATGATTAAATATAATTAAGACATATTAAAAATACAAGAGGCATGGAATAAAGAACAAATGCATACCACAACTATAGTTGGGACTACTATGGTAGTAGGAGGCACATCAATTGATAAAACTATTGTGATGTTTACCTATATGGTAAATACAATATATGTTATATACTTGAAATAGTAAAATATAATAAATGGATTTAATTAAATATGTAAATGCATATGTTTAAAGTGTGTATATAGAGTTCTAACACATACTATCGATGGTCATCGTGTAGTATTAGGAGGAACCACTAGTGATGATGCAACTACCATTTACTATGTGAAAAGTCATAACATATGACATCCAATCAAAAAGGAACCCAATTTATAATATTTTGAACAAACAAGAATGTGATTAAAAAAAAATGAGAATACTACCTCTTCCCTCTCTTGAAAATTAATGACATCTAGTGCATTCATCAGCTCTATGAAACTCAATTGTTTCTACATTCATTTACAATAAACAAGTCAGCTACATTCATCAATATAGACTAGAAATTTCATCTTCTTCAGTCATAATCTATTTTGACAAATATAGTAGTAGGGAAATTTTTTTCTTTTTTCTTTGGGTTTCCTCAATGATTTCTTCCTCTTTCCGAATGACTTCAAGATATGTGGGGTATCCTAAAAAAATCATAAGTAACATAGAGAAATAAACATGATACTATATGAGTTATATTAATATTATATACAAGAGGAGTGCAAGATATAATACCACAAAACTTGATAAGCCAAAGTCAATGGATGAGAGCATCACATCATCTATTTGGGATGCTTGACTCTTAGACAAGCCCTATAAAACACCAATTAAATATGTATATTTATTAAGAATTAATATTTTCAAATTGACAAGTATTATTGTATTACATAGTGAATATTATTTACTTTGCCTCAAGTGTTCAAGCTACCCATGTATGTCTACTCAAGCCAACATTGTGAGGTGTTCTCCTATCACCCAATGTACCTTGCAACATGCATAAATCATATATTTATATCTATTCTTATTTAAATACAAATGTATCTCAATTTATCAATTTTAGGTGGAATTAATTAATAACATGTCAAAACACAAATAAACAAACCTCTATCACCCCTTTGCAAAACACCATCCTCATTAGATCATTAATAAGGGCCATGTCCTTAGTAGTAGATGCATGCCATATTCTCTTAAAATTTATACATAAAGGGGATGTTGATCCATCCTCACCCATATCAGTATCTACTCCATGATACAAACCATAGAAATTGATGCATACTTGTTGAATGGATAGGGGGGGCATAGCCAAATGGAACATCTAATGATGAAGGAGGTGACATGAGTTGGTATGACTTTGGTGGAGAATTAGATGAAGATGGAACTAATATACCCCTCCTTGGGCTAGCTTTGTGCCATGCTTAATGATGACATTAGCCAGTGATGTTACTGCATGAAGAGTCTATATGTTCATAGACTCCATGACTATGGGGAGTACAACATGAATCAAATATTTTTTCTATATGCTTTCTTTTCTATGGCTAGGTAACTCTGTAGGCCCTAGGTTTATCCTATGTAGATTCCATCCCTCAACCTTGGAATTAATAGAAGTTAAAATAATTCAACTTCTCATAAGGATAAACTCACAATATAATTTCCTCAAAAAATAGAAGGGTACCTCATTATTATTATAAGGTGGTTGATCAAACACCATATACCACCTATCCAAAAAAACTATTTATAATCCCCCTTTGAGTGTACCAATGAATTGGAAATTGAAGGGTATTTTCCCCTAGGCTGAAATTAGTTTCAGGATTGGTGAAAATAGAACATATGTAACCATTTTTTATGTTTTTATCTTTCACTTAGTCATAGGATAACCCATTCACATAATATGTGTGATATCTATCCCTCTATGGACCTTGTTTAGTCATCTCCTTGGTCACCTCGTTAGCACTAGTGTTCATTCTTTCTAATGTGTTGGCTAGGGTTGTGGTGGCCAAAGCTAGAAGACCTCAACCTACTAACAAAATTAGTTATCTTGGAACTCTTTTCTAGGAGAGGATTAACAAGTTCTTCTTGACTAGAGTTCACATGATCTAATGGGATTCATGGAGGCCCCAAATGTGGTGGTTATTATTGAGGGGCAGCCATTTGAGGTTTTTGTGTGTTTGGGCTACACTTGGAGAGTTTTGTAGTTTATTTTGAGGTGTTTGTTTTGGGTTAATGTTTTCTTCTTCCACAAAAGGTGGCCTATGGTTTCTTTTACATTTACTAGGTCTAGATATATTTTATTATTAAATTATTATAAAAAACAAAAATCAATGCAAAAAACCTAAAATAATACAACATGCAATACAAAAAAATTAATGATAACTAACCTTTTCATATAGGCACCATTAAAGATTTCTAGCAAATAGGATGAATTTTATGTTAGAGGCAAACCCAATCACATTTGTGGTATTTTTTAGAGTTCATGGTTTTCTTTCTATAGATTTGGGAATAAAAAATGACCTAGTCCATAAGCAAATAAAAAATTATTTTTATTAGTAAAAATGCAATCACATTTTTGGTAAGTAAAAATATGATCCTATTATGTTTAGAGTGATATTTTTTTAATATTATTTGCTTGGCTTAATAATGAGGCAAGCCCATTTTTGAACTCTATGAAAAGTACACATAATGTGATCACTTTATGTGCACTTTGCACCTTTTTCCTATGTTGTCCACTTTTTTGCACACCATCTTGGTGCAATCACCCACCATGTGTTGTAATCCCAATTGTATGAATTACTTTTCTTAGGTGCATCTCCTTTCTTCTTGGGTTTCCAGTTAGGTTTAGCATTGGATTTACAATCTTGTGCTCTATGTCCATACTTCTGAGAATTATAGTAATACCCTTCAAATCTAGGTGCAACTGGTGTATTGGTAAATTTGTATCTACACTTGTGTGCTTGATTTCCTTGCTTGTTACAATTATAACAATAATCGTTGAACTTGGGCTTATAATTCTTACAAATCTTGCCTCTACAAAAATGTGTTGTGTGACTTCACTTTCCACAATGATAACATGTAGGTTTATTGTTCTTTGGCTTTGTATTCATTTCTTCTGCCTCTTTGATGATTCACCTTCCTCTGTAGATGATAGTTACTTGGTATAGCCTATTCTATATGTGTAATGGGGTCTTCTCTATGATCTCATCATCTCTTCATAGCATCTGACAACTTCTTTGGGTTTATTCATTCTTTCAATAAGTTCTTTTTTAGATCTCAACTCATTCCTCACATTTTGAATCTCCACATCTTTCCTATTCATCTCTTGATTTACACTTAGAAATTGGTTAAGAATATCAAATTTCTTGTATGTGGTTTTTTTCACATCATACATCATTTCATCAAGTCCTATGGTCATTTGTCTCTTGTCTTTGTAAGCCATTATCTTATCTTATTGAACTTTCTTTTTCTCTTTGGTCACTTTACAGAGTCTTGCTGGTTGTATTTCATGTTCTTTTATAGTCCTATGATCTCTTCACTTAATATATTGTTCCTCTCCAATAGATCTACAATTACTACACTATTTTTACTAGAATTTCCATCATCAAATAGACCTTTAGTGTCTTCTTAATATTGTGTATTATTTTTTTGGATTGTCATCTCCTTCCTTCTCTTTAAGGATTTCTTCAATTCTTCTCTTTCTACATCAAGCTACTGCAGTGCAAGTTGTATATCAAGCTTTTGATTTTCAATTATCTTTCCCAACTTATAGGCCTCCATGTCCAAGATCTTGACTCTTAATTGGTTAGAATTCTTCTAAGAGAACTTTTCTCTAATAAAAATTGTTGGAAGTCTATTGGGAAAGTTAGATGCTAAGAGGGGGGTGAGCCAAGATCTATATAACTTTACTCACCTCAAAATACTTAATACATCTAATATCTTTCACCTTAAACCCTTATCTCAATAATATCATAAATTACATAAATATATATTGCAATGATGTTTTAGATATAACAACTAATCACATCAATGAAATATGAAATATGAAAGAAAATGATCAACACATAACCCAAAGATTTTGGTTACCTAAAAACCCTCCAAGGTGAAGGTACAAGTGGGCTGGGGATGAAACTCACAAATCTTCACTACTATAGCAATAAGTTTGTCTATTAGGGCTACAATTTTGATCACTTCTAATGATTTACCCAATGAGGGGTCTACCCTATTAAGATATTATAAAACTTATTAAGTCTACCTTGATTAAAGTGTTTAAAACTTACAAATAATTAAGCACCTTATTAGGAGATCTAAAAATGTCTATTAGGTCCACTCTATTAAGATATTTACCCTAAAACACTTTCTAGAATGTATTAGTACCTAATCCTTTGGTTCGCACATCAAATTTTGATAACACATCTTCTCTTTCCAATCTTTGATCTAATCTCTAATCTAATCTTACTATATTCTTCGCTTCACTACTCTTCTTGGTTGCTCTATTTACTTTTACCTTCAAACTTGTAGCATCCAAACTTTTCTTCTCTCGCATGCTCATGAGATTAGGATTTAGATCCTTCTTTTATAATTAATTGTATAAGTTTCTAAATCAAAATCAATGGTCTGAGTCCTTCACTTTTTCTTCTTATACTTTCATTTTTCTTATTGGTTGAACACTATTCATAGGGATTAATGACCTTCAATAAAGTGTGTAATCATCTCCTTAAATGACTCTATGATCATTATATCATGTATCCATATTGCCTAAAATGGTTGACCTCAATGTTTGTGCCATTCTAAACAAATATATCAAACTAGCTTGCTTGACACATGAACACTTTGATGCTCAATCATAATTGATATCTATGTTTTCCCTTAGCTTTAATCTTCTCAGCACAAACTGTATGACTCATCATGAACTGACTCTAGATAGCTCAACTCATAGAGTATTCTAATCTCCTTGACATGTATAGGAGTAGTCAGCAACCATAAACTTTCTTAGTACTAATTTCAAAACTCATCTTCAACTAAAATATGAATAAGTCCATTGTACAATGCTCAACCTTAGTAGGATGGCTCAATCATTATGATGACTGAGAAACTCTACCATATAAATGACCAAGTGTTTGACACTAATAGAAAATAAGACTTAAGGTTCAGCAACTTTGTCACTATCACTTTAAATATTAATGATATGATAAATTATATGCAATAAGGTCATATAATATCCCACACATAAGCATACATTAATGGCATTGATATTTTCACATGGAAACCCCCAGTGAGAGGGTGAAAACCATAGTGGGAGCAATATACCCACTAGCCTTTCCTTGCAAGTAAAAGGGTTCCCTATTAAAGGCTTACATTAGTTCCTTTAGAGAGCATATCCTATTGGGAATGCTAGTAATCTATTAGGATTACAATTAACTTATTAAGGCTATCTTGTCAAAGGATTTTAGTCTCTTTCTAAGAGATACCTTTTTAGAGGATTTCAAAGACTTATTACAAGTATACCCTATTAAAGGCTTGGAATAGATTATATGATTAGAAAGAAAACTAAAGTATTAGATCTAAATAACTAGCACACTTTTCCTAGTAGATCCTCCATTATGTCTTCTTGAAGATTCTTTGATCATCCACTACTATTTTGGCTTGATGAGATTCCTCTTATCACTACCTCTCTCCTTCTCGTGCACTTTGCACCTATCTATTGTCATACATTGTTCACAATTATCCTCATCTCTCTATGTAAATATTTGATTCAGAAAGTTGCATAAATAATGACATTCTTGTCTTTTTCTCTTGATAATAGTCTTCTACACTCCTTTCCAACCAACAATAACTAGATAAAATTGCAAGTGGTCTTTAAATCACATCTATTGTTTATGGATGGGAACCCTAAACATTATCCCCCTCAAACTATAATTTGAAATTTGAAATGCATAGTGAGTATAGTCACAAGATACCTATGACTACCTATTTGTAGATGCCTATTTATAGGCCAACTTGTCTATCTATAAGTATACAACTAGACCTGGGGCCTTGTGTTCTTCATTCACATTCCACCACTTTTCTCTACATGCTTATCTTGTCATATTTAGACCTTCTCTTGTATCAATGGTGACTAAGATATGGCTATTTTTCTTCCACATCTTAATTCTCTCTTCTATCATTGTTGGTATGTAATTCTACCACTAGTTGCACTTGCAACACTTTATTACTTCTTGTTAATCAATTTCCAATAAATGACAACACTTCCTATTTAACTCAATACTTGAGTTCTTTTCTCACCACTTGCCTAGCTATTTTAACCAAGCCCAAAAATCTCCCCCTTTGGTATTGATGAAAAAACATATTAGATATAAATATCATAGGTTAACAAGACTCATACATTGAAGCTAACCTATCTTCATTTTTCTTGTTTGTGGCCTTGGACTTTTGTAAGACTACCCACCCTATTGGATTGATTCCATGTCTTTGTTCTCCTAGGTTCTCCTTCTCTTGTTTTTGTGAGTGGCTTCTTCCACTTCTCCCCCTTTATGTTCACATGTACCTCCCCCTATTTGTCTCATGTATATTCTCGTGTGTGTGTGTGTGTGTGTGTGTGTGTGTGTGTGTGTGTGTGTGTCCTCATTTTTGTCATCAATGACAATGGGTAGGTCTTGGCTATCGGTGGGTTTTTTGTTCTAATTTCATTCTCCCCTTATGATGGTTGTCTTTTTTTTCCATATTCTCTACATATTTTCAAAAATATCATTGTATTTTTCTCAAGTTGAATTCAAAAGAGTCTTACATGACACTTTTAAGTGATTTAGTGTAAGCATTGCACTCATGGTTTTTTCTAATTGCCTATAGGTTGCATCATCTATCTCTATTAGTGGCATGGAAATATGAGAATTTACTTCCTTTAGATGTGCACTAATGATTACAATCATTATATTCTAGAAAAATTGAAGCTCTATTAGTCAAATAGCTCTTTTTTCTTCTTCTTCTTGTAGTTGATGTACCAGATACATGGTATCCTATATTTTTGTGAGGTGTTCTACTACTCATCCAAAGAGGATCATAGGCCTCAATGAATTCATCATGTTCTTGCAGAGCCTTTATTCTTATCTTCTCAAGATCACCTATTAATATGTTCAACATTCTTCATTTTTGGATGACTAGGGTTATTTGTTGCAAAGCATTAGACATCTCATCCTTAAGTGTCATTAATTTCCCTTTCTTCTTTGAAACAAGTTTATTTTCCTCTTCAAGAGGTCTTAATGAAACCCATTGTTCAGTTAACATTGGAATCTACCTATCTATACATGGAGATGCCCTATGACATCTTTGATCTATCTAGTCAGATCACCATCCTCATTATAGGATATTTTTTCAACAAGTCCTTTCAGAATATCGCGAGCATCTACCAATGTGGCTCATTCATATCTCTTAGAGTTCTTTTTTATCTAATTATATTTTATGTGAGTGTAGTGTACTCTTTCAACTCCTTTAGTTTCATCCCTTGATTTTTCTTACTCATTTACTTGACTCTATCTTCAAGTTCTTACATCCTAGCAGCTTTAGCTACATCACTATCATTAAGAGTAGCTTTATATTCTAATGCAATTGACTCTTCTTGTTCTTGACATTATTTTTCCATCTACTCTTCTTCTTGAATTAGGATTCCTCTAAATATTTTTTCCTCTTCTCTTTTCCCATTTTTTCTTCTTGACACTCAAATGTCCCTTGGATGGTGATGAGGATGGTTCTATTGTTGATGTCTCATGTGGTTAATTGGATTGTAATGTTCCTTAACTTTGCATTGCTTATATCTTATGTGACCATCCCTCTTTTGTTTCATTTTAAACATTCATCACAATTAATTCAATTTCATTCATCCCATCACATCTATCTTTCTCATTTGGTTCTTCTCCCTTTTCTCCTTGTTTGATTTCTTCACCATGATTGGCTGTGCCTTTTTCCTACTTCATATCTCCCCTTGGTCACATCAATGGCATTTTGATGTTCTTCAATAGTCTAGATATCATCCTTTTGTTTCTCTATTGTATTAGATGCTATCTTTGAGGCCTATTATGTTTCTCCATTATCTGTTGGTTACTTGCTTAGGACTTGGTTACTTATTTAGGTATTGGTTACTTGTTACTTGTGCAACATACTATTTTGTTGTCGTCTTCTTTTCACTTATGAGGTTAGTTGTCTTGGGTTTCTCCTTTCCCTTCTATTTTCCTTTTTCCTTCTATCTTCAACCTCCCTCTTTTTTGATCATTTATTTCTCCTATTCATACAATTAAGAGCAAAATTTCTTTGCATTTTTAAAAGTGTCTCTCTTCAATCTTGTATTTATTAGTGCTACATTTTTTGGTGGGTTGATGTTTTTCTTGCATGATTCTATAAGATCCATGGCCTCTTTTCTACTTAGATTAAGTCTTAGGTCTATAATCATTTCATCCAACATTTTCCTCCATTCTATTATGGCTTTAGATCATTTTTCCTTAACTATCTCATACAATTTTTTTGGAACTTGTGAATCCTGCATTGATGGCATTGTATTGAATGCTCTCAAGCTTACTAGTATAACATGTAAAATCTTATTCCTATTTAGCTTGATGAATTTTTTAAATCTATCTCTAATGGTATTATAATTTACATTATTTTCAATATCACAATGATATCTTAAAGTGCAACTTTCTTACCTTCATTTATTTGGGACTTTTATTCTCTTCTTCCTCTTCATATTCTTCCTCTAGCTGGGTGGGAGGTTTTCTCTTACCTTTTATTGGGGCCTTCCTTTGATATGTCTCCACCATTGGGGGCATGAATTTTTCATTTTTCTTCTTTTTTATTTCCTCTTCTTCCTCCTCTGACTCAAGTTCAAGTGAAGAACTATCTTCTATATCATATTGTGACTCTGTCCACTTCTTTAGGCTATTCCTTCCTCATCCTATCACACATCTCATCCTGTGCCTTTCTCATTCTTCTACTTATTTTTTTTAAGGATTCTTCTTGTTGCTCTATTTTCTTTTTCTTTTTCTCCTTTATTAAGCCAAATATTTTTTTATTTTTACCAATAGGTTTCTCCATTAATTTATTGATGAGGTTTTTGGTTGGGCCTTCAACCTTATAGGAAAATTCAGTCAGTCAATGAGTTCTTTTTTTGACTACTTATATGATGTAGTTGTTTGTACTGGCTAAGATTTGAAAATGTTACTTTTTTAGTCATTTATCATCTTGATAAGTATTCTTCTCCTTCTTTGTATGTCAATTTGGAATTTCTTGAAGTATCTATCAAGATTTTCTAAAGCTTTACTACTCAACCTATTGTGCATTCTCATTATCTAAGTTGTAATTTTATTTCTTGACTTCCATTAGAGCTCTCTATAACTAGGGAACCCTCCCTTGAAGTATAAAAATATGCTTAGTAGTATTGCACCAAATTTGAATATGTGCACACTATTATCTATCTTAATATTCTTAAGACTCTCCATCATCTTCCCATGTAACCAATTATTAAGATCAAGCTTGGTTTTCTCCTTTTTTTAATCTATTGTGCTCCATATGCTACTCTAGCAAGTATATCATTTTGTTGATTGAAAGTTTATATCTAATCAACCTTGTTATAAATTATACTTTCTTTTTAGAAATATTATTTATTAAGCACATTGTACAATCCCTATGGCATCCAATTAGCATTTTTACTTCTACTATTGTGTACTTTTGAGTGGTTAGTTCTTCTCTAGTTCCACTAAACCCTATCACTCAATTAATCACATCTTTTGTGATCTTTTATGTCTTAGCTAGCTACATGTATTTGTTATGCACCAAGATGAGCATGAATATCCCACATTTATCTTTAAATAAATTTTGGATATCCACCACATGGGCTAGGGTTGTTTCTTCCTTCTCTTTGAGATCTTTCTCCTATTTATCTTTCACATGAAAGTCCATGTACATTTCTCTAATTTTTGTATCTCCCAGCTCTACTAAATTTATCTTGAGATATTTACCAACATATTCTATCAATACACTTCTTGGGAGTAAGGATAGGGATCCATTTATATCCTTCTTTTTGGGACTCAACAAGATTGACTCATACGCAAGTGGCTCAAATTCTTGTTCATTTATCAGTTTGACTTCAAAGAAACCATTATATTGTGTCATTGTGAGTTGAAAATATAGTTCTATCTTTCAATCTATTTCTCTATGTGGATCCTAGGGCTTAAAGACAATTAGTAGCTTCTTTCTTAAGTTCACACAAATAATCATTATTTTGGTAGCTAGGGTTTTGTAAACAAAATATCTATTGGATCTCAATTGGAAAAAGTATTTTTTTTTCTTGGTGATATATCCATTTATAGATCTAATAGGAAAATAACATTGAAGTCCAAATGGTAACCTCACCTCTTATCTAGCTCTTCCCTTGTGTAATAAATAACATCTAATAATTTATCTAACAGTCATATTTTGGAGACAACTTGTCATCCACTTTTAGATGAGATGAAACCACTTTCTACCAAGTCACTAGAAGTGACTTACCAATTTGTATGAGTAGATAGTGCAAGGCTGATCTCACTTTCCTAACCCTTATCAAGCTTACCTTTTCTCAACTTGATTGGGAAGACTCGTCACTTTGAGTGATATTTTCACTTCTCCAATCTTTATTTCAGTGTTCTCTAATATTTTCTTGATCTATACTTTAACAAAGTCCTTGTTGACTTGCTCAGCATCAATGCCCTTTCCTTTTCCCTTGTTTGTATTATGGTTTTGTTTGGGTTTTTTCTTTACCCAAAATTTCTTGACTACATGACTAATCTTGTGACATCTATAACATGTTTTCCTTTCTTTTTTCCATGGTCTAGCATAGTTCTTTTGACCTATCCACCACTTTTACTATGATGCTATGTGACCATCATTTCCACAAGAAAAGAAGACCTGTCTCTTTCTCCTAGGAGAGGGATTATATGATCTAGTACTCATTCCATAATATCTTTTATTAAGACCATACATTTTGCAATAGTAGCAATATTTTTCTTCTCTAGCTTCATTTGCAAGATCTCTACATTCATATATGTTATATATTAATACTACTAAGAACTATAACATGGCTCTCTATTTGTATCATTTTTACAAGTTGTGGCTTGCTTATGCTACCACTCACCTAACTTGTGTTTAATTTTACCACAATAAAGACAAGTAGATTTGTTTGATGGAATACCTCTCTTTGTTCTCTCCTTTTTATTTGTGGTCTATGAATATTTTATTTTTGAAGACTCTCCTCTTTTAGTTGTGCAAATTCCTTGGAATCCTACACCAATTGAACATGGTGTCTCTCTTTGATTGTTTATCTGCTCTTCCACCTTCTAGTTATCTTTTCTTGGCTTTTTAAGTCTCTCAAATTCTTCCTTCACTATCTTTAGTTCATCCATCTACTAATAAATGTGTTCCTCCAACTACCTTTCTTCCTTAGTTAGATAATTTAGTTGCTTTATTTTGTTGTGTTCATACTCAAGTAGAGTACTATTTTTTTGTGTGATGTCACAATGTTATTATTCCATTAGATCTATCTTATCCTCTTTTTTATTTCACCAAATCCTCTTCTCATTGCCTTTCTTCTGAGCTAATCTTAGTTCTTCAGAGGCTTGGTCTCTTTCTAGGACGGTATTCCCTTTCTCATCCGTAGCTTCTCCTAATATTATAGTAGAATGCTCGTGTTCCTTCTTTAGGACTTTGATCTTTTCTCTAGCTTATAATTTTCAGCCATGAGTTTTGATATTGTGTCTTCTAGCTTTTTAGAATAAATTTTCTCCTTGAGATTCTCTATTAGCTCTTGGACTTCTCCTAACTTTCTCATCAACTTCTTTTGATTTTTTATGGATTCTCATAGTTTTTCCTTTATATATTCGATACTTTCTTATACTTCTTCCATTTATCTTTTGAGTGATTTTATTGGAACTTCTCCTTAGTTGTTAGACTTGTAGCTAATAGGCTCTACACTTTGATACTAATTGTTGGTCCCTACCAGTACTAAGAGTAGGGGTGAATCAATATACTTAATTTTACAAATCTACAACTTAATGTAGAAAGCTTTATCATACACTTCATTAATTTAAATTTAACTATTAAGGAAATGATAAATTATATGCAATAAAACCATATAATATCCCACATAGAAGCATACATTAATGACATGGATATTTTTTGTATAAACCCCTAGTAAGAGGTTGAAAACCCTAGTGGGAGTAATGTACCCACTAGCCTTTCCTTGCAAGTAAAAGGGTGCCCTATTAAAGGCTTACATATATTCCTTCTAAGAATGCATCCTATTAGGAATTCCAATAACTTATTAGGATTACAATTAGCCTATTAAGGCTACCCTATTAAGATATTTTAATCTCTTTCTGATAGATAATTTTTTAGAGGAATTCAAAGACTTATTACAAGTTTTCCCTATGAAATAATTATGATAGATTTTATGGTTGGAAAGAAAACTCAAGTATGAGATCTAAATAATTGGCACACCTTTCCTGGTAGATCCTCAGTTATGTCTTCTTGAAGATGATTTGATCTTCCCCTATTATTCTTGCTTGATGAGCTTCATCTTATCAATACCTCTATCCTTCTCATGTACATTGTACCCATCTACTATCACACACTATTTACAAATTTCCTTGGCTCTCTATGTAAATCTTTGGTTCACATAGTTTCAACAACAACTAGATAAAATTGTAAGTGGTCATTAAATCAAATCCACTATTTATGAATGGAAACCCTAGAACTTATCATGCTCAAACTATAATTTGAAATTTTAAATGCATAATTTGAATACTCACTAAAAACCCATGACAACCTATTTGTAGATGCCTATATTTATAGGCTATCTTGTCTATTTGCAAGTCTAAGTCTACTTTTCTTTTCATTTTTTTATTATTTCATTTAGACTTTCTCTTGTATCATCACATCAATGGTAACTAAGATATGACCATTATTTTTTCACACCTTCATTTACTCTTCTATTGTGACCAGCATGTCATTCTACTAGTGATTGCACTTGCAATTATTTATTACTTCTTGTCAATCATTGTCAATCAATGAAAACAATTCTAATTTAAATAAATGCTTGAGTTCTTTGTTCACCACTTGCTTGCTTGATTTAACTTAGTCCAAGAGCTGATTAAGATCATTTTGTGGAGGTTACTAAAGTTTAACATGTAATATGTTCACTTACAACCAACTCTTGTAATGGTGTTTATTTTGGAAGTTGTAAAGTGTATTATAGCATGTGGAATTTTATTTAATATACTATCAAGGTTCTATATTACTCTATGTATGTTGGTAAATCTATCACATGATGACTCAATTAGTTAGTAGGAGAAGGTATAAAGAAAAAATTGTTTCATTGAGTATAAGTATGTTTTTGTGATTGTATAATTCATGTTTGGAAGCTAAAGAAGAAAACATGATAAGACTAGAGCAGAGGATGATATTGATATTGATTTGAAAAATTTAAAGGAATTATATTTGAAAAGAGGTTGTTGTATTTTTTAGTTCAACACTTGGATATGTTATCCTAAAGATTTATTTTATAATAGTATTGAAGAAATTTGGAAAGTGAGTTCAATTGACTTCTTTATCGATCTTAAAAGGGCTAGAATATTTTGGTAGGTATTCAAAGCCTCCTAATAGGGACTCATATGTACTAATTGTATTTAATTGGCTCCTAATAGATTCATACCATCTTACAAGGTAATTTTATATTAGTACATCATTTTGTGGGTATTTTCTCCACTAGGTTTGTCCTTTCATCAAGGGTTTCCCTAGTTAACAAATCATTGTGTCATTGTGCATGTTGTATCTCTTGGAATTTTTCACATGATTCGTTATTGAAATTAGATTTGGTAAGAGTTTAAGTTTGTTAAAGAAAATAACTAATTTAACCCTCATCTACCAGTTGTATAGGTGGATTTTGTGGGCATAAAATGTGACACACTTCTATAAACCATTATACTCAAAAGGCATATTATAGTACTCTATCTATGACATGCAAAGGTGAAAGTAGCGAAATGGTGGCTCTCAAATAAACCAATCTATACAACCCTTGCAAGGTGCACCATAGGACAAGAGATTCAAAGAGTAAAGGCAATGAGTGCTAATATCCAAGAATCCTAAAATGGGTGTACAATGCAAGTCTAAAGATCTAAACTAAATGAAATGCAAGAGCTAACAAAAAGAACTAAGCTAAAGAATAAACGAGACTAAGATTTTTTTTTTAAAGTACTCCATAATGCAAGTAGAATAAGAGATAAGTTAAAATTCCAAAATTAAAGAATGCTCCAACTCTCCATATGCACCTAGAAATCCTACAACATATCATTAGCATGTGAGTCTAAGATTAGAGAATGAGGAGAGAGCTCTCCATTTAAAGATAAATGGATGGAAGGGATTAAGAGGAAAAAGAGGCATAATCAAGGGAGGAGAATTCATCTTGAGTGATCCATGTGCACAAGAATCTCCACCACTCAAAAAGAGTTAACTTTTATATCTCCATGTGAGACAAAAAGTCTTTTCTTTTTTTAAATGGGAAAATGACTTTGTGTGTGCAAATTAGGATAAGTGCGAAGTGGGGATTTTTTTATAATTAAAATGGAGAAAGTTATTTTAATTAAATAGGATAAAGTTCTTTTAATTAAATAGAAACTTTGGATATAGTGGTCAAACCATAGCTTATAATTGAATAAATAAATTTTTGATGATTCAATCAAAGATAAGAAATGGATAAATTATACAAAATTATTAGAAAGGGGGCCCATAGTCTAGATGACCATTTTTTGGATGATTACATTTTCCCATCTTTGACTAATGTGTGATCAATTTGCGAACACATTAAATCAAAGAATGAAGAAACTAAGCAAGTAGCAAATAAGAAAAATGACTCTGAAGAAGGAAGCATAGAGAGATAGGAAATACTAAAAATATATCTTGTTAATGGTAGCACTAAAAATTAGGAAATATATCAACAATACCAATACCTGAGATGAGCACTAATATGTCAAAAAAAGTAGGAAAAGAAAGAAGATGAATAGATGAACATAGAGGGAAAAGAACTTTGCAACAATGGTATGATATTCATTCACCTTTAGGATCAAAATCAAAATAAGATAGAGAAGATGTTGAAATGATTTGAATTTGATAAAATTGAGATAAAGCAAGGTTCATGATAATAGGTGAGCAATTAAGATCAAAGAATGACCACAAAGGAATGAAGATATGCCCCAGCTTGAATTTGACAAAGAAGATAAAGCATGAGGAATGGGTGGAAGAAAGAGGAAAAATGAAATGAAGAAAAGTGGAATGAAAAATAAAAAAATAAAGAGAGTATAAGTGATGAAGACATGAAGAAATGAAGATTCCCCCAAAAAAAATTAAAGATTAAGCCTCAAAAGGTCATCCAACTACATGGAAGAAGGAAGAATTTTAAAATATAATTTTGACCATCAAGATGAGTCCAATTTTTTATTTTGATCCCAAAAATGGATCCAAGACATTAAAATTAAGTAGGGGAAAAAATTTTGTACAAATATAAGAAGTTCAAAAATTAGATCAAAATCTAATCAAAAAGGTATATAAGGGGCCCAAAAGGGTAGATAGATGGGATAATAAGATTAAGCCCTTATGATATAGAATAGCAAAGAGGTGATAAAAATCCAAGAAGAGATGATAAGATACAATCAAGAAGAAGAGAAGAGTGAGTGCAATTAGCCGACATTTCCATGAAATATAATGAAGACTCTATCAGCATTTTAAATGCAAAGCTAACCTAAAATGAACCCTACAAATACAAGCTAGTATGAAAAGGTGCAATTGCAAGGGTTATATAAGTAGGTCCTATTTTTTATCATTGAGCCTTATTAGTGACATCAAAAGATCATACAATCATCACTAGCATAAACTATGAGGATATGAATATGACCTATATCAGATAGGTTTGTGGGAACCCAACCTATGCATCAAAGACATATAGGTCAAGATGATAGAGTAGATAGATTCCCTAAGTTTAATATAGCAATATTATACCTATACCAAGGCATGAGTGCCAAAATAACTCCCAAATGGGGTCTTGTGAAAAAAAAAGACAAGGATGACATTTTGTAGATCCCAAATGTCAAGTAGGACAAGCATGAATGCTTACAACCCTTAAGATCACCAAAGTATACCCACAAGAAGAAAACAAGAGAAAATATGTCACATGCCCCTAGTCCTCTAGTCCATGACATCCTCGAGCTACTATTAGGGAAGGAATACTCAAAAAAGAAACCATCATAGATAGCACGTAAAGAAAAATAAAGCCAAAAAGTCTTAGCCATTTTTAGCTTAAGTACATGTG
This sequence comes from Cupressus sempervirens, assembly GCA_028749045.1. Taxonomy (NCBI): domain Eukaryota; kingdom Viridiplantae; phylum Streptophyta; class Pinopsida; order Cupressales; family Cupressaceae; genus Cupressus; species Cupressus sempervirens. The sequence goes on from CM053792.1 coordinate 555,154,134, forward strand.
TGGAAGTTACATGACTGTCTCTTTAGGACTTGGGTCTACTAGTGAGAAATATCTCATCATCCTAGGTTGTAGCTAAGGTATCTGATAAGTGTTGAGAAATACCCATGAGAGGAAAACAAGAGTATACCCACAAGAAGAAAACAAGAGAAAATATGTCACATGTTGCTAGTCCTCTAGTCCATGACATCCTCAAGCTACTATTAGGGAGGGAACACTCAAAAAATAAACCATCATAGATAGCATACAAAGAAACATAAAGCCAAAAAGTCTTAGCCATTTTTAGCTTAAGTACATGTGTGGAAGTTACATGACTGTCTCTTTAGAACTTGGATCTACTAGTGAGAAATATCACATCATCCTAGGTTGTAGCTAAGGTATCTTATAAGTGTTGAGAAATACTTGATGTCAAGGGAAAGTGTTGAAAAACACTATTTAGCAAGTTGCTAAAGAAATACCACAACAAAAATGAGACCCTGATAAGCTATATATTTATTCCCCTAGACCTAGACAAGAGTCAATTCTAAGCTAGGAAAGGAAAAAGAGATATAATATGGATAGTTCATAGTAAAAAGAAAGATTTTGACACCCAAAAGGGAAGGGGTCTCAAGTAGCGATTGTTTCTAGATTTTCACTTCTTGGTAGGATTGACTATCTCTTAAGAAAGATCACATCATTTTATTCCAGTGTTAGGCAAGGACTAGGGTATCATAGAGTAGCAAGTTCATGAATAAGCAAGATGGATGGACAAGGATTTTGACCATGAAAATGAACTTAGATTTTTATTTCAATCCCAAATGTATCTAGGACATTGAAATTAGCTAGGGGTTTAGTTTTTGTGGAAATCGACAGAATTCAAAAATTAGGTCAAAATTCTATATAAGGATCCAAAAGGGTAGATAGATGTGATGATAGGATAGCAAAGAGGAAAATGAAAGCCAAGAGAAGGTGAAAAGATATAATCAATAAGATGAAAGAGAAGATTAACATAGTTATCAAACATGTCCATGAAAGATAAAGAAGACTCTCTCAACACTCAAATGCAAAGCTAAGCTAGCATGAACCCTAAAAAAGAAACTAGTGTGAAATGGTGTAATTGCAAGGGTTATATAGGTAGGTCATAGTTTTCATCATCAAGCCTTATTAGGGACATAGAAGATAATACAACCATCACTAGCATAAACTATGAGGATATGAATATGATCTATATTGGATTGAAATGTCAACACCCAAACTATGCATCAAAGACATAAAGGTCAAGATGACTAGAGCAGTTAGATTCCCTAGGTTTAGTATAGCAAGATTATGCTTGCATCAAGACACAAAATTTAAAGATGGCCATAAGCATTCACTTTTAGAAATAGAAAAGGATGATAAATTATAGATTCTAAGTGTCAAGTGGGACAAGCAAGAATCTCAAGACACCTAAGATCGACAAGGTATAACCACAGATAGAAAGCAAAAGAAAAAATGTTTCATGCCCCTAGTCTTCTAGTCCATGACATTCTTGAGAGATTATTATGAAGGGAACACTTAACAAATTAATCATCATAGAAAACACAAAAATAAAAATAAGTTAACAGGCCTCAATTAATTTTAGTGTTAAGTTGTGTGTGTGTGTGTGTGTGTGTGTGTTTGTGTGTGTGTGTGTGTGTGTGTGTGTGTGTGTGTGTGTGTGTGTGTGTGTGTGTGTGTGTGTGTGTGTGTGTGTGTGTGTGTGTGTGTGTGTGTGTGTGTGTGTGTGTGTGAAAGTCACATGACTGTCTCTTTAAGACTCAATTTTTGCCAATGAGAAGTATTGTGACACCCTAGAATATAGTAAAACTATCTAATAAGTGTTGAGAAATACTTGGCGTCAAGGGGAAGTGTTGAGAAACACTATTTTAGAAATATGTCAAAGAAACACCAATACAACAAAGAGACCCTAATAAGCCAAGCAGTTTGTGCCCCCTAGACCTAGATAGGAGAGGAAAAGGAATGTGAGGTGAATAGGATCATGAGAACAAAGAAAAAATGATAGACATAGGTGAAAGGTTCTCAAGTAGCATTTGTTTCAGGTTTTTACCACTTGGCAGATTTTACTAACTCTTAAGAAAGATCACATCATTTGTCCCAGTGTTAAGAAACGTGTAGAGAATTATGAATTATCAAGATGATAGATAAGAAAATATGGATAGGTAAGTAGTATGAAGAAATTGAAATTGATCCTCAAGGACTAGCTCCTCAAGAATTCCCTAGCTAGGGAAAGATAGCCATACAAAGAAATTTGTAGATAAGAAAAGAAAGCCAAGAAAGATGATAGCATGTAGGATGAGAAGTTAAAGACAATAAGTGGGATAGCATATAAGATAATATGTGGAATCTAATAAAAGAGATAGCATATAGGATAAGGAGTGGAATCTAATAAGAAAGATAACATATAGGATAAGCAATGAAAGCCAATAAGAGAGATAGCATAAAAGTGTGTGCTCAAAAAGAATAGACATATCAATAGGCCTATGAGAAACATTTTTTTTAATGTGATTGAGACCAAGGGGTGAATTTGATAGGATAGATAAATAAAAATGAAGGTCAATATGTAGACTGGGTGAATGAGCAAGCATAATAGGTAAGTTGATGGATAAGATAGCCAATACACAAGGATACATCAACATTGCCAAAATTAAAGAGAGAAGAGGGGATAGATGGAATATGGAAGAATTATGCATGATACATGTTTGCCATATTTTCATCATGGTACTTATCTAGGGCACCACAAGAAGTGGTTTGTTCCATATGATGAATTTATTTCTCTTTAATTTTTATACCAAGGAACCTATTACTAGGTTTTCACGAGGGCACAATTTTTCTTCTTCTTTTCTCTCTTTTTTATGATTTTTTTGAATTTTTAGAAATTATGCTCAAAGATGTTGATAGGGTGAAGGAAGAGAGATGGTAGTAGGATAATTATATGGAGGATAAGAGTGCATACCTTGAAAATATTGTAGGAGTATGGATAGTATGTAAGTGTAGCTTTGAAAATGTTGCACAAGGGTAGGTGAAAAGTGGGGAAGATCAACATTGTCACATACCTTGAAGTGTGATTTAATGATGGAGGAATTAGGGATGAAATAGCTTGAGGTCTAGATGTATGAGGTAATATGTAAATTTTAGAAGGAGATGAAGTGGATGACTTCATAATATTTTGAGGAAGATGTTTGGAAGGAAATGGAGTGGAAGCATTTGGAATCCTAGATGTTAACTTTGATTTATTTTCAATATTCAAGTATTTCAAAATAGACTTTGGAATCCATATAGCTTTAGGGTTGTCTTTTTCCTTTGGATACCTTAGAACGCATTTCTTTAATGAAGGATTTAGGAACCTATATTTACTTTAATTTCACTTTTTGAATAGTGGACCTTTGTAGTCTCTTGGATAATTGTTCTTTCATGGTATTCACATGTCAATTAGATAGGATATAATAATATTCATTTTTAAATAGGTTGTTGTGGTTGATCTTAAGTTGATCACTTGAATCACTTCCAAAAGACTTGAGATTTATGGATGAATAAGGATGATACAAATGGTTCATAGGATAGATGGATGGAAATTCATCAAGGATGAGTGTCTTTGTTGATCTTGAGGTATAATGGGAGATCTAGGAGTGGAAAAAATAGGAGATGAAGGAACAAAAGGCCCCAATATGGAAGGAAGGTTTGAAGGTTTTTGCTTTGATGGATAAGGACCAAGGATAGATTTAGGAGATGAAAAGGGATAATGAATAGGGATATCAGCATATTTAGAGTGAGCAACATGGCCAAGGTCATCAATAGACTCATAAGTAGCTTTGATAGGAGAAACACCTTTTACAGGAGCATTGAAACCTTGAGTATATTTTGAAGTGGATATTGAAAAGTAGAACATAAGGGGATGCTTTGATCTTGACATGTTTCTTTATATAGCATAGGCATAAAACTTTTCTCATGATTTTCAATAAGCTCAAGGGAAATAATAGAAGTGGTATCTTCATCATACTTGGGAGATGGATAATAAATAGGATATGAAAAGGTGGAATTTTGAAGGAGATGGAGTTCTTAATATTTTTTAGAGTCCTCTTGACATAGAGCCACTTCTAAGGACAAGAGAGAATGTGAGGTTTGAATGGTAGGATCTTGAAGAGATAGTAAAGGAATAGTTAAATTTGGCATAGTAAGCATAGCATCACATGAAGGATGAGGATCTTTAGTCTTTGTATCATGGAAAAGTTTTGTAGCCAAGTGAAGATTAGCTTGAGTTTCTTTTAGGGGTAGCCCTTGAGGGTACACATAGTCAACATTGTTAGGTTCTTTTTCTTATGGAGAATTTTTGGAGAATTTTTAAGTTTTGGAAGTTTTATGGGTGTTGGAAGAAGTGGAGGTATCAAGGAAATCATTAATAGACCTAGGTTCTTTATTATGATCTTTCTCAAGAGAAATATACTTACCACATGAGTCATTAGATATATCAACAGTCTAACCATCAATAAGATCTTAGATTTTATGTTTCAACTCAATCGAATCTAAGTTAATATGCTCATTATGTTGATCTCATTTTGGTTTTGACAAGGTAGTGAGTAAACACTTAGTTAGTATCTAGCAAAGAATAGTGCAATTCAAGTGCATAGCATATGTTGAGCATAAGCCTCCAACCAATAGATACCAAGTAATATGACTAGTCAGTGTCGAGTACTAGTAGGTGTTGAGTAGTCAGTGTGTTTTGAGTCACTCTACTATCAAGTAGTCAATACATGCCAAGTGATTCAGGTGTTGAGCAACAATAAGTATCCAGTTTTATAGATGCCAAGTAACATCATATAGAGCATAGTGATCTATCTAATCCATTTTTTACATAAACATGAATTTTAGATATTAAGAGATAAGGATCTAGTCATATTATGCATCCCTATGTAATGCATACAACTAATCATAAAAAGGAAGCAATTAGCCAGCAATATGGATCAACCATGGCCATTGATTATGACCTATCCCATCTCTACAAATTCCTATTTAAGAAGGTAAACCCTAAAGAAGTTTATACATGCATGAGGAGACAAATATTAAGATTTTAGAGGGCATTCATGGTGGCATAGATGGCTATGATAGAGTTTTACATTATAGAATCAATTTAAGGAGAATAAAGTGAAGCAGTGAAAGGATAGACAAGACATATCTAATTAGGAGGATCAAGGTTTAAATAGTAAAGAGGGGATCTAGCATTAAGAAACAAGTTTATAACTAAAGGATCGAGTGCTAGATCATTCTAACAGGTGATATAGAGTAAATCTCTTAATAGCGTAGTCCTAACAGAATTTTGTAAATCTCTTAATAGAGTGCTTACTTAATTATGAGTTTGAAATCCTTTAGTCAGGGTGAGACCTAATAGTCTTGTAAGCCATTAATAGTAAAAACCCCTCATAGGGTAGATCATAGTTTATGATCAAAACTTTGTAGCCATAATAGGCCACACTTTACAACTATAGTAGTGAATATTTGTGGGTGTCATCCCCACTCCAATTTTACCTTTTCCTTGGAGATTTCTTAGGTAACCAAAATCTTTTGTTTTATGTGTTGATTCACATTATTCTTTAGATGTAATGCATGGTTACTTATTTCAATTTATATATTATGAGATGGATGTATGGTGAGTTGTTTTTATGGTAAAAGTTTTGAGTGTTGATTCACCCCCCTACCTGCCCCCCACCCCCCCCAGAACTTACTTTCCCATTAGGATTTCTAACAATTGGTATCAGATCTTTATTCTCTAGAAAGGAAAGTTTGACATCTTTAGAGGCAAGATCTTGAAGATATAAGTCTATAAATTGGGAAAGACTATTGAGAACCAAAAGATTGAAATACATCTTTCCCTATATCAACTCAAGGAGGGAAGAGATGAATTGCATCATTCATTGAAAACAAGAAAGGAATTTTTCATTCAAAAAAATGAAACTCAATATCAAGAATTAGACACTATTGGATTATTTGAGGATATAAACTCAAAAGAGTTTGATATATAAATTGTAGATCTAATGGAAAAGAATGGATGCCTAAGTGAAGAAGTTGAGAATCTGAAAATAGAACAAGAAACTCAATCAATATTGTTGTGTGATAAAACTAAACTAAAAAAAAAAAGATGAAGAAGACAAAGCCATGATTCAAGAATAAAAAAGACTATTGGCTAATAGACTTGAGGAGAAATCATCAAATTTTTGGATGTTGTCAATCATTCAATTTGATCTAATGAATTAGCTAATGATTGTAAATCAAGAACTGAATAGGGAAGACATTGAGATTACAACTTTGGAAACATAGAATGCCCTATTACAGAATGAATTGAAGACTGAGAAGGAAAATCTTAACAAGCCTAGTGAAGCCATAAAGTATTTTGAAAAACTGATGGAAGCACCAAGGTCAAACAATGACACTACTGGTTTGGGATATTCTAGTATTGAGAAACAAGAATAATCTAGGAATGGTGAACTAAGGAACAATAAGGGAAAGAATATCAAGCCCACTTGTCATCATTGTGGAAAAAAGGGTCATATAGAAAAATTTTATAGGAGCATCATTGGAAGTCAAAACCCTAAGCAAAAATTCAAGGGACATTGTCATAACTGCAAGTAAGGACATTAAGCACATGAATGCAAGACCAAGACCACCAACACTTAGAGATTTGGAGGCTATTGTTACAATTGCTATAAGTATGGACATAAGGCATATAAATTTAGATCTAAATCCAAGTGGACATCAAACAAAAAGAAAAAGGTACACCATAATGGAGATTCTTATAATTGGGATTACAACACAAGGTACAATTATCACAATTTCCAAGAATATGGCCATATCCTTAAAACTTACATTAGGAGACACTTGAGATGTAATTACAATAGATGGTTGAATGAGATTGTATGCTTTAGTTGTCTTAATACTGGCCATGTAAGTAGAAATTGTCCAACTTGGTCACCTACACTAAGCAATAAAGTCAACAAAGCCAAAGAAAAGGTAGATGTTGAGAAGGTAACAATACAAATGAGCAAGACATGGAGAAAGAAATAAGATTCCAACACATCAATTCAAGATGAGGTCACTTCATCCAATGGATCAGGTGATCACATCACCCTTATCTAGGCAATCAAAGGTATGTGTGGAACTAATATTTGAAATATAATATTATGCATCAGTTCCAAATATCTAAGATTATGAAATGATTATATATGCATGAATTAAGATGTAATGAAGGAGTTAGAAGTTAGATTTATTCTATCATTATGTTTTTTTCTATGTTTTTGGCAAGCATGGAAATAATTATAGTTGTTTCTGAGTTATGGAGATATGGTAGTGATAGTCAAGCTTGCTATGTTAGCTAAGCATGTTGAAAATCCTATGTTATCTAAGCTTATAGTTGTATAAACACTAAGCAATAAATGCAAAATTTGAAGTGTTGTACAGTCAATTTTTGACTCATTTACACCTACCACAATTTGAAGAGCACGAAGACAATTTCTTAAAGGATATTCAAGCATTTTCAAACCATATTCTATTGCAACTTGACATCATTTAGCAGATTTAAGAGGTATTTATCTCATGCCAAGGTACATTGCTTCATATTTTGTAAACCTTGGAGAGTCAACATGGAAGCTAGTTCTTCAGTAACACCTAAGAAAGAGGGGAAGGAAATTTTCAACATGCAATTGATTAGTAATGATGTGAGACAACCCCCATTTCATACAACTCTTGAGATAGCATACAAGGGAGATCTATCTGGTGTGTTATCTATGATACCACCAAACATTTTAATGATCTAGGATGTACAATGTTGTTATACATGCAAAGTAGGAGAAGTAGGTGATATGGAAATAAGATATATCTATCATAAGCTATGTGAAAATGGAGTATTAAAGGAGGAAATTAGGATCATAGAGCACAAAGGGTTAGTGTGTGCCCTAGATTTTCCTTAGGTTTTCAAAACTGAGTGGATAAGATTTATTTTGAGTTAGATACATGATAATCATATATGGCTAGAGAATGGACCTAAAATAATATCTAAGAGGATCATTCATAGAGTGACACGGTATCTTACCCTTGATAGACCAAAGACATTAAGAAGTGGTGCAAAAGAAATTATTGAGAATAACATTGGAGCTATGTAAAAAAAATATGGAATGTCAATTGACATAGCCATAGATCCCATGGTAGCATTTGCAATTCAAGTAATTGCACAAAAGTTCTTTTAGTCAACTTGATTGAATAGTGTATCTTGCATGGTAGTCAACCTAGGTTACAAAATTTAAAGAGAGATCACTCCTATGACCTAGCTAAGCTATAACAACTTTAAAAAAAATGGAAGCTATTAGGAAGGCTAAAAGTGCCTATGTAAGTTTGATTCATTGATCATTTTCATATTCTTTTATGTGCAAAATACATTTCCTACATTTTGGAAAGTTGTTTGGAAGACCAACAAGTCAGTTACACAATAGATATCAGAATTTATTCAACAACTTGGAGAGAATTTTGAGTCAGTAATGACTAGTTATTTTGAAGACTTTAAGACTTGTCTATGAAGTAAAGGTTAAGAATTCATGTTTCACTACAGGAACAACATTATAATAATGCCTATTTTCTAGTTGATGTCAAGTAACTTATTGTATAGGCATCAATTCCAAGGGTAAGATGGTTGATACCTTTACCATATGAATTAATGTTGATGAAGCCTCAAAAACTATTACTACATTACTGGCAAAAGAGATTGATTAGGATTTTGCATCCTTTCAGAATTATGATGAGGCAAAAATCTAGAATTAAAATTAACTTGCAAACTATGTCAGTCATCAAAAAGAAGAATAAAATGGTAAAGAAATTGAAAGAGAAATTTGGTGAAAGAGATGAAGAAGAAGAAGGTCATGCCCTCATTGAAATTACACAAGGATTGGGAGAAGATAAACATGTTGATGTAGAGGGTTTTGAGGAAGAGAAAGTTGACAAAGCACCCAAGGTAACTGAGAAAAAGAGAAAAGAAAAGAAAAAGGCAATGGATAAACCAAAGAAGACTATGAAGAAGTCACAATAGAAGCCATTTTTACCTTTTACATGGTCAAACACAAGGGTTGCCACTACAAAATCCAAAGAAAAAACAAAGGCCAAAAGCAAAAGAGAAAGTGCCACAGTAGAGTGAAGCAAGCTTGCTAAGAAATTGAGGAGGAAATACAAATTTTAGGAGGAATCAATTGAGGAGAAGATTGAATCAGATGACAATAGTCAATTCAAGTAAGCCATAACCCTTCATCTGATATTTATAATCTATGTGAAAATGTAAAATCAAATGTAGATTTATCTGGATTTTGACATATAGATTTTGATAAGATAGGGAGTGTAGATAAGAATAATGTAGAAGAGGCCATGTATGATATGATGACAACATTTAAGCCCACTCCACTAGAGATTGCTAACTCTCTACCAAAAATACTATATGATAGAGTTGAGAAAAAATGATAGTTTAGTTTAACAATGAAAGACTAATCAAAGAGGCTGAACTAGCCCAAGTCATGCCTACTTTGGATAAGAATATGATTATAAAGGCAATGGAGAACTACAAAGGAAAATTTTCCCCTAAATATAGAGCATTTCACATTTTTGAAGAAGCAAGTAGAAGAGGTGGTAACCTAGAGCATATTTCTATAGAAAGTTATCTATGGGTTATTTGCAAAAGCTATAGAGAAGAAAGGACAGAAAGAAGAGAGAGAAACTAAAAAAGATGAAACAATAAAGGAAGGTACAGTAAAGGAGAAAGAAGATGGAACATAAAGGTTAACTCAACTGAAGAAGAGAAACAGGATGCTAATGTGCTGAGCATTAGTCCCCCAAATGTAGAGAAAGAGTTTGTAACAATTGAAGACATACCAAATAACTCCACTTAGAATGTAAATCCATTGAGTGAGGAGGACATAAATAAATTGCAATAGGAATCTACCAATACTACAATCCCTTGCACAAATTCTTTATTGGTGAAGATTGATGAATATCAAAAGGTTGAGGTCACATCCACTAGAAACAAAAAAAAATAGGATATATCATCAGTACCATCAATTTTTTTAGAGGATAAATAAAATAAGACATAATAAAAGACCATTTTGTAGAGGATAAATAAAATAAGACAAAATAAAAGACAACGGATCAAAGTGTAATTCTAGAATAGAAAGGTGAGATTACAAATGCACCATTTGCAATTCATATAATAGTCATTTAGATGAAAGTCAAAGAGGCATAAACATAAAATACATCACTTCTATGTCTACTAAGTTCCATATTACTAGCTATTGTGAAAGTTGATGAAGAGAGAAATGAAAAAATGAATGATGAGGAAATAAACCCAACAATATCCCCACTAAAAACTAATGAAGAACAATAGGGGAATGAACAAGAGGAAGAGCATAAGATGACTATTAGAATAGAGGAACATGTAGCTATATAGACACTGGTCACTTTATCAATTTCTACACCTATTTCTAGTAGCAAAACTCTTCAAAGGTCAAGTTCACAAGAAACACAATTGCAGATAGCAAGGTTGAGTACCAATACCCTGTCAAGTACTGAGATTGCATTGTTTGATGATGTGAGTTTAGATGAGGTAATTATTTTACCATAATTTGATCCCACAAAAATTACACTTCAAGAAATGAAAGCTCTTCAAGAGTCCCAATAGAGGAAGAAAAGGCAAGAGATCCTAAGGAGGGAGCACCAAAAAAAATAGGTGCTTCATGATATTAAAGATATTTTGTAGATGCATTTGATATTTCAAATTCTTTTACAAATAAACCTATTATTGAGAAATATGTGCATATAGCTAACAAAATCAAACATGAAGATATAGAGACCAATGTAAAATTTCTTGAATGGTCTAAGAAGAGGTTTCACACAAAAGTTATGGATAAGACATCTAGTGCCATTGCACTTAGTCAAGTTGATTTAGCAACTGAGATAGAGGGTGTGAAGAGATTCTTGGGGAACATTTATTCTCTATACACAAAACTATGTGATGTTGATATATTTACCCAAGATAAAGAGACTCAATAGATAATTGACAATTTGCAAGGAGAGTTGAAATAAACTAGAAATTCATTATAGGTATCTCCTACAACTAGCCAATTACATTTTCAGAGACTAATGCTGACACGGAGTAGGCTTATCGAGTTGTAAGAAAAAGATGCAAATATTAGACCCACTTTGATCAGTATGAAGTCCATGTTGACCCCACACATGGAAGTTTTATGGAAGGAACAAGCCTAAGCAGAAGCATTAATTAAGCAAGATTCACATCTTTCTATTCATGAAGGTTTAGTTGATATGGCTACCAGAATAGAAATACATATTCAAACACTAGATGTAGTAAGAGATAATTGGGATTCTACTTTTGGAGTCATCATGCAAGTGCATAAGACATTTTTGGACAAACACACTATTAGTGCACTACCCAAATAACATAAGTGTCAAAAAAGGGAGATTTTGAAGATTTTGATTTTTTAAATTTTGAAGAAATTTTTTCAAGGAATTTATCTACTGAGGGGGATTCACAGAAATGACATGAAGTATTTACTCAAGGGGAGTAATATATTAAGGTAATGACAACATATTTTTGCAAATTTTGTAGATTTTGAAATTTTTTATTGAAGCTAAGAAGAGATGAAAATATTGACTTATGCATGAGATAGGTATTTATATTACAAGACAATTTTTTTGCCACTCATGTCAAAGGGGGAGATTTTTTATCTCATTTTGGTTTTGATAAGGTAGTGACAAAACACTTAGTCATTATTTAGCAAAGAATAGTGCCAGCCAAGTGTAGAGTATATAATAAGCATAAGCCTCCAGACAATACATGCCAAGAAATATGACCAGTCAGTGTTGAGAACTAGTAGGTGTCAAGCAGTCAATGTATGTTGAGTCACTCTAGTACCGAGTAATCAATACATGCTAAGTGACTTAGGTCCCAATCAACAATAAGTGTCAAGTTATACAAAATTTGAGTAACAACATATAGAGAACAATGAAGGCCAAGCATCAAAGCTTATTGATGTCGAGTTACCAATCTTTGACATAGATGTTTGTTATAGCACAAGCTTCTATGTAAACCATTTTTGGATGACATAAACATGAATTTTTGATATTATGAGATAAGGATCTAGTCATATTATGCATCCCTACATAACGCATGCAACCAATCAAAAAAGGGAATAAATAAGGTGGCAATATTAATCAGCCACAGCCATTGATTATGACATAGCCCATCTCCACAAATGCCTATTTAAGGAGGTAAAACCTAAAGAATTTATCCATGTACAAGGAGATGAATGCTAAGATTTTAGAGGGCATTCATGGTAGCATAGATGTCTATGAAAGATTTTTACATTGCAGGATCAATTTAAGGAGAATAGAGTCAAGTAATGAAAGGATAGAGGAGACATATATGATCAAGAGGATTGAGATTTAAATAGTAAAGAGGATATTTGAAATTAAGCATCAAGGTGCTAACATAAGGATTGGGTGTTGGATTATTCTAACAGGTGATATAAAGTAAATCTCTTAATAGAGTAGTCATAACAAACTTTTGTAAATCTCTGAACAAAGTGTTTACTTAAGTATGAGCTTAAATCCTTTAGTCAATGTGAGACCTAAAAATATTGTAAGCCTTTAACAAGAATACCCCTCACAGTGTAGATCATATTTTATGACCAAAAATTTGTAGCCATAATAGTCAACACTTTACAAATATAGTAGTGAAGATTTGTGGGTGTCATCCCCACCCCAATTTGACCTTTTACTTGGAGGGTTTCTACATAACCAAAATCTTATGTGTTATGTATTGATTCACATTATTCATTCCCATTAGTATTTCCAACACACTATATCAATGATAAGCACAATAGATATCCAAGAATGGATTTCCATATGAAATAGGTTTAGGTAATGTGATGACCTCATTAGCAAGGAGAATTGGTAAGAAAACATCATAAGAATCTTTCAAGGGAGTAAAATTTCTCTCAAAATTATATCTAAGATATTTATTTTTCTCACAAAGTGCATAGGATGCATCAATATCTTCATCAAAGATAGGTTTATCATGAAATCTTGGTATAGGCTCAAAGGAGGTATCACTTGCTCTCTCTAAGGAGGTCTTTAGATATAATAAATAAAGTCAATTAATATCTTGGAGAGAAAAAGTGTGTGGACTTAGAAGAAGAGGAAGAATATGATCTTGAAGAAGATGACTTATGTGCATATTGAGAGCTCAAGGGAAGCTCATGTGATGGTTCCATTCTATCCTTTAGCTTTTTCTCAATTGTAGACTTTATCTCTATCATGTGTCTAGTGAGATGAAGGTAAGGAAGGTCATATGTTTCTTTTAGTTCTTTGTATTGAGAATATAGATCTTGAAACTCTTTAATGACATATAAGAACTCATGATCATCTAGAATTGGTTGGGGTTTGGTAGCACAAGGTATGAATGTCATAGTGGTAGATAGAAAATAAAGCATGAAGGAAATTAGAAGAATGTAATAAGGTGACACAAGATAACTTGATGTCTGGACTAGCGAGGTAGAGTGTTTAATTGTCAAAATAGTAAAGATAGAGTAAAGTGACTTATCAAGAAAATTTCAAAGAAACTTACGAAACTAGAAAATTGAGTCAAGAGTTAGAAAAGAAGCCAAATAGAAAAGTAGATAGAGCAAGAAAGATGGAAAGTGAAGAACTTTCCCAATGGAAAAGCATAATCAAGAGATCAAGGTAATCTTTCAACAAAAGAGGGTTCTAGCAAGTGGACATAGACTAAGAAGGTGCAAAAGACCAAGAGTTTTAAGACTAAGAGCCATTTTAAGAAAGTTAAAATACTAGAGACATAGAAATAAAAGTCAAATGATGGAACTCCTTATAATAATAAACATAAGAAAAATAAATAAATTTTATGTTTTGAATTGGTTGACAAAGTTGGGCAATAGTGGATGGCATAGCAAGTTTGATGTTCAAAAGAAATTTTTTCCCAAGAAAGATAGTGACACATGGAGTAGTCTTCAACAAATCAAGAAAGGGACAAAGCAAACTTGCATGATACAAGAACATGTGAGGTCTAAAATGGAGATCCCTAGAACTATCATCATGTGTATGTTCAAATAATTCCCATAGGTCTAGCACAAACAAATACACATCAAAAACATTCTACCTAAAGGACATGATTCATTACTTACTACCTTGGCCCACAACTTGATGATCTGTTTCCTCTCACAAAGTGGTTTCCCACGATAAATATTGGCTTTTTCATAGATGGATTACCCACATGTAAAGGAACACATATGTTGAGTAAAATCTTGGGTCAATTTTGGTAGTCCATTAGGATTGATCCCTGCACCAAGATATTGAGTGAAAAAATAGGGTGGCCTCTAATCCTAGAGTGTCTAGTAAGGGTCACATTCATAACACTCCTCTTTCATCTAATAACATGACACATTATCATATGATAAGTAATGGACCTTGTGGCTACAATAGTACCTTAATTGTTCTCACCTAGTGATTTCCTCATGGTCACAATCCCATAAGTAGTCTCCCTAGATGAAGACAATTGTTATGCTCTCCAAGGCTTTGGCCTTTCTCAAAGGGTTTTTGATTACAGTGGATCATGTTAGCTAGGTTTTTCTTGTTCCCGCTTTGAGTTATTCCTATTGGTGTCTTTCCACCAATAAAGGGCCCTCTAAGGACAAATCTCACGAATGAGATTGGAAAAATAGATCCACACCAAAGAGGTCAAGATTTTTCATTCACCTTAGAAGGTGAAGAGAATACTCTCCTGTTCCTTTGTGTTTCCTCAAAACATGCCAAAAATATCAATTAAACCAACTAAAAAGTGGAGTGTTCTACTCATTTTCTTTGATCTAGTGAAGGGTCAATATTTTTGATTCACCCAAAGGGTGAAGAGCATACTCTCCAACCAACAAAGGACCCCTAATTGTGAATTTTATGTGCCTAATGAAAAGAAATAACTAATCTAATGTCAAACTTGAAAATGAAAAAAGACACACAAAATCTTGTTTGTTTATTTTCTTGGATAGCCCTGCAAACACATTACTAGCCCTTTTATCTTTGACAAACATTCTTTTCTTTGCAAGACAAAGTGTTTAGTTGCCTCAAAAATCCAATTTTTCTTCCAATCAAGTGTATGCAAAAAAGGTGCAAAGTAATCACAAATGCTCTCTTTTTTACTTTTTTGTTTTTGACTTAGTCAAAAAGATCTTATTTTTTTCTATTATTTCTGCTCCAAAAAATAGAAATACAAAGAGGAGACCCCTTCTAAAAACCAAGGAGCTTTCCAAAAATGCAATAAATTTAGCAATATCTCTCAATTTATGCTCTAGGGACCCATTTTCCCAAAATAAACTAGTTTTTTTAAATCGAGTTATTGAGCCCTAATATGATATCCAAATTCAAAAAAAAAATCCATTTATAATTATTATATCTTCCCAAAAACGTAGAATTTTTCAAAAAAATCACTTATTTACAATCAAAAACATTTTTTAAAAAAATAAAGAAAAATTATAATTCACACTGATCAACTCAAACAACTCTAAAAATTGGACAAAGACATCTTGGATTCATCTCCAACCTAACAAAAGAAAAAAAATCCAAAATCCAAATGGTTTAGGAGATATGATCAAATATTTAAAAACCTAGGGTTTTAGCCTTCAAACCAATCTGCACAAGGGTTGGCCTAAAAACCAAAGTGAGAACCCTACAAAATCACTTGATTAGATCCAATAAGTTTCTGGAAAAAACTAGAAATGATAATGCCACTAAAATGCAAGAAAAAGAATGGAGCTAGAAACTTGGTTCTCACCCCTTGGTGGGTGCCAAAAACATGAGTTCAAAATGTGTCAAACTTCTAAAAGAAATTATTTCAAGAGTTGGATGATATCTCTTTATCTATGATGTGCAAAGGTGGAAGAAGTGATTTAGTCTCTCTCAAATCAACCAAGATATGCAACCCTTGCAAGGTGCACCATAAAATGAGAGATTCAAAGATGAGAGCAAGAGTGCTAGCATCTAAGAATCACAATGCAATGCAAGCTATACTAACATGAAATTAAATACGCAAGCTATGATGATAAAATATGAATAGTTATAATCCTTCCTACTTAAGCTATCTGAGCTATACTATGAGCATAAAGAAAGAGTATGCTAAAATGTCATAATGCAAGTAGAATGAGAGCTAAGATAAAATGCCAAAATGAAAGAATGCTCCAAATTTTCAAAAGATCCAAAAGAACCTATGAATCCTATAGGATAATGTTAGTATGAGAGACCTAATATTCTAGAATGAGGAGAGAGCCCTCTCTTTTAAATAAAAATGGACGGTTGAGATTAAAAGCCAAGAAAGATTTAATCAAGGGAGGAGAATGCATCTTGAGTGATCCATGTGCACAAGCATTTCCACCAACCACAACCAAGAGTTTACTTTTGAGAGGGAAAGAATTGTGTGGAGGATAATTTAAGTTATTTTTAAAATAGAATATTCTCTCACATAGAAAATTTTACATTCATGTGTAGACAAAAAAGATTTTCTTTTATTTTAAAATAGGAATAATGGTTTATGTGTGCACACTTAGGATAAGTGGGAAGTGGGGATTTTTATTTAATTAAAAGAGAGTGTGTTATTTTAATTAAATAAGAGACTTAGGATAAAGTGGTCAAACCATATGTTATAATCAAATAAATAGATTTTTGAGGATTTGGTCAAGAATAAGCAATAGATAAATTATGAAAAATTGCTAGAAAGGGGGCTCGCAATATAGATGACCATTTTTGGGTGATTATAGACCTTAATTTCTAATAATTGGTATAAGAGAATCAAGTCTTTGATTAGGAAGTTAAACAATTTAAGTAGATACATGGCATTTAGGAAGGAAAGTTCAAAGTTTGATGGAGAGAACTATGGCAATTAGAAGGACTAAATAAAGAATCACTTACTATGCATGGAAAATAATTACTAGATGACCATAAAGGATAAGAAGACAATCAATGAATTGAAATATATATCTACTTTTGCACCTAAGAAAAGGGAACTATTTATGTACAATATGTATGATAGAGAAGCATTGATCTCTATACTTCCAAAATTAGAATTTGTTGAGGTAAGAGGTCTGCATCTTGCTCATGACATTTGGAATATAGGTTGGTAAAAACTTAATGAAGGAGATGCACATGTAAAGAATTCATAATTGAAAAATTAGAAAAGTGTTCTTGATAATACAAAGATGCATGAAGATGAATCAATTAGAGTATTTTCTCAAAGAGTCGCTAATATTGTTGCAAGCATAAAAGGATTTGGAGGAACTATAACTAAAGATTAGCTATGTTATGAAATTTTGAGATCATTAACTCCTTATTATGATAGTGAAGTGTTAGGCATTGAAGAAGTTATACCATTTATGCCAAATTTGAGACCTTGATTGGAAAGTTTAAATCATTTGAATCAAGATCTAAAAAAAATGTGCCTAGATCTAAGATTTATTTTAGAACTAGTATGCAAAAGGATGAAAGACTACTAACCAAAAGTGCAAGCACCAGTGGTGATTATGCTAAAGAATGAGAAGATACATGTGAAGAAGAAAGGAAGATTGATGAAGTTATTTTAATGATTGCAAGGACTTAAACTCCTATGAAACCCTCAAGAACAAAATTAATTGCAATATTTTGTGAATAACTATTGTTGTAACCATTGAAAAATTATGAAATATTGAGGATTTGTAGTAGACACATTATTCTTTAAAATAAATTTGGTATTGGGTTAAAATGTGTTTGCGTGTGTGAATAGTTTGATGCCCTACTGGGAAAAACTTAGAAAAACTATGAGTTTTGATAGTATTTACCTTCATTAATCATTTTTATGATTGAATAGTGTCTTTAGTGGAAAATAATGGTGCTAAGAAAAGTTATATAATCTTATCACATTATAAGATAAGGTGGTTGGATAGATGGCTTAAGCTCTAATCATGAATGTTTGAACAATTAGTAGACTACTATTAAAATGTAATCAGGACCTTGCATGTATCTTTTTTATCAAAATAACTTAGGATCAACATTTTAGGTTGTGGGCATGGTCTAGGCAAATTGGGCAGTCTGGTCAAACTAGGTAAACTAGGTAGGAAGAAGCTTCTGGACAAAAGTCATGGGGATTCTCTCTACAACTAGAGGAATAGTTAGAAAAAAGAAATTTTGATGGAGAAGGCTTTTTTTCTTATCACTTGACAACTAGAAGGGGTGGAAAATGAGCAGCCTAGGTTATTGGGATATGACAATGTTCTTGAGAAATCTCTTCGCTTGAAATCTAGGAGCTCTTGAAGAGACCTACTGGTCCACCTTCTCCATGGGGGGGCACCAACTTTGTCCGCCAAGGGACCTATCAATATAGAACTAGTTAGTGTTGAGAATCAAGTATCTGAACAAAGGAAAGACTGGGCTTCACTCTTTGGTAAGATTATGTTGGGTAAGTCTTCTTTCCCCCTTGTTATCACCTGTGCTTACTGGGAAAAGGGGATTTTAAAATCTTTTTCCCTAACCCCCTTGTTGACCATTCCATTTCCTTGATTAATCTAACCCTAGTGGGAATTTTAGGGGCCCAAGACCAACTATTGACAACATCAGGTTATTAGTGAGGAAAAAATGGCACTTTCATAGTCACATGGATAATTCGGTCATGCAAAGAGGTTTCCTACCCTTTATTTTTACATGTCATGAGGACAGAGATTTGGTCCTATGTGTAGGACCCTGCAAACTAGGTAATAACACTCTTACTGTGAAGAAGTGGGAGCCCAATATGGACCTTTTAGATAGCTTTTTCCTTTCCACTCTGAGATGGGTCAAACTTTTGGGTCTCCCATTGGAATTATGGAATGAGGATATTTTCAGGGGTTTGGCAAAGTCCTTTGGGAGTCTCCTAGAAATTGATAAACTAATAGCCTCCTAAGCTAGGTTATTTTATGCCTACATTTGTGTCAAAGTTAATCAAAATAATGATCTCCCAACTAAGATAGACATTGTCTCCAAACTTCGCAAATGGTCACAGGATCTAGAATTTCAAGATATGTTTGGTGCTTACTTTCACTATAGAAAAGTAGGTCATTGGGAGAAGGCTTGTCCTAAATCTAAATCTAAGAGTAATCACCACAAGCTAGCTCAATAGATTAGTTTTAGGAAGAAAAAAGGCCATCAAAAGAAGCAAAAAAGGGATAACAAGCATAATTTGGTATGGAGGCCAAAAAAGCTTCACTTAAGGTTTCTGAATTGGAGAATATCTCTTCATCCAAACCCTCTATTGAGGAAAAGAATTTAAATACTATCTTGGATCCTAAGGTCCCTAAGACAAAAAATTTGGAAGGAGAAGTGTCTTGTGATATGTAAAATTAGAAGGTCTCAGTGGCCCTTGAGTTGAACTCCCAGAAAGTGATTGAGTCTGATGTTGTTGGGTGTACTCAAAGCCCCCCCTATGGGGGATTCTTTGATAACAATGTTAGAATTGGAAGCTTATCAAGAGACCTCATTTGACCCATCTAGAGAAAGCTTCATGTTGGATGTGTCTCCTATAGTAGGGTTTGACCAGTCGAGGTTGGGTATTGAGTAAGAGCTCTCACTTGTGCCTACTAGTGACATTATTCCTAGTGATTCTTGGCAAATGAAGGAGCTTTTCCCATCCATAAAGAATCAATACCTCATGTAGAACTCTAATTCCATGGATCTTTCTGCCTAGCCCATTCCAATTCTTCTATTTCCAATTTCTATTGATGAAAGCCTAAATATTTCTAAGCCTATCAAGGTTGATAGGAAGGCTAATCCTAACAAATTTGGTCTGCCAATATTGACTCCTTCTAGAGATACTAGAAGTAAAATAACAGATGTTGGTTTTTCATCTTTCAAAGTCTTGACCAACTCTCCAAAGAAAAGAGGAAAGAAAGGCAATAAGGTTGACAAAGCTCAAGAGAGCTTGTAGGATATTGTGGATGGTAAACAGACTAGCATCCTTCAATTTACCCAAGGTAAAATATAAAATTTATCACCTAGAATGTAAGGGGACTAGATGTTCCTCATAAAATGGAAGTTGTCAGAAATCCTAAACATCACAAACCTAACATCCTTGTTATTCAAGAAACCAAAATGTCTAAAGATAAAGAAAAAAATTTAACATTTTCAAGAGTTATGGTCAGTTTGTTGGTAGTGCTAAAGGAGTCTCTAGAGACACTCTTATTCTCTAGAATGAAGTGAGTAGTTTTGGTACGACCCTCATGAGAATAAAAAAATTACTATGGTTAAATTTCATCATATTAACCTTAACTATGGCTGGGTCTTAGTCAAAATTTATGATCCTAACTCAACTAGAGCTATGAAGACTTTATGGTCTAATCTAAAGGATTTGAAAAAATAATTTTGAAGAACCCAGCTAGCTCTTTATGGGTGATTTCAATGTTCCTTTACATGACCATGAGAAAATGGGAGTTAATATTTAACATTAGGATGGTAGAATGGACCTTATGGACTTTATCAACCACGAAGGTCTTATTGATTTTTATTTGGAAGGGGTTGAGTTTACTTGGTCAAATAAAAGGACTGGGTAGAATTGGATTCAAGAAAGGCTTGATAGAGCAGTTTCTTCTTATAACTAGATTCCAAATTGGAATTTTTCTCTCTTGTCTATTTCCAAAATTGTCTCAGACCATTTCCCTCTAGCCTTTATTGTTGATCCTATTGGCAAGAAGAGACATTTTCCCTTTAGATTTGAGAAAATGTGGATGCAGCATAGGGATTTCAAAGATTTCTATAACACTTGGTGGAAAACTAAAGTTGAAGGCCCTTCTATGTTCAAAATTGCTAAAAAATCTTGGAACAAGTCTTCCTTTGATGACATATTTAAAAATAAAGATGTTTTTCAAAAGGAACTTCGAGTGACTTGGGAAAAAATTGAGTTATTGGTTACTCAGAGGAATTTATCAAAAAAAAAAATGAAACTCTATCTAAACTCCATATTGTTATCTCCTTTGAAAAGTCTTACTAGAGATAAAGTTCTAGAGCTATCTAGCTCAAGGAAGGGGACCATAATTCTAGATACTTCCATATTACTACCTTGAAGCATAGAGCTACTAATAGAATCTCCAATATCAAGATTATTCATAAAGAGTTCACTAATGAGGAAGATATTACTTTCAATTTGAAGGATTTCTTCTCCTCTCTACTTTCTTTTGATCAGAATCTCTATGATTCTAGCCAAAGACAATTGCTAGAGAACATTCCTTCCATCATTTCTGACCATCAAATTTTTATTTTAGCTACAATCCCTTCTGCTATTGAAATCCATAAAGTTTTTTTCTCTTTTGAAGGTGACAAAGCATTAGGCCCTAATGGCTTCCCAATGGCTTTTTTTCAAATGTAGTGGCACATTGTTGATAAAGATATGCATGACACTATCAAGGAGTTCTTTGGAGGTAGATGCCTCTTGAAAGAGCTGTATACCACCTTTTTGGCTTTCATTCCTAAGAAGTTGAGGGCTAATACTCTGGATGCTTTCTATCCTATCAATTTTTTCAACTATGTTTACAAGATCATTCCCAAGGTCCTTCTCTTGAGAATCCTTGTTATCCTTCCATACATCATCTCCCTCGAATAGATTAGCTTTTTCCCTAGTTGTCAAATTCTAAACTCAATTATTATAGCGCATGAAAACATCCATACTATGGTAGCTTCTCAAAATCAAGGTTTCCTTATGAAGTTGGATCTATCTGAGGCCTATGACTAGGTGGACTAGAGCCTCTTATTTAAGATCTTGGAGTCCTTTGGTTTTGGGAAAAGATGAATCCAGCTCATTTCTTAGCTTGTGTCGATGACTTCTATGGTTATCTTGGTCAATGGTTCCTCTTCTAATTTATTTTCTCCTTATAGAGGGCTAGGGCAAGGGGATCCCATTTGTCCTATCTTATTTATTATTATGGTAGAATGTCTAGGAAGATACTGTCATGCCCAAAATAAGAGGGCCAAAATAAACGTAATTTTTTTTAAGTTAATAATAATTAAATTGAATAATTAATTTAAAAAATCCAATTTCTATTTATTAAAGGATTTATCACATTGTCACCTTAATTTACTTTTAAAAAATATTAATGACTAATACATTTAAATTATTCAGATAGCAATATAAACAATTATAAATATAACTATTTTGGAATGTTAAAATCAACTGACTATCATATCTTTATAACCTTTCAAAACAATGTAGTATCAAAATTTACACTTATTACTATCATAATGATTCAAAAATTATTCTTTAAAAAAATAAAATAAATCAACTAACTCAACTTAACAACATATTAACCATTAATGATGATAGGCACCAACATAACATCTCTTTAATGATGATAGGATTTGCTAAATTGTACTTTAAAAAGGGAATTATTTGGAGTTATGCGGAACCCCCTTTGTTTCATAATCATGTGTACGGAAGACACGAGTGTAAGGAAGCCAAAAATAAACCCATTAACCAGCACAAAATTATTTCCGCTCTCAGCACCTTCTGCTACTCTGAATTTGGCAAAACTGCTAGTCGATTAGGGTTAGTTGAGCTGAAATCAGCTATGGTGGGAGAAAGGATCAGAAGAGAGCCATGGGGTGAAGTGGAGAGGTAGAAAGAGAAGAGGAAGGTCTGGAGAAAGCTTCAGAGGGGTGGTATAACTAAATACATGGAGAAGCTTCATGGTTTTGATGCGGGGGTCACTAAAGCTATGGTTGATTCCTAGCAAAATGGTAGGGTCAAAATTGATGGAGTTTTCCACCAAATCACTGAGGTTCTTATTGCAGAGGTAATTGGCCTTTCTCAAGATGGCTTGAATTTATACAGGAACAAGAAGATGTCTGCCAACATTGTCAATGACTTTGTCAAGGATGATAAGGAGAAAAGCAAACTAGTCAAGATTGACACCTTCTACGATATTGAGTCCATCAAAATATTTTGGAGGTATGTTCTTAGGATTATCATTGAATATGTCACTCTTGACCCCAAGTTTGATAGAATCAAGACTCATCATTTTGTTATGTTAAATCATTTTAGACACAAAGTGAAAATTTCTCTTCCGTTTTACATTTTCACCTCCATGGCAAAGAATTCAGAGGGGTTCAAGAAATGCCCTGTTAAAAACCTTGCCCTCCATGAGGGTCTTTTGCTTCTAGTTTATGAGTTCTTGAAAACCCTCACTATTGGTAAAACAATTGGGGTTTTGGGCAATGCTTTGGAGGAAACTACCAGTTCTGATTCTAGGGATGAGCTTGAAGTGAAATCAAAGAAAATTGGCATCCCATGCAAAGTTACCCCTGCTACCTGTGATCCACGCATCCCTAGCAGGAAGAGACCCAAATGTCTTCCCCCAATCCCTCCCTCTCCTCATCTCAAGGAGTTGAAAGAGGACAGTGATGATGAAGTGGAGTCTAATATGGAGTCTGAGGAGGAGGATTCAGATATGGGGAAGGATAATGAGATGGAAGAAGATAAGGGGAGAGAAAATGACAAGGAGGCGGTGACCCCTATGGACCCCAAGGATAACCCCAAGAAAAGAAAAGTAAACCAGGTCCTACCCTAGGAACATCCCAATGACCTTGTTGATGTGCCCCCCAGCCCCACCCATCCCAATTCACCTCAAAAGGTTCCCATTTTTCCCTCGGAGGAGATGATTGAAATCATGGTTGAAGAAGGGGGGCAGGTTATCAGAAAGAATAAGAGGAGGGCCTAGAGGAACTTCTATGGGGACAAAGTAAATTTGGGTATTGTTAGAGAACTTTCCAAAATCTAGGTGATGGAGGACCTTGACAAAAGCACCCAATACGATGAGCTCATTGACCCTGCTCTTTTGGTTCTCTTCGAAAATGTGCATGAAACTAGCTTTAACTTCCTG
Organism: Cupressus sempervirens; assembly: GCA_028749045.1. Lineage (NCBI taxonomy): Eukaryota > Viridiplantae > Streptophyta > Pinopsida > Cupressales > Cupressaceae > Cupressus > Cupressus sempervirens. The sequence continues at coordinate 555,178,112 of CM053792.1, forward strand.
AACAATGCAAAGAACAATCTAATTGACAACTTTCAATCCATCAAGTGGCTTTTTCAAGAAATTGAGGCTCTGAAGGATAGGAGCAACCAACCCAACAACTAGGTAACTGACAAGGACCAGGATGCCAGAGGAAGAAATGACAAGGTGGGCAGCCAGGAGAAAGACAAAGGTCAAGTCTTCAGAGACCATCATGATGACAGGCTCACCCAACTTGAGCAGAAAGTCCAAAGGTTGGATTTCATCCACCAGATAATCACCAAACAGATAGTGGACACCCTTCACACCTTGAATGAGAACATTGTCAATCTGGGGGACTATTTGACCACCACTGGCCTTGAAAGGGATGCAAAGCATAACACAGAGCAAAGATTCAACCGTGATGTTCTTTAGAAAGAGGCCAGTGACCAAGCAAATCAAGGGAACCAGATGAACACTCCTACTGGGATTCAAGAGGGCAAGGCCAGTTAAAAGGACAATGATGCTGCAGAAATCTTGTAGGCCATGGACACAAACGACCACTAGCCTACTCACATGTCCCTTCCTCTCTGGCCTTTGGTCACTAGCTTCGAGCCTTATTTTGTCTCTGGCCTTTTGAGGTAGTTTTTTTTTTTTTTTAGACTGTTTTATTTAGCTCTTTTCGTTGCAAAATTTTGGGTTTAAGGATCCCTGTAAAACCTATTTTACCTAATCAAAAACATATTAACCATTAATAAAATTAACATATCTAACTACAACCGAATTCTTAAACTCATTTTAACACTAACATAATTTCTAATATTAACGTATACTAATTACCACTTTATATAAAAAAAACTAACTAGATTTTAAAATCATTTAACACTAATAACTACCTTACTAACCAATTCCATAAATTTTTAATTAAAAATGTACTAAGTTAAAACTAATTCATAAATTGTAACCATACAATTTAAATTACTAATACATTTATTAAAAATTTCTAACGAATTAAATCTAACTAATGTAAAACACTTTACATAAATAATAATTAAAAACTAAACTAACAAACTTAAAAATTAAAACAATCTAACTCAAACTAATATTAAATTAAAACTTTTTTTTAAAAAACAACTAAAATAATATCTAATATCTACCCCTTTCCCCCTTAAACTCCCACCACATCACCATACCCCACCCATGTCACTTTCAAAACAAGGATTTTTTTTTTAATGTTTTAAAACTTTAATCATTAAAAAAAAAAAAAATGTGGCACTTCCAATAAGATGGGTCCGCTATACAAGCCTGCAATTTTGTAGGTCTTGTCCCCCCATCTCCCTTTTCCACATACATGGAATTTACTTTCAATTGGCGCTAAAAGGGTGGGGGTGATGTAAAACTTGTTTATTATTATTTTTAATTTTTTTTTTAAAGATCTTTCATAACCTAAGTTGCCCACTCCCTCATTTAAAGCATAAAGTAAATTAGGTAGGATGACTTAGGATATTTAGTAAATGAGAGAATATGAATTTATTTGTTTTTGTTCATTTTTATCTATTTAATTAAATTTTTTTTAAATTATTTATGAAATTTCAAAAGAATAAAAAAGAGAATCTTCTAGATTCTCTGTATGGAAAAAAAACAATTTAGTTGCCTCTCATACAAAATCCAGAGGCTATTTTGGCTCTTGGAAATTTTTTTATTTTTTATTTTTGAGTCCTTATTTTGTCTAAGGATGAATTTTACAAGCAATGTATTTCAAAACAAGGGGGTATATTTTTTTTTGAAATGGGTTTAGAACATAGAATTCAATAGTTTTGTTAACAATGCAAGATCCATTTGATCTCCTAATAAGTACGAAATTGAATTGAAATATCAACCATATCCATTTTATTTTTCTTAACATAATTGAGTTCAAAATTTTCATAATTGAACATCATCATTTTATCTCATTTTTTATACACATATATAATTGAAAATATGAAAATCTCATAAGCAATGATATTACTCAATCATTATTTTATTAACCCAATGATTCAAAGGCTCCATCGCAAAAGAACCAGGTAGAAAACCCGACATTGTTGCCATTACAACAAAAAGTTTAAAAACACTTTACACAGGATTTCAATCCTGAATATGACTAAATTTCAACAATCAATTTAAATTTCCTTCATGGCCTTTGGCAAGGGATCCATTTCATTTTCTACAATACATTGCTAAGATCGTGGAGAGAATGAAACTGACCAGGTGAAAACAAACATAACAAGGAGGCAAAAATAGACATTCATTCCCATATTGGATTTTCACAACAAGATTGATAATGAACCAAACTAGGGAGAAGGTGGATTTTTCCAACAAGAGATGTCAGACGCAACACCAAAATAGGTGCCCAATCGGGGCTATAACTCAAGAACTTATGTTCTTCCATCCTTACATGCCAAAATTCATATGTGGTTTGTGTTGATAGGTAGGGACCCATAACACCCTACCCTCTCTCCCTCTTCTCATCCTAAGAAGAGACTCTACATTGTTCGAGTCCAACTAAAGAGCTTTCCCAAAATGGCCACTTCTACCCTATTCAAGGGTGAGTAATACCAAAACACCCATAAAAGAAAACTTTGAAATTCAAAACAAACACAAAGAAAAAACATTGAAGAAAACTTGTTTTCAATCCCTCCCAACATACTCAACACACACACATACATACATAAACAATGAAACTAGAATATGAAGCACAACATGAAAACAAAATGGGGTAAAGTGTTCCTACCTTCAAGAAAATAAGTGATGGAAATGAACAAGTTTGAGAAGAGCTAGCTTTCCTCTCCTTCTCCTTCAATTCTGAAAATCCCTCTAAAACTAGAGGTTGGGTGAACAACCCAAACCTCCTAAAAAATGCCTCTAAATAAGATCAAAATTGAACTACCTCTAAAATGCAATAACTTCCCCCCACTTGCCTAAATTTCTAGAGGCTTCTAACTCAACTAAACCTAAGGCTAACCTCAAGGTGGAGTTAAGATCATTCAACCCATGGTGAAATCATTCAATTTTCGCACTAAAGCAAAAATATACTTTTTGAGTGACCATAAAAATCAACAAAAGGGGCTAGGGAGGTCGAAAATGCCCCCAACCCATACCCATACCCCTTGGGTACTTAGATTTCATGTTTTTAGGCCTTTAGGATAATTTAGGGACCTATCAAAAGCTAGAAAATTTTAGGACTTACTAACAACCTTCTAAAAGTAGATTAAACACTAATCCAAATTAGGGGGTAATTAATCTTAATTATAAGCTGATTAGCAATAAGGTCACTAACTTAGTCCGACTTAGATCTCTAGGTTACTTGGTTAACCCTACTAGCATTCAAGAATGCATATACAATTCATGAGTGTCAAGCAACACTATAAAAAATTGTTACGAAACATTAACATTCACTAATTACAGAATGATACATTCATACATCTCATGATACAATTAAAATACAAACAACAAGGTTTTCACAATGGCACATAGGGTTCAATTTCATTTTTTTGTTAGATTTCTCAACTAAAATATCTTGCACACTTGTTGCACACATTGGTAGCTCAAGAAGGTCACATGCATATATGTATATAACATATCAGGGAAATCACGTAAATTAAAACATCCATTTTCAAATAATCAATTATTAATCTCATTCTACTCATATACTAAATCATTAAAATTGCATAATCAAAATGCTAATTTTGCATTCACTTTCTACACTACTTCATCAGTTTACATGTTCATAAAACATTACATAACGAAATCAAATATCTAAAATTAATACATCACACAACATATAATAGCACAATAATGTTCAATGTATCTGATAGTGTCTTGACATATCGAGTCATGAGTATCAAAAAAATAAGGTATCAACTATGCTATGATGGGTCGGGGCGAGGCCTCACAGATACATTAAACATCTCAGTGCTCAAGGTTGTATCCATGGCCTCTTTAGCTCTTCTATCTCCAGTGCTAGATTTCATGAGTAATTCATGGATAATATGATTCTGATGAGGATTTCCACATTGAAGGAAGATACGAGTTATAAGAATTCTTTAAATCTCTATATTAAAGCCTTAGGTCAACTCATCAATGGGGAGAAGAGCCTTATCTTCTTTGTGAATACTACCCTGGAGAGATAGAATAAAATCTCTAGGATTTTGGTTTGTGGTATTTCTGCCCTCCTTGGCTTATACCTAGGCCTCCCCCTTGGTTCAAAGGTGCATGATTGCTTCTAATAAATTCTCATTAACAAACATAACAAAAAACTTGCAGCCTAGAAGGGAAATTTGCTAAGTCAAGCTGGTAAAATTATTCTTCCCAAATCTTGCCTGCAAATTCTCTCCATCTATGCTCTTAGTCTATACAAAGTGCCTATTAAGTATGTTGATGCTATGGAGAGAATTCAAAGAGATTTTCTATGGACTGGGATTGAGAATTAAAAAAGACTTCCTCTTATTGCTTAGGACTCTATTTGCAATCCCAAGAATTTCTGAGGGTTGGACATTAGACCTATTAGAGAAATGAATAAATCCCTCCTAGCTAAACAAGGTTGGAGAGTTTTCTATGATGATAGGGATGTCATGCCCAAATAAAATGGGGCAAAAACACACCCAAAAAAATAATTTAAGATTAAAAATTCACTATGTTAATACATACTACCTTGATTAGGTTATGGGAAGTTGACAAAGGATTAAAGTGAGTTTTAAATACATATCATAAAGATGTAGATTTGGTATTCCCACACAATGAACAAGTTTGAAACCCTAAGTTGTAGTGTTATAGGAACACCTACCTCAAGTTGAATGAGTTAATTGATTAACATTCAAGGGTACGACTTCCAATTCAAATTATATTTTAGGGTTTCCAAGTTCATAAGTTGACTACGATGTTATCCCTTTTAACAATATACTAGATCAATCCTTAGGAGAATCTAATTATGTATTTAAAGGTTAATCCATCATAACATATTAATACTTAATTCAGGATACTATCGTAACCTATTTGGATCTAATTTTAAAAAACTAAGATATTCACCAGAAGACTAATTACAACCTACACTTTATCTTCTAACAATAGCTACTAGATCTTATACTTAACCGCTAGCTAGTGTCAAGACCAGCTATAGTATAAAATCATTGAAATTCAAATACACAATGTTGTTTAAACATAATAATAAATGATTTTGAATAAAATGTAAGATACTAATCATATTTACTAATCACTAACCCAAACAATCTACTAATTATTAACTATCATAAAGATACTACAATAGTAGTCCAAAACAACTTTATTAAATTAAAATATCTAATTACAACACAATTTTAGAGAACCAACATACTAATCAGTTTACTTACTAATCCTAACTTTCTATCACTAACTAATTTTCTATCAAACCTAGCACTTAGCTAGTCTACTTAATCTACCATATTGCACTCTTCAAAAATTAACCAAGGAACCGCTTTCCTATTTAAATACTTTACTAAGCCTACTTACCAAGTCACTTTATTTTAAAACATACTAAACCTTAATTAAAACTACACTAAACTTTATTAACAAAAGACTAAACCCCGTAAACCAACTATACTTAAACATTAACACCAATCTCCTATTCAACATCCACTAGCACTAACATTTAACCAAAACCTAACATAATACCAATCTTGTAATAACATTATACTTTACTAAATACTAACTAAACTACTTTAAAATCCTAACTTTAAATTACTAACCAAACCCCCTACCTAACCTTCCACATGTCCTAACCACCTCTAACCTTACTAACACTTAACTACTAACTAACCCAACCCCACTTGGCAAGTGGGTCCTCTGCCTACCTAACCTACCCCAAACCCCTTGTGCCTAAACTACTCCCATAACCGACAATGTGGGAACACTGCCCCACTCAACTCACACTGACCTAGGGAGGCATGTGAGTGGGTGTTGCCATGTTGCACCCCCTCCCTTAGTGCTTGAATGAGCACACTCCTATGAAAACTTTCACCACCCCACCCTCCCTTTTATCAAAGCATTAGCCTATAAGAAGTGCTCAGCCAAATCATCATGGGGGCACATGGAGATTCATAATCCTATAGAAGAAGGGTGGATAACATTAGGCCATTTATTGTGTTGCACTTGGTCAAAAAGGTTTGGGCCTGGGATGGTGAGGTGGAGGTAGGAGTAATTTTAAAGTTTAGTGGTTAGGCTTTAGGATAGGATAGAAGATTCTTTGTTTATATACATACATACATACATATATATATATATATATATATATATATATATATATATATATATAGTTTATTTAATTTATAATATTAACAAAAAAATAGACACAAAAGATATTTAAAAGAATCCAAAGAGAATATTCTCTATTCACAAAGGGATTAATGTATTTTTCCCATACAAAGGGTAGAGAACTTTTTACTCTAAGATGATATATTTTTCTCAAGTACCCCTTTTTTTCTAAGTGTTGGATTTTCAATTTTATTTAGTTTAGATGGTAAGGGGATATATTTTTTTCTAAGTTGAATTATAGCATAGTGTTTGATGTTGTGTTTATGCATTAATGTAGGAACATTCCTTTTTTAAACAAATATAAAATACAAGATGAAATACCATTCATATAATTGAATTTTCCTAACACAGTTTGGAAACTAATTGCATAACTTTATATATCATCATTTCATCTAATTAGCATTTAAACATATGAATTCAAATTTGAATTATAAGAATACCATAAAGAAGGTAAAACATGATTGCATCTATTTATCTATAAATATATGCATATAAATTGAATCATATGGAATATCATATGAAAGGAAAATACTCAATTTTTTCAACATACGTGGACTAACCACTTCTTATTTATTTTATTGAATCACCTAATTCAAGGACTCTATCAAGAAAGAACTAGGGAAGAAAACCTAACATCATGGTCATTTTGAAAACAATTTTAACAATAATTTTTTACAACAGGATCATTATCTCGAGGAGAAATCTCCTAAACATTTGAATTGAAACAACAACTTTAAAATTTTTGCTTGGCTCCATATCAAGGCAGCCACTATGAAATTTTCAAATTACATCAAGGTAACCATGGAGGAAATGAAACTAATCGAGATACAAATAGATTTAACATGAAGACACATTTAACCTATTTACTCCCATCATAGTTTTGCAAAATAGGTTCATTATTGAACTAGACTAGGAAGAAGGTGGATTTTTACTGGGTAGAAGAAGTCAGTCATAACACCATAATAGATGCCCTTTCAAGGCTATAATCACAAGAACTTCTATTCTTTCACTTCTCAATTTCCCAAAACACAAACATGGTTTGTAATGATGAGTAGGGGCCCATAACACCCTACTCTCTCCCTCTCCTCCTCATGACGAGTGACTCTACACTACCCAAAGTCCAACTGAAGCCATCCTCCTATACATTGCCACTTCTACCCTATCTAAGGCTAAGTAATGCCAAGACAACTCTTACATTTTCCCTCATTAAAAAAATTCAAAACACAAAAAGAAAACCAATAAGAACCCCATCACAATCCCATCCCTTACATGTTCATCATTAATATGAATACACATACATATAGAAACCTACTTAAACAATGTAGACACAATATGAAGGTACGAACTTGAAGGATTCCTACCTTAACAAATGGTTATGGAAAACTAAAATTTGAGAAGAGCATTTCTTCTTCCTCCTTTGATCCTAACTTTACTCTCTAAATGTAGTGATTGGGTGAACACTCGTTCACCCTCAAATATGTAACTAAATAGGTTCCTAACTCAACCACCTACCATTGTAATAACTCCTCACTTGACTAAGGGCTTCTAGAGTCTTTTAACTTAACCTCATCATTAAGGAAAACTTTATGGTGGAGTATAACTTTTCAAACTCATGGTGAAGCTCCAATTTTTGTACTAAAGAGAAAATAGGTTATTTGGGTGGTCACCAAAGTTAATAAAAGGGGCTAGAGGGTGAAAAATGCCCCCAATCCATACATATACCCCCTAGGCACTTAGTTTTCATATTTTTTAGCCTCTAGGACTATTTAAGGATCTATTAAATTGCTTGAAAAAAATTAGACTTTCTAAAAACCCTAGGAATGCAAACTTACCACTAAACCCTAATTAGGATAATTAATCCTGATTACCAACTAATTTATATTAGGTTACTAGCCTAGTTCATCTTAGATTATTAGGGTACTCAACTAACCCTAATTATCATGCTGATATACATATATGGATTACAAGTGTCAAGTGACACTATAAAATCATTGTTACAAAACATTAAACACTTTACAATTATAGAATGATACACACATTCAAATTATGATACAAATAAAATATGAAACAATAGGGTTTGCATTTTTCATTAACTCAACCCTAGTTTTCACAAACTATACATACGATCAAGTTTTGATTCTCCATTAGATTTCCTGGCTAATAATCCTACACACTTCATTTCACACATTAGTTGTTTGAGAAAAATCACATGCATATATTTAAAACTCATTTGGATAATCACATTAATCAAAACATTAATTTTTATTTAAATAAGACTTTCTCATTTCTACACACCTTTAATCATCAGTAATTGCATAATCAATATAACATAACTTATTCATTAATTTAGATTAAAATACTAGAATAATCATCATTAGGCATGCATATACCTAAACATCATATACATCACCTATAAGGAATATTGAACTATCTGAATTCGTATAACCTAATCATTGAGGTACCATAATCAATATCATCATCATCAAATAAAACACCTTATATTATTGTTAGTGAAATTTAATGTTTAAATAGTTGAGATAATGTAGTAGTTCTTGAATCACTAAGTATTTAAAACATGAACGTATCAACTAATCTCAATTTTCATTAGGACATCTAAAATAGAAAACATGACTTCATATCTTTTCTAATCTCCTATAATAGATTTAAAAGAGAAATTTATATTTAATAAGTGCATATGAGGAGGGACCTTACATCCTCCCCCACTAGCCTTTGACTTCCTCCTAGAAGTCACACAACTAAAATGTTCATTCCAAGATATATGTGTCTAAACTTATACCAAAATTTACTCCTATTAAAAGAATGATTATATATATTGAGGGATAATAACCTAATTTCTTAATTACCATTACTAAAATTCATGTTTAGTCCATAACTCTGACATGGTTACATTTTTCAAGGTCAAACACTTCTTAAAACATATTGGTCACATATAAACAACTTTCTAGTCTAGTATAAAAATACCTATAGAGTCTCTAATAATAATAATATCATAAAGTGTTCCAAATTCTACATACTCACTTATTGGGGTAACAGTTGTACGAGTCTCTCTTAAATGGGGTTTCATATTTAAGCAACTTGGTTATTTATTCGAGGTTACTCACTTTTCCCTTAGAGTTTCCATGATGTGCTAATTCTTTGATAGGACACTAAATAATTGCATCACTATAGATGCACCTTTTGCATCTAGAAGTCCATTAAGTTAACTCATAATCTTCGCTAATTTTATATTGGCATACAATCTATTACTCTTAATAGTCCAAGAATAATATTAGTCCTATTCTCGAAGTCCTAGGATAGGGTGGGGTATGAACACTCTCACTAATAGCCCCATACCCTAATTCTATGCATCCACTTGATTGTTAAGAATCCTATTGGCAGGCCCATCATATGTCAGTTTGCCAATAAAATCCACAAGAAAGTGCCTCAAAAATCAACTTCAAGGATGAAATATACAACAGAAAATTTTGAAACAAAAGAAATAAAGAGTGGCCACAATAGTAAAATTTTAATCAAGAAATAAAGACATAGCCTAGAGGCAAAATAGAATCATCAATAATAAATTTGGCTAAATAGCCCCACATCAAATTGCTGGAAAAAAGGAAAGAACTTTAAAATAACAAAATCTAAAATTAGACAAATAAGGAAATGAATCCAATTACTTACAAATTTTACATTACTGACATAATGCAGTTGAATTAGGGTCTCTTAGGGGAATGGAGAAATCCCAGGTCTTCCAAATACATTTCAAGGATCTTGAATTGAAATTAGATGGTGGTCTAATGACCATGTCACTCAAATTATGATTGATCCCACATACAAACTACATAGCTCACTTTATCGACATCACCCTACAATTAGGGTTTAGTATACTAAGGGGTTGTTCCTGATCAAAACTCACTCAAAAGTGAAAATGTGAAGATACTATAATGTGTCCCCTTCCATCTCCTTGTTGTTACATTGGTTTCCTTTTGAAGAATCTAAACATTTGGAAATTTTAGTGTTAGTAGAGTTGTACTTTGAGTTACAATTACAAAACCAAAACTCTTATCCTTAATTTCCTATAATTACACATTAGGGCACCTACCCCTAATATTTCTTAGGTCAAATTCACCACTATATATATCATTTGAAGTTGTGTTATCAATCTCCCCAAATTTGGTATGATCTTGTTTACATATATGTATATATCACTGCCCTATATTATTTCATTATTTACACAAGTTCTAATTACCATCTAAGAATGCACTAAATGCTACTATTCTTATCAATAATTCCATATTTCACATCTCTTAGTCATAAATGACCTACGAATTCATCCTTAGGTTGCAGATTTACAACTGGGTAAGTATAGAACCATTATTAAGATGTTGTCAATATTTAGTTATTCATTATTATAACTATCTCCTTGCTAACAATATAGGTCATTATCATTGTTCTTATTATGTCTCGTAGCTTATAATCCTCTTATTACTTAACTTTGATACCTGAACCTTTAGTTTGTATTAGGTTGATGACCTCATCACGACTTTACTTCCCCTGTACTGTAGGGTTATAATTGATCCAATACTTTCAATACCAGATTCTATGAGCATTCACTTGATAATTAAAATGTATTTTTACTCATGCTTATCCAATAAGCCTACTAACATAATTAGACTCACATAACCCTAACTCAGAAGTTTACATTTTCTATCTTAACAGTTCAATACTATATGTTACATACTTGTCACCATTTAATTTTGTTCTTACCACCATATTTAGGTAGATTTATTCCCCGATTAGGGTCCTATTCCTCATAGTAGATAGAGATACTTCCTTTCTTTGTGTGTTCCTAGCTATCTCTCTTGTTGAATAGCTTCTTGCATTAATAATCTTATAGTTTGAGGTTTCCAAAGGTTACATGCATATTTCAATTCAACTCTTGCTTACTTTCCAAGCATTACTAGAACAATACATTTTAAATTCATAATAGGTTATAGGTATCCTAATAACTTGGTAATGTGGTATAATCTTCAAGTGTTACCTTCCTGTTTACTTACCATTCATTTTATCTATTAAATATTTCAACCCGAACGTACAAAATTAGATTATGAAGATCATAGGTTTCAGTTACTTATGTTGTAATGTCTAAATCAATAGTAGTCTACTTGATCACTTCCATACTTGATATCAACTAAAAAAATTTCACAATTGATTAGGTCAAAAAAAATCTAACTTGTACTAAAGATGATGTGAAACACTTTGTCTCTAATCACTAGGTTATTTACTTGTTTCAACTCACATGATTGAAAGATGTTTTAGGATTCTTAACTTAGTTTTCCCCAAGGTGATTGTGTTTAACATAATTTCAATTTACTTTTGAGACCATAATCTACCTTAATATGAATGTAACATTATTGCATCTAATTTGTTGTTTCAAGTCATTAAGGCTAGTTTATATAATATGATTGACCATTTTCAATCGTTAATATCAATTTTAGGTTTTGGTTAGGTTTACTTATAAATATCATTGTTTAGTAAGAATACATTAGCTTCTTAAAATTCGGCATGGATAATTTCTTTCTTTGTATGGTAATGTTTAAACATCCACACTTAACATGGATCCATTATTGCCCAAGTGTCACAAAATTGGGCTCTGATACCAAAATGTCATGCCCAAAAAAAAGGGGCAAAAACACACCAATTTTTTTTTTTAAGATTAGAAATCTACTATGTTAATATATGCTACCCTGATTAGGTTATGGGAAGTTGATAAAGGATTAAAGTGAGTTTCAAATACATATCATAAATATGTAGATTCGGTATTCCCACACAATGAATAGGTTTGAAACCCTAAGTCCTAGTGTTACAAGAACACTTAGCTCGAGTTGAATGAGTCAATTTATTAACATTCAATAGTATGACTTCCAATTCAAATTACATTTTATGGTTTCCAAGTTCATAAGTTGACTATGATGTTATCCCTTTTAACACTATACTAGATGAATCCTTAGGAGAATCTAATTCTACATTTAAAGGTTAATTCATCATAGCATATTAATACTTAATTTAGGACATTATCATAACCTATTTGTATCTAATTTTTTTTTAAAACTAAGATATTCACCAGAAGACTAATTACAACCCTCACTTTATCTTTTAACAATAACTACTAGATCCTATACTTAACCACTAACTAGTGCCAAGACCAACTACAATATAAAATCATTAAAATTCAAATACAATGTTGTTTAAACATAATAATAAATGATTTCAAATAAAATATATGATACTACTCATATTTACTAATCACTAACCCAAACAATCTACTAATTATTAACTATCATAGTGATACTACAATAGTACTCCAAAACAACTTTATTAAATTAAAATATCTAATTGCAACATAATTTTAGAGTACCAATATACTAATTAGTTTACTTACTAATCCTAACTTTCTATCACTAACTAATTTTCTGGCTAATTCTATCTAACCTAGTGCTTAGATATTCTACTTAATCTACCACATTGCACTCTTTAAAAATTAACCAAGGAACCCCTTTCCTATTTAAATACTTTACTAATCCCACTTACCAAGGCACTTTATTTTAAAACATACTAAACTTTAATTAAAACTACACTAAACTTTATTAACCAAAGACTAAACCCCCTAAACCAACTACACTTAAACACTAACACCAATCTCCTATTTAAGACCCACTAACCCTAACATTTAACCAAAACCTAACATAATACCAATCTTTTAATAACATTATACTTTACTAAATACTAACTAAAATAGTTTAAAATCCTAGCTTTAACTTACTAACCAAACCCCCTACCTAACCTTCCACATGTCCTAACTACCTCTAACCTTACTAACACTTAACTACTAACTAACCCAACCCTACTTGGCAAGTGGGTCCTCCACCCACCTAACCTACCCCAAACCCCTTGCACCTAAACTACTCCCATAACCACCCACATGGGTGCACTATCCCACTCAACACCCGCCTTCCCTTAGTGCTTTAAGGAGTGCACACCTATGCAAACTATCTCCACCCCCATCCCCCCTTTTATCAAAGCATTAGCCTATAAGAAGAACTCAGCCAAACTATCATGGGGGCACGTGCAAATCCATAAGCCAATAGGAGAAGGGTAGATAATGTTAGCCCATTTATTGTGTTGCACTTGGTCAAAAAGGCCTACGCTTGGGATGGTGAGGTGGAGGGTAGAAGTAATTTTAAAGTTTATTGGTTAGACTTTAGGATAGGATAGAAATATATATATATACATAGGCTTTTTGTTTAATCTTATAAATTAAATAAACAAATATACATACATACATACATATATATTTATATATATACATATATACATATATATATACATACATACATAGATATATATACATATATACATACATAGATATATATACATATATATATGTATATATATATGTATATATATCTATGTATGTATATATGTATGTATATATATCTATGTATGTATGTATATATATATGTATATATATATATATATGTGTGTGTGTGTATATATATGTATATATATATATGTATATGTATATATGTATATATGTATATGTATATATGTATATATATATATATATGTATATGTATATATGTATATATATATGTATATGTATATATGTATATATATATATGTATATGTATATATGTATATATGTATATATATATGTATATATATATATGTATATATACATACATGTATATATATATGTATATATAGATATGTATATATATATATATGTATATATATATGTATATATATATATGTATATACATATATATATATATATACATGTATGTATATATACATATATATATACATGTATGTATATATATATATATATATATATATATATATATATATATGTATGTATGTATGTATGTATGTATGTATGTGTATGTATGTATATATATTTGTTTATTTAATTTATAAGATTAACAAAAAAAAAAACATAAATGATATTTGGAAGAATTCAAAGAGAATATTCTTTGTTCAAAAAGGGATTAATCAATTTTTCCCATGCAAAGTGCAAAGAGCTTTTTGCTCTAAGATGATATATTTTTCTCAAGTCCCCTTTGTTTCTAAGTGTTGGATTTTCAATTTTATTTAGTTTACATGGTAAGGGGACATGTTTTTTTTCTAAGTTGAATTATAGCATAGTGTTCGATTTTGTGTTTATATATCAATGTAGGAACATTCTTTTTTTTAACAAATATAAAAATACAAGATGAAATACCATTCATATAATCAAATTTTCTTAACACAGTTTGGAAATTAATTGCATAACTTGATATATCATCATTTCATCTAATTACCATTTAAACATATGAATTCAAATTTGAATTATAAGAATACCATAAGGAAGGTAAAACATCATTTCATCTATTTACCGATAAACATATGCATATAAATTGAATCATACGAAATATCATATGAAAGGAAAATACCCAATTTTTTCAGCATATGTGGGCTAACCACTTCTTATTCATTTTATTGAATCATCTAATTCACAAACTCCATTGAGAAAGAACCAGGGAAGAAAAACTGACATCATGGTCATTTCAAAAATAAGTTTAACAATAACTTTTTACAATATGAGCATTATCCTGAGGAGAAATCTCCCAAACATTTGAATTGAAACAATAACTCTAAAATATCTTCTTTGCTCCATATCAAGGTAGCCACCACAAAATCTGCAAATAACATCAAGGTAACCATGGAGGAAGCAAAACTAACCAAGAGACAAACAAATTTAATATGAATACACATTCAACCCATTTACTCTCATCCTAGGTTCGCACAATTGGTTCATTATCTAACCAAACTAGGGAGAAGGTGGATTTTTTTAGGGTAGGAGAAGTCAATCACAACACCATAACAGATGCTCTTTTGAGGCTATAATCACAAGAACTTCTATTCTTTCACTTCTCAATTTCCCAAAACACAAACATGGTTTGCACTAATGAGTAGGGGGCCATAAAACCCTACTCTCTCCCTCTCCTCGTCATGAGGAGAGACTTTGTACTACTCGGAGTCCAACTAAAACCCTCCTCCCATACATGGCCACTTTTATCCTATCTGACATTGAGTAATGCCAACATAACCCTTACAGTTTCCCTCATTAAAAAATGTAAAATATAAAAATATAACCAATAAAAAACCCATCACAATCTCATCGCTTACATGTTCATCATACATACAAATACACACACATGCAAAAACCTACTTAAGCAATGTAGACATAGTATAAAGACATGAACTTGAAGAATTCTTTCCTTCACAAATGCTTATGAAAAACTAAAATTTGAGAATAGCTACCCTTCTTCCTCCTTCAATCTTGACTTTACTCTCTAAATGTAGAGATTGGGTGAACACTCTTCCACCCTCAACTCTATAACTAAATAGGTTCCTAACTCAACCACCTATCATTACAATAACTCCGCACTTGACTAATGGCTTCTAGAGTCTTCTAACTTGAACTCATCATTAAAGAAAACTTTATGGTGGAGTATAACTCTTCAAACTCATGGTGAAGCTCCAATTTTTGCACTAAAGCAAAAATGGGATATTTGGGCTATCACCAAAGTCAACAAAAGGGGCTAGAGGAATGGAAAATGCCCCCAACCCATACATATACCCCTTAGGCACTTAGTTTTCATAAATTTTGGCCTCTAGGACTATTTAGAGACCTATTAAATTGCTTAAAAAAATTTGGCTTTGTAAAAATCCTAGAATGCAAACTTACCACTAAACCCTAATTAGGGTAATTAATCCTGATTACCAACTAATTAGTATTAGGTTACTAACTAGTCCATCTCTAATTATTAGGTTACTTAGATAACCCTAATTATCATGCTAATATACATATATGGATTATGAGTGTCAAGTGACACTATAAAATCATTGTTACAAATAAAATATGAAATAATGGGGTCTGCATATTTCATTAGAATCAACCCTAGTTTTCACAAACTATACATAAGGCTGAGTTTTGATTCTCCATTAGATTTCTCAACTAATAATCCTACATTCTTCATTTTACACATCAATAGTTCAAGAAAAATCACATGCATATATTTAAAACTCATTTGGATAAGCACATTAGTCAAAACATCAACTTTTATTTAAATAACCCTTTCTCATTTTTGCACACCTTTAATCATTAGTAATTAAATAATCAATATAACATAACTTATTTATTAATTTAGATTAAAATACTAGAATAATTGTCATTAGGCATGCATATACCTAAACATCATAAACATCACTAATAAGGAATATTGAACTATCTGAATGCGTATAACCTAATCATCGAGGTACCATAATCAACATCATCATCATCAGGTGAAACACCTCATATTATTGTTAGTGAAATTTAATGTTTAAACAGTCAAGATAATGTAGTAGTTCTCCAATCACTAAGTATTTAAAACATGAGTGTATCAACTAATCTCAATTTTCATTAGGACATATAAAACATAAAATAATACTTCATATCTATTCTAATCTCCTATAACCGATTTAATAGAGAAATTCATATTTAATAAGTACATATGAGGATGGACCTTACAAGGGATTGGAGTAAAATTTGGAAGAGTAAATATCTTTAGCACTCTCCCTCTCTGAATTATTTTCTCTATGCTAATAACTTAGATAATGCATCCTCTATTTGGAAATTTTTCCAAGATACGAAGAGTTATCTGACCAAAGGTTGCAAATGGAAGTTAGGTTATGGTAAAACTATTTGTTTCTGGGAGGATAGCCAGTTATGGGATTCTCTATTGAACTTGTTTTATAATAATGACCAGATGATTGAGTATTACAAAGCCAACTTTGGTGTTAAATTCAATGACTATTGGGTGAAGAATAAATGGGTGGAGCTTACTTCTTTGGATATTAGTCTTTTCCTTGTTCAACTTTCTCTTTTTTCTTCTTGTATCAATCTCAACTCCCAAGACATGGTCATCTGGGCTCTTCACCCAAGTGGTAATTTCAAAGTTTCTCCCCTTTTTGAAGAAAAGAGAATTGATCTCTCGTGGGTTAAAGCTTCAACCAAAGGTTTAACCCCTAAGATTGAGATTTTCTTTTGGATTGTTCTATAGAAAAAAATTTCACTATAGACAATCTTAGAAAAAGAGAGATGATCATAACCAACTAGTGTTCTCTTTGCAAAAATGTTATGGAATCTATCAACCATATTTTTCTTCATTTTTTTTATGCTAGGGATGTTTGGAAGGATATTTTTAATTTTTGGGATATGTAATGGACATTTCAAGAGAATCTTTGTAACAATGTTTAAAGCTAGAGTAGCCCCTTCAAAGGAGAACATGTTTGCAACCTCTACCAGTATTCTTTTCCCTACATCTATTGGGGCTTGTAGAAAGAAAGGAATGATAGAACATTTAGAGATACCAGCATCCCCTCGTGGGTCATTGCTAAAAAAAATTTAAAATCATAAAGGAGAATTTTATATCACATTTGGACCCCTCAAAAAATATCAACTTGGAGCAACCTGGTCAAAATAGTAAAGTTAAAAGGGATAATTTGAAGGAGAATGTATCTACTTATCTCCTCCCAATGGCTAGATAAAGGCTAATTTTGATGGTGCTTCCAAAGGGAATCTAGGAAAGGCTGGTTGTGGGGGAGTCATTAGGGACTGTATTTGTAACATCATCAGGCCTCAGGCTATTCCTCTAGGAAATACTTCTAGCCACCATGAAGAGATGACCAAAGCATATTATATGATCAAGCTAGCTAAGGATACTAGTTGTAGAAACCTCTAACTGGAAGGGGACTCTAGAAATATTGTCAATATTCTTAATAATAAAAATGACCTTGCTTGGAATATTTATAACCTTCTTTGGGAAAGAAAAGAAGACCTCAATTTTTTTCAAAAAGTGTTCATTTCTCATAACTATTATGAGACGAACACATTGGTTGATTGGATGGCCAACTTGGCAATCCAAAGTAATTAAATTATCACGTGGACTAACTAGCTAAGCATTGATGATGATTTAAAAGTTACGTGTAATTATGTTTGTAATTATGAAAGAAACATATCTCAAGAAGGGAAAATCTACATTTGATATATTTGCTACCTCCACTTATCAAATCATCAATACTTCCATTTATTTCTCTAAATGGAATAGTTTCCATGCTTGCATGTTTGTTAGGACTTCACATGGATTGTGGGTGCATTTTGGGCTTTCAAGATGTAATGTGTTGAACCTTTCTTGGGGTATTTATCTTAGCTTTCTTAGTTGCATTATGCAAAGTAGGTTTCTTTCTATGAATATGGGAGGGGAAGTAGAAAAGTTGGAACCTAAGAAGTGCCACTACTGGAAAAGGAAGAAGGAGGTTTGGCACCAACTCGAGAAAGGGAAGGTGACTAGCTATATTGAAAAACTTCATGGCTACAAACCTAATGTGATAGACAGTTTCTACAAAGCTTGGGATAATGACATGGTTACATTCTATGAAAAATAGTTTATCCTTAATGTTGATTTTATTACTAAGGTTATCAAGATGTTAAATGGAGGTATGAGATTTTTCAAGTAGAAAAAATCTTTAGAAGAGGCAGTCAAGCACTTTCTGAAAAATGACTAGGAAGATGTGAGATTGGTGAAGGCCGGTCACTTCTATGATCTCAAATTAAGGATATTTTGCAAGAAGTTTTCACTTGTGTGTGGATGTATTTCATTTTGGATGGTAGAGTTTTGAGGGTTCATCAATACCACTTTGTTTTTTGAATCACTTCTATTATAAGAAAATAATCTCCTTTCCTTTCTATTCAGTGCATTCTCTCCTTAACAGGATCAAATCCTATAAGCATAAGGATTCTAGACCTATCATCCATGAGGATCTCATCCTACTTATTACTGAGTTTTTTTGAGACAACAACCCTACTCACTCTATTTCTAGCAATAAACAGAAAAGGGAAGGGGAAGGAACTCCCAATGAAAAAGAGATTGTTGGTGTTTCTTTGATGAAAAATAAAAATAGCTACAAGCAGGCTCTGGCTATTTAAACAGACTCTAAATAGAGCTTGAATGATGATGCTACCCCCCTAGATGATGACTTGGCCCATACTGTGAGTGATGGGTGTTCTTTTGAGACCAATGATACCACTCTCAGCCTAGATGATATCTCAGCCCATCATTCTCCACATTTGTCCCCTAGTACTATTAGCAAGAGAGGTAAGCCCTCTTCTAATAAGGATAAAGTTAAGGATAATGTCCCTTCCTTGAAGAGTAAAAGAAAATATAGGATTACAAAAAGCCTTAAGATCAAGGGTGTTATCATTTAAGATGATAGTGGAAAGATGGCAAATAAGGATGTCTTGCATGATAAAATTGATAGGAAGGAGAATAGTAATAATGACAAAGATGGGCTAATCAACCTGATTACCCATCAACTAGATATGGAACATGTTAAAAACTCCCCTATTATTGCTAGCCTTTCCCTTGATCTATTGTTAGTTAATGCTACTCTAGCCAAATGTGGTCATGAAGATACTAATTTTGGTACAGACAATGAGCCCAATACCCATAACCAGGACTTTAAGGAAAAGCTAGAAAAAAAAAATATTAGAGCATGATGATTCAAAGGGTGATGATAATTTTTTGGAATTTCTAAATAAATCCAAAGATGGAGCTAATATTGGGATGGCAATGGACAACTGGATGTATAATGAAATTAAAAAGCTTCACTTATTTGTTTGTTCCTTGTAGGAGAAATCCCTATTTTTATGGGTAAAGCTAGATGAGGAAAGTAAAAAGTAGAGGGAGCTAGAATCTCTAGTTGGGAACATCCCAACTAAACTTTAGGATTATGAAGCTTCCATTAAAAAATTGATTAAGGATGATGAGATGGGAATGTATGGTGTTACATCATCCACCCTAGTTCTTGATGCTTCTATTGGAAAATTTTCTTCAAATGGAGTGATCTCGATCGGTCATGCTTCACTATTGGCTGGTGGTCTGAGTAGACAAAGCACTAAGAAAGAGGACCTTGAGCTTTCTACAAAGAATATTAAAGATCTGATCTAAGTTTTTATCTAGGCCTTTTCTAGAATTTTCCTCCCTATTATTTTTTTATTTATGTTGGTTGTTAATCCCTATAAAACTAGTTTGACTTGGTTGTTGGTCCCTATAAAACCAGCCTTTAAACTCTACTGTGATATTCTAGGTTGTTGGTCCCTATAAAACTAGCTCCTAACTTTGGTCTTTTTTGTTTGGGTTTTGGGTCCCTGTCAAACCTTCTTTTACCAAATCAAAACATTTTAGGTTATGAAACCAAGGAATTTTGTTTGTTAAGGACAAGAGCAAGGTGATGAATCACCTACAACATGGAATAGGTAGGATATTAAACAATACATTGGTTGTAGATATAACCATTTAGATAATGGAAGACAATTTGAGTCTAAATCTCTATATTTTGGTTTAAAATTGAATACACTATCCTTGGAATAAACCTATGGAAGGGATTGATATCCCTTTTATGTCATGTGAACCCTAATCAGATTTGTCAAGTTTTTTTGTAAAGGATGACTAGCCTTAAACATGACAATTTTATAGTAGGTCAGGTACATACAATCATGATGAATGTAAAGCAATGAATAGGGAAAGATCTAATGAACTATGAAAGAGTTGTCAAATGAAATTTTAATGATGTTGTATGTGTATACAAGTGATAATTGAGAACTAATCTTATGATAGGGAATAGGTATGAACATAAGGCCTTAAACCAAGTGAGAATGATGTTCTCATGCAAGTTGTTGGTTTAGTTGGATACAGTGTTAATGATAAAAGTAAATGCATTAAATTTACAAAATTATTATGGTTATAAGATACTACTCACAATAATTTAAGTTCCAAACCACTATGACTTTCAAAATATTGTTGTAGTTACATGAGTTTTAGCTGAAAAAAATGATATTGGTTCTTACTTATGAAAATTAGTTGCATAGTGGAAGTAGAATAAATTTTGGTCTTATGACATACACATTATCTTGTATTATTCTCTATATATTGTAGGTGTTCCATCTATCAACATTAGTTAATTATTTATAGGCTTATATCTAACAGTATCTAAATAATTATATGAAGTGAATAGAATGTCATCAATCTTGCTTGCTACAAAAATAAAGAATTTCATGTACATTTCTTATAATTTTTTGATTCAAAAATTTTGAAAGGGTGGATAGCTATCTCCTATGCTATCTCCTATCTTTCTATGCAAAATGTCTTCATGATATTTCTTAAATTCTAACAAAAAGGGTATAGGGTGGTGAAGTATCAATGTTTACAACCTTTTATCACATCCTTGAAATTTTGCCTACATGAGACAAGGCCATTTTGAGAAGGGGTTCCATCCCAGTGGAGAACAAAATGAAATCAATAAATCAATATCATGACTAAGCAAGAATAACTTGACAATATGATTAATTGATTGATGAAAACCAATTGGGATGATAAGGAAATTGGCAACATGAGACTACGATTAGATGATCACAAAAAAGTTAAGGTGGAAAAATTTAGGTTTCTAACTAGATATGTACAAAATAGAATTTTTTGAAATATCTTTAGAAACTTTCAAGAAAATACACTTTAGAAAAATAGGAGCTTTCAAACAAGAAAGCCCACTTTGTGTGAATCCTACAATTATCATAGTCCCAAAGACCACTTTCTTCAATCATATTGTTGTGCCTTGTTTGCTTTCACATTGTGGATAAATGTCTACCAAGGAGGTTGTAACTGTTGTATTTGACAAAAATTCTAGGGAGGTTGTAACTACAGTATTTGAACAAAAATATCTATCCTTTATGCTTTGATAGATGTTTTGGAATTTTTTTTAGAGAGACTACCAAACAAATTCTATTGGTAGGTGTAAAGCTATATTCCATAATCTTTGCCAATACCTTACTAGTGACCATTGATAAAGTGGGAGCTTTGGAAAATTGTGTGGATATCCATAAAAGTAATATAGAAGGTGGATTTTTGTTAGATATTATTGGAAAATATCTAGTAGACATGTATGCAAAATATGGAAGCCTAGACAAATATTATGGATTGTTTAATAAAATCCCTTTGAGATGTCATTTCATGGAATGCAACATTTATAGGATATTCAAACTTATTATTTGTTTTAAAAAGCTTTATAACATCTCAAGAAAATGTAATTTCTAGTTTCTTTACCAGCATCTTCCCTACTAGTGCCAAAATCAAAGCTTTGGAATGGCTTAGTTACATTCATCAAAGAATAGTATCTAGGGGATATTTGTTACATTTTATAGTTGGAAATGATTTGATAGACATGTATGCAAAATGTGGAGCAATATATTTTTGCAAAATGTGGAATCATAAGCAAAGCACCTCAAATGTTTGGCAAATTGGTTGTAAATACTTCAACCATGTCACCAATAACCCTATTTAATTACACCCATAGGTGATCATTTTGTGTGCATTCTGACCTTGACTCTTGTGATGCCTATCTTTAGGACCCCCTATTTTTTTAACTAGCAATCACTCTTTTGTGTCTAATGAGGAAACTTACAACAATTTCATTTTCCTATGTCTTTAAACCCCTTTCTAGACTTAGTAATGTTAAGAATATTTCTAACCAATAAAAAATTATCTCTAAATTTATATTTTTAACTTGTTTTTATATATAGCATTAGTATCTTTTCTAATAATTGAAAGATAACTAAATTTGCATTAATCCCAAAAGAAAATTAACTCTCAATTTCAATAATTTAATGGTGAGAGAAGATTCAACAATATCATTCTATCGTATAAATTTTAATTGTTCAAAAAAAATGCAGCCTAAAACTATGCAGCTAAATCAATTGCACAATTAAAATTGATTTTTTCCTTAACCTGCAACACAAGTTTTTACAAGCATCTATCTTTTTAATTTTCTTGTATCATGTGTTGTACTCAGTACATGAACAAAGATATTTCTCCTACCTATAATCATAAGCTTGAAGTCACTTTTATTTCATGAAATTTTTATTTCTTGTAATATTTAATTATTTTTTATTCTATACAAGATACTACTGATGCTTGTATGTTTACATTTTAATATTTATAGCCTAAATATTTTCTTGTGAAGAAAGACCATGCTTGGCAATATGAACCCAGAACAAAATAATGAGACAATTTCTAGATTGTGATCTCAGTTCTAGAGAAAAGTTGGTAAATAAAGAATCAAAGAATATTAATCACAAAAACATAGAGAATTTGTAGGAAACATGGTCATGTTGAAGGTGGGCATGATTTTTGTTGATTGGTGAATGTGTATTTCCAATAGAGGAAACATGGAGGTGTGAATATCCAAGCCAAGGATAACACTCCCACAGAAGGATATGGTCCTATGGAAAAGAACATAATTTAAGATGATGGTATTGGCATAGTTGATAATATGCCAAAGGACATGATTGAAGAAGATGGTATTGGCGCAACTGATCAAGATGATCGTGATGATGGTACTAGCACATCTAATAATGATGATGAAGATGGTCTTGATATACCTATACTTGAGAAGGCATACAAGCCCCTATACCAAGGCTCCCAAACAACTCTTTTCTTTGCTATAGTGTTGTTGGTGAACTTGAAGATTATGAATGGTTTATCCAATGTAGCAATGTTACATATGCTAAGGTATGACATTTTTTTCATCTTCAATGTTATAATATCATTACTATTCATTACATTAACAAATCATATTTTTTGTCATAGGCTAATAGGTAAGTTTTTGTTACCACCATCAAACATTTTACCTCATTCATATTGATAATTATTTACTATTATGAATCAAATTGGAATGAAGTATCAAACAATACATACATGTCCCAATGATCACATTCTATATCATAAATAACATGAATTTACATTAGAATGCCCTAATTTTCATATTAGTAGATATTAGCCAGATCAAATAACAAAAAAGGTGTCTCACAAGGTTCTTCGGTACATTCACATTATTCCATGTCTTGAACTATTATTCAGGTGGACTAGCTTGGCACAATTTATGGATTACCATGCTTGCAATACAAGTCAAGATGACATTATGTGAATGCCTACTAATGGTTCTTCATTTAAAGACATAGAAAAAACATGGCTACACTTTAAAGAAGAAACTTGTAATCTCAAGCTTTCATTGGTAGCAGACAATCTCAATCCATTTGGAGTTATGAGATCTGTTTACTCAGTGTGGCCTAATTTTTTTAATTAGCAATAACATTCCTCCATGGATGTCCATAAATAGGGAGCACATAATGTTTTCATTGATTGTACCAGGTATGTTTTCATTTAATAGTTATCTAAAGTATATCATTGTTTAAGTCATAAGTTTATAATTGGCAATATGTCATTTTTATAACTTATATGATTTATGATCTTCTTTTTCATATCAAAAGTCTTCATTTTTTGTTAAGCATTTGAATTTTTATCATAAACACTATAATAGATTGAAGTTTATTGCATTTGACTTCCAAATTAGCTAGTGATTTGGTCTATGATAGAGTTACTCAAGGATGCATTCATAATTACTCAAAAAAACTTTTATATGATGTTGATTAACAATAAAGTATATCATTGTTTTAGTTAGAATTTTATTATTGGCAATATGTAATTTTCATAATTTATATGATTTGTGATATTTCATGTTCATATTATAACTTTTTCAATATATTTTTGTATATGTCATGCATCATGTCTGTAACATGGAAGAAGATGAATAAAAAGAAGAAGAAATTAATTGGAGCAGCATTAAATGTCACAACAATCAAGATGTTTTGGATCTAATTGAAAAGGTCTTTTCTATTTCTATTTTCTTTTCTGATTTTCTCATTTATATGTAAATAAAGGATGTGCATTTAAATGCACATTCAATGTCATTGTCAAGGCTCTTGATAAATAGTTTTGTCAACCCATGTTTAAAGCTTCATATCCTAAATGTATTTCTATAGAACTCAGCATCTTATGGTGTAAATATATAAAGTGAATGATCATTTTCTCAACTAAACTTGCAGTGCATTTATGAGAACATAAACTTTTGATCAATCAAGAGAAATGTGTGGTTTACCAAATCAAAACCTAACCTCACTAACTTCACAATTCATCACTATGGTGGAATAGTGAGAAACTCTCTCTTTATCTCATGTTTGTGATACTTTATTTGTACAAGTCTTTCATTTGTATAATAGGAATGCTCATCTCCTCTATCTTATGGGTATGGCAAGTTACATATCAGACGAATTTATTCCTTGAAAAGAACAAAGATTATGATTTTGGAAAGCATCAAGATCTATTAAGTTCTTCAAAATGTACTTTTTTTCAAAAACTCTTTCCTACTCGATATATGGAACCTAAGGAACCTTCCAAGTCATCCAAACTCAACACAACTAGTGCATATTTAGAGGTAGGGTAGATGGTTTCTTGTACATAGGTGACAATGCAATTTCTAAGTTTTAGACTTTCATGATTTTAACTTATTTATTTTGCCTTCTTACCTTTTACAATTTATTCTTCTTGGAATTTGTGATGGTATTGATATGCATCTATAATTTTGTTGACACTAGTAATCTTCAAAGTATTGAAATGTTGATTTATTCTTTGTTTTTGTTTAGGAACAACTAAAATTGCTCCTAGAGACCCTGAGCTCAATAGACCCTCACTACATGCATTGTGTGAAACCAAAAAATGATCAAGATCCATGAAATTTTGATAACAATAACATTCTACAATAACTACAATGTGGAGTAAGCATCTTTTGATAATATATTTTTACACTTGATTCTCTGATTTTGACAATAACTAGAAAATAGCCATATTTTATTTTTTAATGACTAATGAGATTTCCAGGATCAATCATTAAGACAATATGCTTAAACATAGAATTTTCATTAAATGTTATGCTTCAACTATATTGTAGGGTGTCATGGAAGTCATCAGAATCAACAACATGGGCTACCCTCTAAGGATAACATTTGATGAGTTTCTTCGTCACTTTTGTAATCATGTCCCCAAAGCCTTGCATACGAGGTATGTTCATATTTTGCAACATTTCTTTCTTTAAAAAAATAGTAATGGTCATGAGTGAAATTTGATGCAGTGGTTAATTTAGATAATTGTTGGTGAAATATCAAATTCTAATAGTTCTATTGATTAAACACTACAGCTATGATAAGAAGATTGGGAGAAAGTGGATCTCCAAGGCTATTAGGTATGCCCAATTGTATGTCTTGATAAGTCAAAGCATTTTTCATTTTGCATAACTATATTAAATGTTAAATTGTAAAACTAAATCTAGTTAATGTAAAATATCATATTATAATGGTGGCTCATCTAATTCCAACGCATCTCCAATAACATACCTCATAAATTCATGATTTATCTTGTACTTCTATGTTTGCAACTATTGATGTTTAAGATTATTCAAATTTCAAATACACTACCCACTTAATCATTCAAGAGAAATAAAAATTTCATCAATTATAATTTTTATTCACCTTATTATATAGATGCCTCAAGTACCCATATCTAACAATTGGTGTGGTTGCAACATCTATTCCTATTCTTTACTTTGACAACATCACCCCCACTTATGCTTATGGTAGCAAGGTCAAAATATTTCAAAGTATGTTTATTTGTCTCTCACTTAATATCACCCTTACTATCATGAAATATGACATTGACAACTTGGTGCAAAATTTAAGTGAGATCTACTATAGAATTATAAATGAATCATGGGATATGATGGACAAAATACCTTTGTTCCAACGGTGAATTGGATATTTAGCTAGATATTTATCTTCAGGTGTTATTTTTTAAAACATTCTATATTCATCAAAATGTTGACTAACCTTGGTCGAAACCTTAACCAAGGTTGGTCAAAATTTTGACAAACATTGATCAAAATTTGGACCAAATCACCAAGCATGATGTCATCATGAGTTTGGCATCCTGGTTGGATGGGCTAGGCTTTTCAACCAACATTAATTGAGTTTTTGATGACCACAATGACCAAATGTAGATGTCAATTTTGACCAAGACTTGCATAGAAATTTTGACCTCAATAAGGATTTGTCAAATTTTCAATGGGGAAAAATACCAACAAGACCATTTGTCGATCATTCGACCAATTTGGGTAGAAAATTTGACCAATTTTCATTGAAAATAGAGGCCAATTATAGTATTGAAGAGATACGTCTAGACTAGGTTATATCAAACACTCCACTACTAAGAAAGGTGAATTGTCAAAGAAAATTGAATAGAGGAATGTGTACACCAATTAAAAGACAAAGAAGCCTACATTTATCACTATGGAAAGCCTAGATACATTGTAAATGTCTACAGGAGAAAAACTAGTAAGTCCAATGCTACTCCTAAATTTGATGGTTATTGTTATCATTGCAATAAATATGGACACCAAGCATATGAGTGTAGATCCAAGTTTAGATAATCACCTAAGAAGTATAAAATTAATAAATACTTCTACACTTGTAATAAGTTTGGACACCAGTCACAAGAATGCAAATCATTGATGAAGCCTAAATATAAACTCAAGAACAAAGGTAATTTAATAAATTGGGATTACAATACATGGTATTCATGTAATGGGTGAGTGCACCAAGATGGTGTACAAAAAGGGGAGTATAAGTGGAAACTTTTTTTCTGAAATTAAGTAATCCTAAACTTGGATGAGATGTTTTTGGGACATCCACTCAAAATGACAAGATGTGTAACATATATAAATTGTAGTACTATGAATCTACTTTTTAAAATACTAGTGTTTTTTTTTAATGGATAAGATTAGGTAGGTCAAATTCTATGCACACAAAAAATAGTTTCTAATTTTTTAAGAAAATATAACATAGCTATTTTTGTGTGTAGCACAAAAGACATAGTTATATTCACTATTTTGTACATCCCTTTTGTAGGATAATAGTTAAGAGTCATATCTAGAAGTTTTTTTTTTTTTTTTTTTGTAATTGTTTGCTAAGTATTTTATTTTTTATGAATTATTGAACTAACTACATCCAAGAATTTTGGTACTTGTTCGTGTGCTAAGCATAAACCAAAATAATCAAAAATAGAAACTTTTTTTTAAATGCATATAGAATCAAGTGTAGAAGAATAATATATAGTTTATTTTGGATTTTTTCAAGTATATCAAAAGTTATTGAAAAAATAGTAGATAGATGTTTGTGAGGAATGTCAAGACATTGGTACAAGTAATTAAAGTTTACCATGTTAATGTGTTGGGCCCATTTTCCATTGCACCAAAAGCCATGACTGTTAGTGAACATGGAACACCACATAATTAACCACCTGTGGGCAGGGGAGCGCGTCCCATCACCCAACAATCTCCCCCTCGACGCGCATACCAGGTGCTTACGCGGGTCGAGAAGGCACCGGGGAGATTTGAACCCATGACCAGGCCAAAACCAGGCTCTGATACCAATTGTAGGGCCCAAGTTATGCCCTAATCCGTGCTCAAAAATAAACAACATCTGTCTTTAGGGCTCTTAAAACCTGACAAAATCTCAAAATCATAGAACCAAACCTACATCATGTTGTAGTGCTCTGAATTAGCTTTCCAACGCCTATAAGAACTCTGAAATCCGATATTCTGAGAGAAAGTTATGGCCGTTTTACTAAGACAATTTTTTTACCATTTTCAGTACAATTTTCATTTTTTATTTTTTTCAGTGACGAAAATTCCGACGGGATTAAATTTGACGGCCATCATGGGCTGAAACTAAAAAACTCTTTCATTTCCTCTGAACATGGCCAAACTAAGGCATATTATATATCAAAATTTATGGAAATGTCGACCCGGATCCAATGGTGAGGTCTGTTTTTACCCAAGAGGTATTTTCTGCATGCTACCCCCCAAAACCCTCATTTAAATGAAACATCCGAAAAACTCTTTTGTCCAACAATTTCACATGCCCAAATATTTTAACATCCCATCATAACAGCAAACCCAAAACCCTCAGATCTGCAATATAAACTCATATATCTTGCCCTTTCTTTTATTCTCTCATGCATTCCCATGGATTCAATCTAGGGTTACAATAATAAAACCATAGCTCTGATACCACTTGTTGGGCCCATTTGCCATTGCACCAAAAGCCATGACTGTTAGTGAACATGGAACACCACATAATTAACCACCTGTGGGCAGGGGAGCGCGTCGCATCACCCAACATAATGTTGTCTAAAAATAGAAAAAAAATTATTGTTAGAAAGCTAAGAAGATGTGTAAGATTATGGTGGAAATTTTAGAGATACCCACTTCACCATTAGCAAACTTGATGAAGGAAAAGATAAAAATTCATCTTAGAAGATAAAAAAAAGTCTAAAGAAAAAAAATTGGAGGGAAAGTAGTCTCCCAAGCCTTTGGGCCATTTCCCTATGCTATCACCAAGCCATAACCCAACCGGGTTCCTAGGATTCAAATAACCTGATCAGGTTATGAAAATGAAAAATTTCATTCAAAACCTAATCAAATTTTTAAGAATTAAATGTAGGCTTTACTCTGAAGGCCATAACTTTCACATACAGAGTCGGATTAGCTTTTTTCAAAATGCATTGGAAAGATATTGAAGAGCTCTACAACATGATGTAGATAAATCAATCCTATGTCATCAAAATTTTATTTTTCATTGATTTGAATTAAGAATAATCTAAAATAGGTAGTCATTATTTTCCAAATGCATAATCAATAGGTAAACATGAATGCTAACATATTTTTAATTCTCTCTCTCTGTAAAACACACATACACACACTCACTCACTAAATAAATAACTCCTAATATATATATATATATATATATATATATATATATATCTTACTCCTAACCTCTCTCTGTCTAACTTTTTATCCTTAAATATTATCTCTCTAAGTAATCCCTAAGCCTCTATCTCTCTCCTCTCTCTATCCTATCCCATTCTCTCCATATTTCTCACTCTCTCTCTATAATATCCCCTAATATCTCTCTCATATGTCCTTCTCTCACCATCACTTGATCTCTCTCTCAATCTTTCTTTTATCCCATCTCCCTCTTTCTATCTCCTACTCTCTCTAACCCCTTTCTAAACTGTATTCCCTAACCCCCTCTCTCTACATAAAGTTCCCACTTCAAGGATCAAAGGTCAGGGAAAGAGAGAGAGAGAGGGATGGTAAGGGATTATGGGTTAGAGAGAGATGGGAGAAATGTTAGAAAGGGGGGGTGAGAGTGAGACAGTAGGTGATAGGAAGAGAGAGGAGATGGGATAAGAGAGAGTAACAAAGAGATGGAGAGAGTGAGAGAGATATGAAGTGATGAGGAGAGTGAGAGGGTATTGGACATGGACAAAGAGAATGAGAAATATGGAGAGAGAGATAGGGGCAATAAGATGGAGAGAGAGAGAGAGGGTGGATAAGATAGAGAGAGTAAGAGAGAGATGGGGATAGGATAGAGAGATAGAGATAGTGTGAGAGAGAGAAGGGGATAAGATATAGAGTGGGAGAGAAAGAGAGAGAAGGAGATAGGATAGATAGGGAGATTAGGGGATAGAATGGAGAGAGAGAGAGAGAGAGAGAGAGAGAGTGTGTGTGTGTGTGTGTGTGAGAGAGAGAGAGGGATGCTTAGGGATTACTTAGAGAGAGATAACACTTAAGGATAACAAGTTAGATAGAGAGATAAAAATAACCATTTGACATGCATTTGAAATTTCTAGGCCTAGCTCAATGTTCAAATGTTTATATGAAAAAAATTTAAAAGTATATAGTCTGAACTATATAATATTTCAAGTCATTTAAATTTTTCAACTCATGGATTGCACTCTCAAAAGAAAGAAAAATAATAATAATAAATTATTTTTCTAAAATTCTTATGTCTTCCTCATCTCTAAATTTTGGTCAACCCTCATGTTGACCTCCAACTAGGCACCACATGTCAACATGTGATTTGCAGGATCTAGCACCTCACCACTACCCTATTAGCATATCCTCACCATGTGTCACCTCCTTGTGAGTTTTCAAGATTTACTCTTGACTTCACCTTAACCCAAGTGACCAAATGACTAACCACACTTTGCACCATTGCACCTCCATCTCATTAACCATGGTTTAAGTGTGCGATTAGGAGAAAGAGGTGACACATGGAGAGGATCTTCTGATAGGATAGTAGTGAGGTGGGAGATCTGGAAAAACAAATGCTAACATGTGGTGCCTAGTTGGAGGTCAATAGGAGGTTTGACCCAAATTCAAAGATGAGGGAAAGATATAAAATTCACAAAAATGATTTTTTATTATTATTTTTTCCTTCTTTTGAGCATGTAATTTATGAGTTGAAAATTTTAAATGACTTGAAATATTATATAGTTCAGACTATATACTTTTTTTTTTCCTTTATTTAAATATCTAAACATTGAGTTGGGCCTAGAAATTTCAAATGCATGTCAAAGGGGCATTTTTTATCCAAAATGTAAAGTGCAGTATACTATTCAAATTGGGAGAAGATGATCTTTCTGAATATGTAGTTAGAAAATGCACAGATATTCACCAATAAGAGATATAAGGAGATTTGTAAAAGGGTGGCATTCTTAGCAAAATGAGTGATTTTCATGATTGAGCATCAAATTTAGTTAGAGAGAAGAAATTGAAGTTTGTTGGCTCATATTCGGGGAAAAATATTTCTGTGAGCTTCATTTTGCTTCTAAAAGCCATTTGGTGGGTGTTTTAGCCCTTCTTTTAAAATCAAATCTAGCATCTCAATTAGTTGCATGTTTCCATCAATCTGGAGATTTTTTTCATGCATTCTATAGCAGCAAGGATAAGATCTAGTTTTTAGTTATAGAAAGAAGGTAGAGAAAGGTTTTGAATCAACAAGTGGAAGAGTTTCAAGTGGACAAATGGAAGCATCTAATTTGATCTGGGAATTCTTCTTGTCTTCTTAATCTCTTCTCTTCTCTTTCTCTAGGGTTGTTGATGGTTGGTTATTTCTAGACTATTGAGCAAAGCTCTAGTTGTGATCACACCATTCATACCAAGCATTTCTCTTGTAATGAAGAGTAGTAATGATATACAATGATAGTCTTAGTCTATTCAATTGTTTCTAGTTGTTTTCATGCATCCTTTATGTATTATTTTCAAAGAAATAAATAAAAGTGTAGCTACTAGTTTATCTATAGTCTAGTTCTTGTCTCATGTTTGTGATGTTTGTAATCTTTTGTGATTTGTGAACAAAGAGCACAAATCTCAGTTGCAATTTGTTTTAGGTTGTACTTTTGGCATGTTTTTCTTATGATTCAAGGAGTCATGCAAATGCTTGATTTGCCATAATAGGGCTGCATATTTCATGAAGGGATAGGTTGAGTATGAGAGTTAGAAATCATGTAGATGTTTGATTCACAAGGTGAATGGATGGATCTAGGATGTATCAATGACTTCCAAGGATTTGTGTTAATGATTTGTGGAATTTCCCAATAGATAAGGCACTCATTAGCTACAAGATCTATGTGTTTTTTTGTTGATGTCTTGGTGATGTTGAAATCAATTATAATCAATATCCTTTCCCTTTTTGTTGAAGAATTGAAAAGATTTGCCTTCACTTCGCTTATCTAGTTCATAGGTCATATTACTAGCTATTTCATGTCTATGTTGTTTGCATAAGCATAGAAGATTTAGGGGTATTATCTACTTTATAAGATTCAATTGTATACTTTTGATATTGGTACCATATGAAAAATTTGAGGTTCACCCTCCTAGGTCTTGCTTGGCCTGAAGGAGTATAGCCTTAGAGTTGGTCCTAGTGTTTGAATGGGTATGTTGTAGATGGGAATTAGCTGCCCCTAGATTTATTCTATTCTCATCATTGGGTTTTTGAAACCTTACATTTTAAAACACAAAAAAATGTTGAGTCTATTAGGGAGTATTCAATCTAAAATGTGATTCAATAAGCTTGGAAGAAAGGCATGTGAAAAGTTTGCTACAGTAGCAGGATTGTTGGGAATAAAGTGTCTCTACCTTGGATAATTCCTACTCTTATTATTTGTTTTGCAAATGTATTTTTTGCAAATAATGTAATTAAGTGTGAGTGTACATGTCTATTTGCCATGTTGATGTGTCACTCCACTTGTATGTGTCAACATCTTGAATTGTGTGTAAGGAGATCATGGTTGAAATGGTTATAATGAATTCTTATGATGCGTAAGAGCTATCTCTAGAAGATTTGATGATGGGTGAAGATGTGAAGACATGTGGCAATTGATCATTGAGTATTGTACACTTGAGTCTCAAACTCACTCGTATGATATAAGCTTTTTTTTAGGGTTGTAGATTGGACAGTGAGAAAGTGTATTGTTGGTATGGCATGTTGCTACTAGTTTTGGTCTTCTGTGTCATTGTTCTCCTAAAAGAACTTGCATTGCAAGTGTTTTTTCACCTTTTGTATTAAAGATAATACATTGTGTAGGTTTTGGAGGGGTGGAGTTGTTTTACCTAAAGTTTTTTCCCCATCGGCATATCTTTGTGTTTATGTGTTTCCTTTCTCTATTTTTTTCTGTATCCATGGTTGACTGCAATATTATGAATTTTCATAATAGTTCCCTTAAGGATTTAGTGTAAGAAGTTGTTTCCACACCTAAGTTTCCTTACAAGGGTTGTATGGTTTTTTCCTTCTTTTTCTTGAAGATTCATGTCTCCCAGTAATGTTTTATTCATTTACAGTAGTAGCTTTGAGGGTTGAGTGTAAATTGTGTTGTTACTAAGAGAGTTCATCTTCAATCAATTCAGTCAGGTTTTGTTTCAAAGTGTTGTCAAAATTCATAGTCAAGAATGAAAACAAGGGTTTTTTCTCTTTTCCAAGTTTTTAAATCTCCAAGAGTGGTTTGATGATTTGCATATTTCTCCTACTATTAAAAGTATGGTTCAAATTTGTCGAGTGAAAAATTATTTCTTATTCTCATAAGCATGAGTGGAGACTTTATATCTATGTACTAGTTTTCATAGTTGATTTCATATTAAATTTTTTGAAGGACTTTTAGTTTGCATGGGCAGATATGAAGCTTTTAATAGTGGTTCTTGGAAAAGAAGTTAACAGTTCTTGATTTATAGTTTTTAGCATTGTATGCAATCTACTACTATAAGAAATTAGAATTTCAAGAAGTGAATCACAATAGTGATCTGATTTTTCCTCTTCAAGGAGGTGGTTGCTCTACATGGTTTTTTGAATGGTGTGAAGAAGTGAAGTTTGCGACCGTGTCAAATCAGCAGATGGAAGTTTAGCATCAACACTTAAGGTATTTTTATTTTCATGATTTTTCTTTTCATGAAAGTCAAGTATTAAAAATTAGTGCCTTTATTTGGTGACTTTTAGCACTAGGAGAAAGAGGTAGAAGTTTTAATTTCAAAATGGAATCATATCTGAGATCTAAAGTTAGTTTACCAAGTTATGAAACTATGGTTGAGAATATTGCTATATTGAAAAAAGAAATCCACAATAAGATTGTCAATTTTATAAGGAATATAGTAGGAAGTATCCAAGGTCTAAGAGATGATCAAATTTATTAAGGTTCAAATCAACACTCATAGAGTTGCATGTGTCTTTAAGACCTGAGGAATCTTACTAGTTTGTTGTTTTCCTAGGTGTCTTTATGCCTAATTCAGTTAACTTGCCAACACATTTGAGATTACAAAAGATTTTTCATCTTGTAGATCTTTTCAAGAAATTTGAGAGTGATCTAAGTAGAAATGAATTATGTATTGAATCCTCTAGTAGAAAAAATGAATGTGTTGAAAGTAACAATGAAGATATAAGTGAATCCATAGATAATGATAATTTCTCTTCCAAGTGTGAAGAGATGGATTCTAGATCTAGTGAATCAGAAGATTTTAGTCAGCAAGATGAAGATGGATACATGACTAAAATGAATCTTGTGACAATATGTATGAGAATAAATAAAGTTCTAACAGCAGTATGGATAACTTTTCTTTTGATGAAAATGAAAACCAAACACCTAGTGAAGAGGTATTGTACAAAGAAGAGGTAATATGTTGTAGTAATGATTCTAATTTTACAAACTGTTATACTAATGGTACTACTTCTATAAGTTTTTAGATCAGCCAAATTATGATCTCAGCCATGAAGAATAGAATTGTGATGAGGTCTTGTTGAGTGTTGATGAAATTTAATAACTATTGTCCCATGATCTTGAAAGGTATGCAAATGTTTCTCCAGATGCTCATGTTGTCCCTCATTATGTTTTTTCTCAAGATGAAGTCCTTTCCCCAAAGTTTGATATTGAAAGTGACATAAAATCATAACATACTTTCTCAAGTTTTGGAGGTGTATATAATAATGGATCAAGTGTCAATACACATGATGACCTATCTTATGTGGAGGATACCATTAGGGAGAAATTTCATATTGATTTAGATTCATATTATGCTGATAATACTAAAGTTGTTTTTTATTGTTCATATGACAAATAGGAAAAGGCCAAAAGTTGTAAATATGATTCTAAGTTTTCCTTATGTGTTGATGAATCTTGTAATGATGAGTGCAAAGTTCACTATAATGAGTTTTTTGATGAAGATTTTGATCAGCATGTTTTATGTTAGCACTTTCATGATAGTTTTTCAAAATTGGGTGACTAATCAATTATTTAAGTTTGAAAGAATTTCAATATGTGATAAATTTGGTCAAATGAGTAATAAGACTAAAAAGGATGAGAAATCAGATTTTATATGTTCTTTGCACCCAGTTGCACAAGGTGAGTTGCAAGTTCTTAACACACGCAACTTTTTGAATCAAGTAAAATATGAAGCCTTCATGTTTCCAATTGATAGCATACATTAGTCATATATGGATGATGGTTTTCAATTTGATGTTAGTTTATATGAGCACACTAATTCATTTTCTCATAGTTAGCATGATGTAGAAGTAATTTCCAATCGATATATGCACTATGAGAGTGAAGGAAATTATTATTTTTTACCAAATGAGTTGTTTTAGAATGTTAATCTGATTAGTGAAACTGATGAGAATGATATTTTCTGCTTAAATCATGAAAATGGAGATAAAAATTAGATATATGATAGACATAAGAATTTTTGTTGAGTTCTGGTAGGTCGAGGCCATCATTTGTACAGTTTAGGAGTAGTTTTCCTTGCTTTCAATAAGATGTTTGAGAGATTTTTTGGAGTGGTCTTCTTCTTCCATAGATCTAAATCCTTTCCATGTCCACAAGGGACATACATACCAAAATAGAGCCACTGATGGGACTCAAAAGTGCAATCCCATTTTGAGTACCATTCTAAACTTGAGTCAAATTGACCCCTATAAGTGCATTTAATGCATGTGTACCCAATTGTCTTTGTGAGGCCTATGAGGTGGTTTATGTTTTTAACACATTACATTCAATATTTCCATGCATCCTATGATGATAAATTACCATTTTAATTCATTCTATGAAGTTTCATTTTGAGCATTGTTTAAAACTGCATGTTTGCCTAAGTGCCAAATAGTGATAGGAAGCCTAGTTTACAATTGAATATCTTGCACCCAACTATGTTTCATGACTCACCATTTTGGGAGAATTTATTATGCATATCAAAAAACCTATGTTTCATTTTTTAGTCATTTTGATATGTTTTGACTAGGTTTTGAATCCCTCAAAGTTGGTTGTTTACTATTGTCATGTTGATGTAAATTGTTTAGATTTTTGGGAGGCCCTATTTGACCAGTTATAACTTTGACCCAGTTGACCAAAATCGGAAAATTCCTTTTGCATTGCATTCTAGAGATTAGAAATTTCTATATTTCAATTTTGAGCCTATGAAAAATCCGTTTGTCTAGTTTTTAAATGTGATTCCAAGTACAATTTGTAAAGTTTTATTGGTGTCATAAAGTGTAGACTGATCGGTACCCCTGTTTGGGATGTCATAATTTTGAATCCATGATAGATGAAACCAAATGGATTGTACCACTATTTTCTATTCTAAAAATTCTTTAATTTTGCTAGTTTTCAAATCTTGATGAATCTGTCTACACATTTTGCTAGGTCCTTTCTGTTTGTAAAAATCAATATCTTGCCAATGTTCCCAGTTCTCCAAATACAAGTACCCAACTTTGACCGCTCACCAAATTCTCCTAGTTATTTTTCATGAGCCCAAATTGGAGATTCACATTCTCCTCATGACAGTGACCTAGTGTCCCAATTTTTGTGCCCTTAAGTGTCACTTTGACCAATTTCCTAAGCCAAAACCAAATGCATTTTCTTATTTTCTGACATGTTTGCTTGCAGGCAATTTCATGAAGGTAACTTTGACTGTGGATATCTTTTGATTGAGTGATCATCATGAGGCAAAATTTTGAAGAGTGAAAGAATGTAGAACAAAGAATTAGCATGTTAGATCTTAGGGCCCAGTTGTTGCTTTTGATCAGTTTTTAAGGCCAATATTAGAGCCTTCCTCTCAAAAAGTTACAATTTGCAAAAAGGGGTAAAATGTGTTTTTAAGTGATCAATTAGTTATAGAGCTTGATTCCAAGTAGTAAAATGAATTCAACTAATCAGTTTGAAGGGTAATGCATTTTAGTTTTTTATTAAAATTAGCTAGACCCACTTTAGGGCTCGACTAGCTCCATTAGATTGATAAGGGATCATGGAATTTTCAAGATGACTAAAAGGGATTTTTATGTTTTGAAATTTGGAAACCTAAAGGTAGTAATAATGGTATGTTTCAAATCATGAGGATGGGTTTTTTTCTGGCCAAGCATGGAGGGCATTTCTAATACGCATATCATTATCTAAAAATCAAATGGTACCTTTTGAAATGTTTTGTTAGCCCTTTGAAATGCATTGGTGTAGAAGAGATTCAATTGTCAATTGACTTGA
Organism: Cupressus sempervirens; assembly: GCA_028749045.1. NCBI lineage: Eukaryota > Viridiplantae > Streptophyta > Pinopsida > Cupressales > Cupressaceae > Cupressus > Cupressus sempervirens. Next base: position 555,216,334 of record CM053792.1, read on the forward strand.
ATTATGATGATTCAATTGTTAAAGGGTTAAAATGGATATGAGTAGACAATACTTATTTTATTGATGTAAAATGATGACACCCAATATCATTCTTCAAATAACCAAGACCAAAGTAATGGAATACATTCAAATTTTTGAAGTTAAATTGTCATTTTGGTGTATATATTTATGAATGGAGTGTTATCTTAAAATTATTTTATTTTTTAGTGACAACATGCACCCATCGTAATCTTCAAGGTTTTTATTTTCCCATTCATCTAGCTTTCATGGCTTCTACAGTTGCTCCTCAATTCCTTTAACAAAATTGTAAATTATCAACTGTTTAGCATCATCTACAAAAATACTTATCCCAAGAATTTGATATTTACCAACTCTAACCATATCTGGGTGTTATCCTACATGGAAATTTGTGAAGCATGTGATTTACCCTATGTCCATGTTGCACAAGCAACCATTAAATCTCTCACTCACTATTGATCTCAAATTGGTTCTGACTAGTGAGTGTCTTTACACTTAAGTCATTTACTTAGTTCATGTCAGACAAGTAGTATATGCTAAGAACAACATGTATAAGATAGAGCATGTCAATTCCATAGTGAGTGTCAAGTCACTCATGTGCCGAGTCACTCAAGTGTTGAGTAGACAGTGTATGTTGAGTGATTCAAGAGTCGAGTAAGCAGTGCATGTCGAGTCATTTAGATGCCGAGTCATAGTATAGAAATTAGTATATGCTAAGCATTAGAGACTTATGATGTTGAGTAACATAGTTTTGTCATAGTTGTTTGTATTGGCACAAACTACTATGTAAACCATTTTTTAGCCGACTTACAAATTGAATTATGATATTTTGGTGATAAGGATAAATCTGTTGGAATTCCTATGAAGTATATGCATCTAATCAGGTAAAGGGAAGGTTTAAGTGGCAAAATGGATGAATCATAGTCATTGATTCATACCTAACCCTAATTCTCCTAGGTCTTCTTAAGGAAAAAAGGAAACCCTAAACTTCAAGAGTGCATGAAAAGGAATGAATGAATGATCTAGAGAGCTTTACATGTGCAAATTAGGACATTCATGGTGACCAAGGTATTATGATCTAAAATTGCATTGTAGAATCAATTAAAGGAGAACAGAGGAAGAAAATAGTGAATAGTAGAGAGACATCTGATCAATAAGGATCAAGAATACATCAATTTAGAGGTGATCTATCATCAGGAAAAAAATTGCTAACTGTAGGATCAATGTTGAGACATTTTAATAGGTGGATCAGTTAAATCTCCTAACAGAGTAGTCCTAATAGGCTATATTGAAATACTCTAACAAGGTGCTTACATTATTGTGAGTTAAAGTCCTTTAATAAGGCACACTTTTAATAAGGTGTTGAAATTGTTTAGTAGGTTAAGACCTACCAATCTTTGTAAACCTTTAATAGGGCAGACCTTTCATAGGGTAGATCATGTCTCATGATCAAACATTGTAACCTTCATTGCATATAGTTTATTACTATAGTAGTGAAGATTTGTGGATGTCATCCCCACCCCAGTTTTACCTTTTCATTGTAATTCCAACAATTGGCATTAGACCTTTTCCCTCTAGAAGAGAAGCTTTTTTACTTTGAGGGAAGATTTTGAAAATGGAAGTCTACAATTTGGAAAAGATCATTTAGAATTAGAGAATTGAAATACAACTCATTCTACATCAACTAAATGAAGTAAGAGAATACTTAAAGAAATCTTTAAAGAGAAGGAAGGAAATTGCTATTGAGGAGAATGAAACACAATATAGAGAGATAGACACTACTAATCTATTTGCTAATGGAGAATCCAATGAATTTGATGCAGAAATTGTAGATCTAATGGAAAATAATAGAGCCCAAGCTGAGGAAATCAGAAATCTCAAGTTAGAGCAAGAATCATAAGCTATACTACTATGTGAGCTGACTAAATAGAAAAAGAAAGCTATAGAAGATCAAGCCATGATTGAAGTTGACAAAAGAGTTTTGACTAGTAGACTAGAAGAGAAATCATCAGAGGTAACAAGGATTGCTAACATGCAATTGGATACTTTGGGTCAAATGATGAATGCTAAATAAGAATTGAATGTTAAGGACATTGAGATTATAAAATTGAAGTTTCAAAATGAGTAATTGAATAATGACCCAAAAAGGAAAAGGTAATTTTCTAAAAGTTTTAATAAACCTAGTGAAGTCATCAAATACTTTGAGCAATTATTGAGATCCCCTAGATCCAACAATGATACATCTAGACTGGGATACACAAGTACTGAAGGAGAGTCATCCAAAAGTGCTAAAGAAAGGAGTAAAAAAGGTAATAATTCCAAACCTACTTGTCATAAATGTGGTAAGAAAGGACACACAAAAAATATATGTAGGAGCAAGACTGTGAATTGGAATATTTAAGCAAAAGAGCATGGATTACTATCATAAGTACAATAAACAAGGTCATCAAGCACATGAATGCAAAAATAACCATGCACACTCAAAGATTTGAAGGATATTGTTATGACTATCAGACGTATGGATATAGAGCTTTTAAGTGTAGATCCAAACCCATGTGGTCATTAAATAGGCAAACAAAGGTAAAGAACAATGGAAACTCTTATAACTGGGATTATAAAAAAAGGTATAGTTGTCATTATTGTCAGGAGTAAGGACATGTTCTTGAGAATTTTATTAGAACACACTTTAGAAGTGACTACAAAAGGTGGTTGAGTCAAACCACATGTTCTAGTTGTTTGAAGATTGGTCACATCAGTCGATATTGTCCAACAAGGTCAAAGGCACCAAGTTGTGAGTTCAATAAAGACAAAGGTAAGGTAGATATTGAAAATATCAAAACTGAAATGAACAAGATATGGAAGAAAAAAGAGGATTGTAGCACATCAAGTAGAGAAGGGATCACTTCACCTAATGGGTCATTTGATCACACCTCATCAAACTAAGCAATCAAGAGGTATGTGGGACTAATATTCAAAAGCTATATCATACATCAATTCAAAAGTATTTAGTTTTGAAAAGATTACAAAAGCATGAATAAAAATGCAAGGTGTTATTTGGTATCAAAGAAAAATCTTTAAGTTTTTCATGTTACTGCCAAGTGTGAAAAGTTTCATATGATTGCCAAGTGAAATGCAAGAGGATGTCAAGCTAACAAACTAGATAGTTGTTGTGATATTTTTATTAGGATTTAACTATGTGATTTTTGAGTCAAACTCATTGGATAGTTGTTGTCGAGCTTGTAATGGTTGCTAAATGAATGAAAAGACTAGTGGATGTCGAGTGACCTAGAAATTAGTTGATGTTGAGCTTACAAATGTGTAAGGACTCAGTATTAATTGCAATATTTCAAAGGGGTATTTGATCAATTTCTACTAATTTAACATCATTCAAAATTGAGAGAGAGAAAGGAGATCTAAAGATGATTAAGAAATTCCATCTAAAGCATTTTTAGGAGATTTGAATAGCTATTCAACATCATATCATCAAATTTTGCAAGGTATTTATCATGAATCGAGCTACACTATTTCTAATTTTGTAAACCCTAGTTTTGTAAAATGGCATCTAATTCTTCAAAGGTAAAAGGTGTGGAGGGAAAAGAGGTTTTGAATGTTTAGTTCATTAGAAATGAGGTAAAACAACCTATTTTCAAAGCCATACCAAACATAGCATACAAATAAGATCCCTCTAATGTGTTATCTATGATACTACCACAAGTTTTGATGATTCAGTATGTTAGAAAATGTTATAATTGTAAGATTGATAGCATTGGTGACATGGAAATCAAAGAATCATATGATAACCAATGTGATAACTATATATTAAGGGAAGAATTCAAGATCATAGAAAAGAAAGGGTTAACTTGTGCCCTAGATTTCCCTAACATTTTCAAAACTGAATGGATCAAGATTGTTTTAAGTAGAATTCATGATAGTTCACTATGGTTAGATAATGGCCAATCAAAATATCAAAGAGAATAATCCATCGGGTAACAAGGTATCCAACCCTAGATCAGCCAAAGACTATGAGAAGTGAATCCAAAGAAGTTATTGAAAAGAACACAGGGGTTGTGTGGAATAAGAGGTGAATGACTGTAAACACAATCACAAATCCAAAAATAGATTTTGCAGTAAGGGTAATTAAATTGAATTTTTATCAATCAAGTAGATTGAATAGTGTACTTTGTATTATAGTGGATATGGGTTACAAGATTTTGAAGAAGGATCATGCATATGATCTTGTTGAGTTGCAGGTACAATAATTGATTGAAAACCTAGGAGCAATAAGGAAAACAAAGAGTGCTCAGTATAAATTCAGATCTATTGTGATACATATCTTCTTTTATGTTCAGAACACATTTCCTATATTTGGTATTATTGCATGGAAGACTAATAGGTCTGTCGCGGTTCAAATAGGAGAGTTCATTGAACAATTAGGTGAAAATTTTGAGTCAGTAATGACTAGTTATTATGAAGACTCAAACAATCCATAAAGAAGAGATTAAGGATTCCAATGTCATTAGTGGAAAAACATTATGATGATTTTTGTTTCCTAGTTGATGTTGTTACACATTTTTTGAAGAAGCAACCCCAAGAGTAACATGGTTGAGGCCATTAGGCTATTAAATTAATGTAGATGAGGCCTTTGCAGCTATAATAGCATTACTTATAGAAAAAATAGACAAAGATGCCAAAGCATTTGGTAACTATGAGATGGCCAAGTCTAAGATTACTATGGTGTTAAACACTACATATATCATCAAAAAGAAGGAGAAACTAGTAAAGAAATTGAAAGCAAAATTTGTAAAAAATGTCAAGTAGGAAGAGGATAAAGAGGAAGAGGATGAAGAGGAAGAAGACACTCAGATTCAAGCACTACTTGCATTAACACAAGGAAAGGGTGAAGATCAGTAAGAGGAAGAAACATAAACTACAGAAGGTATTGAGGAAGAAGAAGCCAAGGAAGCACCTATTCCTACTAATTAGAAGAACAGAAAGTCTAAGGCACAAATAGTGACAAGTCCCAAGAAGGTTGGTAAACCAAGCTAGCCCAAACCTACAGCACCTACCACAAGGGTTGGTGCACGTGTTACTACACAAAAGGCTAAAGAGAAAACAAAGCCTATAGAGTAGGAAGGTGGAGCATAGAAAAGACCAAGGAGAAAATACATTGCCTTGGCTAAATCTAATGAGGAAAGAATAGAATCGGATACAATAGCCAATTCCAAGTGGTGAGTCATAATCCATCTTCAAATCTAGATAACCTATGTGAGAATGTTAGAAATAATGAAAATTTATTAGGATTTTCTAACATTGATTTTTAAAATCTTGAAAATTTTGAAAATAATCAAGTGGAGGAGGCAATATATGACATGATGGCTACTTTCAAGAAAGCTCCTCTAGAGATTGCCAACTTCATACCTAAAAGCCTATATGAAAGAGTTAAGCAAAAATGGCACTATTGTTTAGATACTAAAAGGAAAATTAAAGAAATTACCCTCGCTCAAGTTATGCATGAACTTAGCAAGGCACAAATTGCTAAATCCATAAAGAAATATGATGTTAGATTTGTTCCTAAATATAGAGCCTTCAGCATATTATAGAATAACATTAAAGATGTTGTAAAGAAAACTACATAGATGTGGAAAGTTACATATGGTCTAGCTACAGTCAAAGCCGAAAAACAAGAGCCTATTGAGGTTAAAGATGATGAAGATGTTGACAATAATGAAGGCACAGTTGAGGGAGGTATTGAAATGAATAAGAGCATGGGGGAGCAAGCAAAGAATAGCAAGCACAACAAGCAAGTAGAAGAGTATTAGTTAAGGCACATCTAATTAGCAAGAGTAACATTTTGAGAATTGAACTAGATCTAACAACTCGGGGGGAGTTATTAGATTTTGAGGTATAAGTTGTTACAAAAATTTGATATTTTGAAATTTTGTATAGAAGCCAAAAAAGAATTATTTTATGTTCATAAGAATAAAAGAATTAATGCATGACCAAGTTTATTTGACAACCATGTCAAAGGAAGAGATTGGTGATCTCATATTGGTTTTGACTAGTGAGTGTCTATACACTTAACTCATTTACTTAGTTCATGTCAAACAAGTAGTATATGTCAAGCACAACATATATAAGATAGAGCATGCCAAGCCCATAGTGAGTGTCAAGTCACTCATATGCCAAGTCACTCAAGTGCCAAGTAGACAATGTATGCTGAGTGATTCAAGAGCCAAGTAAATAGTGCATACCAAGTCATTCAGATGTTGAGTCATAGTATAGAAATTAGAATATGTCAAGCATTAGAGACTTCAAATGCCGAGTAACATCATTTTTCATAGTTGTTTATATTGGCACAAACTACTATGTAAACCATTTTTTAGCTAACTTATAGATTGATTTATGATATTTTGGTGATAAGGATGAATCTTAAGTTGGAATCCCTATGAAGTACATGCATCCAATGAGGAAAAGGGAAGGTTTAAGTGGAAAAATGGATGAATCATAGCCGCTGACTCATACCTAACCCTAAGTCACCTAGGTCTTCTTAAGGAAGGAAAACCCTAAACTTCAAGAGAGCGTGAAAAGGAATGAATAAATGATCAAGATATTTTTTCATGCACAAACTAGGACATTCATAGTGACCAAGGTATTATGATCTAAAATTACATTGTAGAATCAATTAAAGGAGAATAGAGGAAAGAAATAGTGAATAGTAGAGAGACATCTGATCAAGAAGAATCAAGAATGCATCAGTTTAGAGGTAATCTATCATCAAGAAATAAATTTTTAACCATAGGATCAATGTTGAGACATTCTAATAGTTGAATCAGTTAAATCTCTTAACAAAGTAGTCCTAACATTCTGTATTGAAATCTTCTGTCAAGGTGCTTACTTTATTGTGAGTTAAAGACCTTTAACAAGGTACACTTTTAATAGGGTGTTGAAATCCTTTAATAGAGTAAGACCTAATAATCTTTGTAAGCCTTTAATAGGGAAAACCTTTCACAAGGTAGATCATGTCTCATGATCAAACATTGTAACCTTCATTTGATACACTTTATTACTATAGTAGTCAAGATTTGTGGGTGTCATCGCCACCCCAATTTAACTTTCTCATTGGAGGGTTTTTGGGTAATTATATCTGGTGTCATATATGTGTGAACACTTACTTATTTACATACTTTAGATGTACATGATTTACATGGTATTTTAGTTTACTTATCAAATGTATGAGATGGATGTGTGGTGAATGTTTTATGGGTCAAAGTTTAAAGCACTGATTTGCACCCGCCTGCCCCTCCCCCCCTGCCCTGCCCCGCCCCCCACTCAAAAATTTTCCTTTCCTATTGTAGTTCCAATAGCTAACATCCACTATGGAAGAAGGTGTGGAAAGGATTGCACTCAAAATATTTAGTACATGGATGTGGAGATGCTAAAACTTGTAGCAACATCCTTTATTCATCGCTGATCCCAAAACTAGGGAATGTGAAGTAGGTATAGTCAGCAAGAGAAGTTGAATTGTGTGGGGATCACAAGTAAATATAGAAAGAAGACAAAAAGGAAGAGGGGGATTCTTCACACCACAAGAAGAAGGCCCAATCTAGTAGCCATGGTAGCATATTAAGAAGGAAAAGTGGGAAGATGCCAATGTTGGCATTCAATGGAAATTCCAAAGGAAGACACCTAGGCAACAAGCACTTGGATGCTCCTCACTGATGGTAGGAAACATATTTGAAAATGTTGTAGCTCATAGACCAAATGGTAGAGTGTGCAAAAATACCTCATATTTCTTTATCCCACATTTTGCAGGGAATACTTAATTTTAATGTTTAAATGACCAAATGCACACTCTCTTAGTGTCTAAAAAGATAACACATCTTTTGAGGAAAGATCATGTGGTGGGTCCTAGATGACCAGCTTGAAGTAGCATAATAAGTTTTGACCAAAAATGCAAGCTAGAACCATAGGGAAAGTGCCATGTGGCATCAAGTCATGTACTCACAATGAAAACTATGTAGTTAGTGGAAATAGCTCTGATGGCACAAAAATGTTAGTTAACCATTGATCATGCAATCAGAACATCAAATGATAGTTTGAGAAAATTTCCTTGACCATGCAAAAAAGATTCTTTCTCCTAGTCACATGCTAAAACCATCGTTAAGCAGATGGCGGTGTGATAGTGTGAAGTATGGTTAGTCGCCCGATCGCTTGAGTTAAGGTGAAGTCAAGAATTAAGCATGTGAACTTGTTGGTCTGATTTTTCATATTGCAAAAATTTTAGAAAATTTTTGGTGAAAAATCATTTAAGTCTTCGTGTCTTGCAAATTAGGGTTTTGTTCCTTGTATTTTTCAAACCCTTAGATTACCCTAGTTCATGTCGCAATCTCTGTGTTGTTTAAATTTTATCAATTTCTCAAAGTTGGTCATCAGAGCAATCAGTTGAAAAACCCTAAATGCCTTATTAAAGTTTACCTTAGCCTTGAAAATCCTCAAAAATATTTTTCTTTAAAAATGCTCTTAAGGTTTATTACTTTTACCCCAAGGAAGGGCTTGCACAAGCATGAATTCATTATAATTTTGTCTAAACCTTACGTGGTCGTGCTTGGCCTGCAAATTGCTTGACCATTCTATTAAGAAATACCTGTGATGATACAAAGTTTTATAATCATTAATCTTGTTCAGATCAATAGGTATTGCATTCCCACAATTTTGAGATGCAAGGTTTTTAAATAATGCAGGCATGTGACTTGGTGACACGTAGCCCTTGCCTTTTTAAGTTTTAGTGAACTGTAAAGTTTGTAGGGAGTCATAAGTTGTCAAAAACTTTTGTAGGTTTGTCAGTACTTTTCGTGCACGTTTTGGATTTGTTGCGATGTCATTGGTTGAATTAATAACAAAGATAAATAATGCAAGGAAGCATCAATGGGACAAGTGGCACAATCTAACAACATGGGCCTATCATTCCCAAGGGTGATGATTGAGATGTCTTCTGTAGCAAGTGTTAGATGAGTTGGAATGCATGGAAATATTTTATTCATTACTTCAGCCAATTTGGTATTTAAGATGCCTGATTCTATAACCATTGATCTATCAAATATCAAAGGCCAGTGCATGTCCACATTTTGAAGCTGCACGAGAGATAAATAATGTGGGCAAGTGATTTTTTGACATATGGCAAGGTGGGGTTAGGAATCTCTAACTATATGTTGTGGTGTGCCACACTGTAAATCGATTGTTGATATGTAATGCCAGATGTGCCACTAAAGAAGTTTGTCTACCAAATGGAAGTGAAGCCTTATTAGCCATAGATCTTTCAAAGATCGAGGGTTAATGCAATCCTACATTATGAAGTTACTAGTTCAATAAGGAATGTGGGTATTCACCTTTGCGACATGTGTCACAGTGGGGCCAAATTATGGAGGAATGCTGAGTCATGCCATGTGGTCTACAACTTATGCTTAGCTGGAAGTACTTATGCTATGGGCGCAAAAACCTCAAAAATTAATGTTGTAGTTAGGTGGGTCAAAGCACAAGGGTTGAGAAGAGTCATTTCATTGGCCCAAGTAGATGAAGTGACCATAAAATGCAAAAATTTTCTTACACCGTTGATCTTGTCTTGATCAATGAAGGGCGCTTGCCCGTATTGAGAACTTGAATGAAGTTTAAATAAAGCGGGTATGCACCATGCGGACATGTGTCAATGGTGATGTCATTATTCCCATCTTGGAAGGATTAAAGGATATAAGCAGTGTCATTGTTGATCTTTTGAAGATCAACGGCTTGCGCAATCTCGCAATATAGAGATACTCTTTCAATAAGGAAAGTGGGAATGCACCAGCTTGACATGTGGTAAGAATGACATTCAGTACTCATTCGCTTAGAATTTTATATGGTAATTTCTTGCATGGAGGTTTTCAAAAGGCACAGACTCACATGGAGACTTCCTATTGGTTAGAATGGCTGATTGGGCCTTAGTCAACTGTAAATTTGTGTAGTCATTGATTTTGTCTTGATCAATGATTGGCGCTTACCCGCTATTTTAAGATGCAATAAATTTAAGGAATACGGGTAAGTGATAATGTGACATGTGGCCCCACTCCTAAGGATATAAATCTTATTTCTTTTTTGAATTAAAGTCATCTAATCTGGTGAAATCGACGGATGTGATTTGAAATTCTGATGCAACTTGAGGAAAAATGGCTACTAGAAGTTAATTTGGTTTAGAGCTCGTTCATGTGATTTCAATGCTTGAATATAATTCATGATCTTGCCATTTATTGAACCACCAAATTGCAAAAAGCTATCAAAATATAGAAAATTTTCAGAGCTAGGGCATAGAATTTCATAGAGAAATTTGGCGAATTGTAGCACAAATTTTCACAGAGCAAAGCAAAGTTTTGCAAGTAAGTACTTTCAAATCTCCTGAGTAGTAAGAATTTGGTGAGATAGATTTTTTTTTAAATCTCAAAATGCCTCCACATAAAGAATTTACTGGAAAAATTGATTATCTAAAGTGCTCTGTGAATGATTACTTTTTGGAACAATTTCCTTTATTTGTACATGAAATAACAAAGGGGAGGGAGTTGATTCATAAACACCCTAGGGTAGCCGTAGCAGAGGGTTTTTATGACAAGGCTAACTAGGTACAAGATGCCTAGGTCTCCATGTGAGGTCTAGAGTTGTTTAGAAAATGATTTTCAAAGCAAAAACTGGACACTCCTATGAGCAATGTATGGGAGTTTGACATTGGTAAATTATTAGTCCCCATAGTTTTCTTTGATAGTGATTTGTTCATGGATTTGGCCAAGAAATATGATCCAATTACGAGGTGGGTAAAGAACCATGCTGGAGTAAATATTGTTAGGGTTTGCCCTAAATTAATTAGAGAGGTTTTCAATCTTAACCTTAACCATGTTATGCATGAAACTATTGATATGGATGATTTTCAAGCAAGATACGATGCATAGAGGGTTTACCTAAGAATAGGGCCACTGCAGGAGCATGTTGCTAAAATTGGTACTTTGCTTGCAATTACAGCCAACACCCTTGAACCATTACTAAGGAGGCATTTCAATCACAGGGCTCAGGCACTGTATTTTTCTCTTTGCAAGATTTTTTGAATGGATGAAGTTGAGCAAATCCCACGCTCATTTTTTCTCATAATGGCTAAAACTCTTCAATTTGGGATGAGCACTATTCTAAATTTTGCTACTTTCCTTGTAAAGGAGATTCACAATGGTTTGGTGGGGATAGCATGGGGAAAAGTGGATAAACCTTTCTATTTGTATTCCTTACTCATGTAAGTATGTTTGTATAAGGGAATTACCTTTTTCTCCAAGGAAATGGAATTGGAAATGACTAGGGATGGAGAAAGGAATCCAGTATAGTTGTGGATTGTGGATATGACCTTAGAAAATATAGATGCCAGTTATGTGAAGTTTGACAGATACTTTGCATCAAAGCTTAGGTTACTCTTGAGAGGAGATAGCCCTAGGATTCCACAACCACTACTAGAATTGGTCAGACCCAAGGACCACGCAAAAGGGCTATTGGTTAGTCATAATTGGGGGGATATAATCCCTTAAAATATTTCAACAATAATAAGAGTATATGGCTTTTTGGGAAAGCCTCATGTTCTACCTTTCCATGTGCCTTTGAAAATAGGGATAGTAGAATTGTTATGGTAGATAGGCACTGTTGATGAAATAGATCTACCAAAGAAGGGTACATTCTTTGCAATTGTTACTGTAGTGCATGATTTTGTTTTTGTGAAGAAAGGATGGAAGCATATCAACTTATTCTTGGATAGATACAACATGGTAGAGTCTCATGCTAGATTTATTGATCCTGAAGGTTTCTATGATCTCTTAACAGAGAGGACAAAGGCTGCTCATATGGTACACTAGGTATACTATCTTGAGGATGTTATTAGGAATATTTTTTCTTTACAAGAGCAAGAATTTAGAAAAGAAAATTGGATAGTATTCAGTAAGACTTTAGAATTCATTAATGCTTTTGACTCTAGTTATGACCCGTTGAAAGATCAGAAATATTGGGGAGCCAAAATTCAAGCATTAATGAATAATTTTTCTATAATAATCCAAACCATGAATGAGAAGAAAGCCATATATGTTGAGGCATATCTAGACAAGGTTGTAAAGGTACAAAGAAGGATAAGTAGCAAAAATGTGGTGGCTCTTGGCCAGTATACTTTGCAGAGAAGGGCAAGTTATGTGATGGTTCAAAGTGTGCAATAGGCACCCCTTCATCAGAGGCCAATACCAGAAAGTTCATATGCAGCCAGTGCTCCAAAAAGGCAAAAACTAGAGTAGGGTTCTTCTTCTTCTAGAGTAGAACAATACTCCCCAAGCCAGTCCCTAATCTAGATCGATGATGAAGCATCTTTAAGGGAGTAGCTTAGACAAATGGGTGGAGAAGGGGATGTAATTGTTACTTCTACAGACTTGGAGATTGGAGAACCTCCTCCACCTTCCTTGGATTTAACTGTTGTTGATTACCAAGGTAAGTAAATTGACCCTATAGTTGCCTAAGCCTCTGAGAGTTTTATTAATGATGAGAATTTTGTGAAGTCTAGACCATTTGCACAATTTTTGTGGAGGCTAAACATAGGCAATTTTGAGAAAACTTGTGAAAAAATAAAGGCAAAACAACCTCGTAAATCAGATTCTACTATTAAAGAGGAGGTAAAGTCTAAATTTTTGAATGATTTTGTTCAATTTACACCTAAGGTTGGAAGGCAATTAGTTAAACAATTAGGAGTCCTTATATTACCAGAATGGTATATAGTGAATGCCATAGTTTTTGATTCGGTAAGAAAATAAAAGGATGTCCAATTTAAAATCGAGGAAGAGGTACTACAAGCTCATAGAAGAGTCAAGTTCAGTGATGACCACCAAGCTCTTGTAATTTGGTCTATTGAGAAAAGGGATAAGACCAGGATGCAAGAAATTTCTACTGCAGAGAATACTGGTGCATTGACAGTATTTAGGGCTGGTGAGGTTGGTAGTAAACAAATAATTGGAATGGCCTCAGAAATGTTGAAATTTGGTAGTGTTGTATTTGGTCAGGAAGAAGAAAGATTTTCCCAACTCAATGCTAGGTATGAAGAAGTTTTGAAAGCATATGAGGAGAGGGGTATGCAGATACAGTCATTGGAAAAAAAAGTATCTCAAATGTAAAGGTACTTGGGAAGAGAAAAGTACAAGAATCTAGTAGACCTAGAATTGCATATCCTCCAAGGCCACCTGTTGAACCTTTTAAATCAACTCCAATTGTTGAGGTAATAGATACCCCAGAAAGGCCATAGTTCTATATTGTAAAGGATCTTGAAGAGGAGAAAAATAAGTTATATGCAATGCATGTAGAACTTAATAATAAAAATGAAGAGAAATTGAGGCAGGGTATCATGTATTTAATAAACAGGATAGAATGGCCCACATTTTTTGATCAATTAGTGAGGATTTCAGCTATTAGGGATGAATTGAAGCAAAATGAAGCTATTTTTAGACCCATTATATAGAAATGGACAGAGAGAAATGAAGATATCACTGCTATGTGTATATCTGTTATTCAGCTAACATATCATCAGATAGAAGAAATCTTTGACTTATTAAATAAGTTGCAGGGTTTTGATGATAAGCAAGATTCCTTCCAAAAAAGATTAACTATTTGTTTTTCCAAGTATTTTGTAGAAAATTTTGATTTATTCCATTGTGTTTTAAAAAAAATTGGTAAAATAAAAGAAAAGGAAGAATGGAAGAGGGAGCTAGATGAAGTCTTTTGTGAAAGAATAAATAAGGTTATAAATGAAATAGGCCATTTGTTATGGGCAAAGACAAATTAGGAGTTGGTAAAAGTATAGTTATTCTATAATATCATCAAAAAAGATTTTGTTGATATAGAAGCAGTTGCAAATTATTTAGTAACTGTACAAAGAGAAGTTCTAAATTTTGATTGGCCGGAGGACAATGCTTATAATGAGTGGAAAGATAAACCTATGTCTATGGAGCAAAAGGAAGAGGATGATGGAGTAGAAAATGATGAGGAAGAAGGTGCAAAAGTAAAAGTTACCCTTATAGTTAATGTTGAAGACAAGGGAAATCTTCGGATTAAAGTAAGTGTGCAGGTAATCAAAGATGACTCATCACTTTCAAACTTGATAGCCACTTACTCTGAGTAATCAAAGTAACCAAAGAATTAGATGGTAACACTTTTTTCTATTCATATGGAATAATAGAAAGGGGCCCACAAAGGAATGATCAATGTAATAACCTTTCTATTATTTGCATTTTTGTTTTTTGTGATAGGATAATACAAAGGGGTATTTACACTATATTTGTGTCATCAATTTTTGTCTCCATTTTAAGGACTTGTCTACTTTGAAGTCATTCAAATAGCATTTAACTTGGCTGAATGCAATCTGGATGGGGTGTATGCTAATATAACTATTGCTTTTAATTCAAGGAATTATAGAAATGCTTCAATGAATCAGTAGGGTTTATGAGTTTATAGAAAGGATACTTCATAAGAATTGAAATGGGTGATTACAATTGATTAATTCATTTACAAGTTATTTGAATTAGATCTCCCGCAAATAGTCAATTTTTTGCCCAATGGCTAAGGCACTAGTCACATGAGTCAAAAATGGGCAAGGGTGAATTATGTTGCTACATATCAAATCATTTTTAAAAAATCAAAATTATTTCATTCCAATTTGTTTACAAGTTATAAAAAGCTAGTCAATACTCATTTATATCTAATTCCTGAGTCTTAGATAGCTACTATTTCTAGGAATATTTGTAAATTCTAGGAGAATTATAACCAGATCTGCTTATAGGGGATGCATATAGATCTAAGAAGCTTTTAGAGAAATTTGATAAACTGTGTATGTGTCTGAGAGTAAAAGATGAGAATCAGAATGAAACTAAGATAATTTCATACCACAGTTTGCATTAGAATTATCCCTAGGTATACCCGCCTTGGTTTAACAGAGCCTAAAGAGTAGAAAACCTTTCTTGGTTTTGTTGAAGTTGGGTCAAAGTGGTTTATTCATGTAATTGCTACTAGGAATTGGCTAATCCTTAGATTGTGTGAGAAATGTCACTATGATATCGAGCATTTTGTTGCTCAATAGTTTCAAACACCAACAAAACTCATGAGGAGGTGATACATGGTGAGGACCTTCTGATAAGGTAGTAATTAGGTGGTACATCTAGAAAATCACATGCTGACATGTAGTGCCCAGTTGGAGGTCAAGAGGAGGTTTGACCCAAATTCATAGATGGGGGAGAGATATGAAATTCAGAAAAGTGATTTTTTATTATTATTTTTCCTTCTTTTGAGCATGCAATCCATGAGTTAAAAAATTTAAAAGACTTGAAATATTATATAGTTCAAACTATATACTTTAAAAAAAAATCATTTAAATATCTGAACATTGAGTTGGGCCTAGAAATTTCAAATGTATGTCAAAGAGGCATTTTTTATCCAAAATGTAGAGTGCAATATGCCATTGGAATCAAGAGAAGATGAGCTTTCAAAATATGTAGTCAAAAAATGAATAGGTATTCACTGGTACAAGATATAAGCATATTTTTAAAATGGTGGCATTCTTAGCATAATGAGTGATTTTCATGATTGAGCATCAAATTTAGTTAGAGAGTAGACATTGGAGTTTGTTTGCTCTAGATTTGGGGGAAAATGTTTTTAAGAGCTTAATTTTTCCTCTATAAGTCATTTGGAGGGTGTTTTAGCATTCGTTTTAAAATCGGGTCTAGCATCTTAATCAGTTGCATTTTTCCATCACTCTAGAAATTTTTTATGCATTCTTCAATAGAAAGGATAAGATCTGATTTTTAGTTACCAAAAGAAGGTAGAGAGAGGTTATGCATCAACAAGTGGAAGAGTTTCAAGTGGACAAATAGCAACATCGAATCTAATATGGGAATTCTTCCTCTCTTATAAATCTCTTCTCTTCTCTTTCTCTGGGGTTGTTGATGGTTGGTTGTTTCTAAAATATTGAGCAAAGCTCTAGTTGTGATCCCACCATTAATTCCCAACATTCCTCTTGTAATGAATAGCAGTAATAATATACAATAATAGTCTTAGTTTATTCAGTTGTTTCTGTATTTGTTTCAAGAAAATGAAAAAGTGCAGTAGCAAGTTTATCTTTAGTCTAGTTCTTTTCTCCTATTTGTGATGTTTGTAATCTTTTTTTATTTGTGAACAAAGAGCACAAATCTCAATTGCAATCTACTTTAGGTTGTACCTTTGGTGTGTTTTACTTATGATTCAAGGAGTCACGTAAATACTTTATTTACCATAATAGGATTGCAAATTTCATGAAGGGATAGGTTGAGTATAAGAGTTAGAAATGATGTAGATGTCTGATCACAAGGTGAATGGATGGATCTAGAAGTCTTGATATATGAGATGTATTAATGACTTTCAAAGATTTGTGTTAATGATTTGTGGAATTACCCAATAGATAAGGCACTGATTAGTTACAAGATCTATGTGTTTTTTTGTCCATGTCTTGGTGATGTTGAAATCAGTTATAATCAATATCTTTTCCCTTTTTGTTGACGAGTTGAAAAGAGTTACCCTCACTTATTTTATCTAATTCATATGTCATGTTACTAGTTATTTCATGTCTATGTTGTTTACATAAGCATAGAAGATTCAGGGGTATTATCTACTTTATGAGATTCAATTTTATGTTTTTGATATTGGTACCATATGAAGAATCTAAGGTTCACCCACCTAGGTCTTACAGAGCCTGAAAAAGGAGTATAAACTTATAGTTGGCCCTAGAGTCTGAATAGGTATGTTGTAGATCAGAATTAGCTACCACTAGATTTATTCTATTCTCATCATTGGGTTTTTAAAAACTGACATTTTAAAACACCAGCAGGATGGAGAGAGTGAGAAGGTATTGGACATAGATGGAGAGTCATAAATATGGAGATAATGGGATAGGATGGAGAGAGAGAGAGAGAGAGAGAGGTGGGGTCCTAGGGATTTCTCAGAGAGAGAAAATAGTTAAGGGTGATGAGAGAGAGATAAGTAAATATGATAGAGGGAGGGAATGATAGAGAGAGAGAGAGAAGGAAGGGGATAGGAGAGAGAGAGAGAGAGAGAGAGAGAGGTTAGGAGTCAGTTAAATAATGCAAGAGGTTAGGATTTATTAAGAGATATATTAGGGGTTATTTAGTTAGTGAGGTAGTGTGTTTTTTTTTTAGAGAGAGAAAATAAAAATATGTTAGCATTCATGTTTACCTATTGATTACGCATTTGGAAAAAAATGACTACCTGTTTAGACTATGCTTAATTCAAATTGATCAAAAATTAAAAAATTATGACATGGGATTGATTTATCTACATCATGTTGTAGATCTCTTTAGTATCTTTCTAATGAATTTTGATCGAAGTCAATCAGACTCTAAATGTGAAAGTTATGGCTTTTGGAGTAAAGCCTATTTTTATTTCATCAAAATCCAATCGGGTTTTGAAGAGGTTTTTTGTCCCTGGAACCTGATTCAATTTTAAAGCCCAGTCAAGTTTTTTTAATGTATTTTGGCCAATCTTGGTAACCAAGCCTGGATTCTTTTTAAAATTTTAAACTAACCAATTGGGTTATTAACATTTTTGGGCTTTTTTGTGTGGTGTCCACTAAATTGTACACCATCTTGGTGCATACACCCTACTACATGTGGAAAGTGTGGTCATGTTGCTTCAAAATGTGTGAGATAACACTTTGGAGGAATATCTGATAATTGGAGGAATTTTGGAATGTCATTCTATCATCATCACAAAGTTGGTCATTTAAGAAAGAACTATAGAAACTAAGTAATATGTCTTACAAAAGTTCCTAGAATGAAGTCAAACGAAGTTTGTGCCTACATAATATTTGATGCACAAGGATAACTCATGAAGCTTTGAAATCTTGAAAATAGGTAGTTTAACCAAATTTTTTAGTAAATATGAGCTAGTCGAATTGAACAAGCAAGAATTACTAAAAGGCATTATAATGTTTTACCCAATCTTGAGACAACTTTACTATTTTAATTGATTAATGATGGAAATGGGGTGTGATCAAGCAATTAGTGATAACCTAGTTCATTAAAGATGGTAGAACATGGAGTACAATGCATTTTTTTTGTAGTGGTCATAAATGTAACATTATCACATGTATATATATATTAGGGTTTTTGATTTTTATTATTTTACTCTACATTTGAAGAGCATCATGCAAATTTGAGTGGTTTGTGCTAAGAATCACTTGCAAATTCTTGAAAGTGTGAATTTATTAGTGAAATTCAAGCACTTAAGAGAGTTGGAAGAAAACCAAGTAAAGTGTAAAGTATTTAAACCTTACTAGAAAAAATGGATTTGAGTTCCACGAATGTGTCAAACAAAGGAAAAGATAAATCCAAATACGTTGATTCAGAATGAATTGTGTGAAGAGCCAAATACAAGCTATATTTAAAAGTTGCTACAAAAACTGATAAGGTGGGTGCCCTATCTTCAATTCCACCTAGGGTTTTCCTTGTTAACGATATCCATTCTTTTTATCATTGTATAATTGTTAAAGTTGGAGATTGTGAACTACATGAGGTATATGGGGAATTGTATGTTAATGAAAATTTGAAGGATAAACACAAGAACTTGGAAACCAAAGGTCTCATTTGTGCCCTATTTTTTTCTTAATAATTTAAGGCAAACTAGATTTAAATAGTGTTGAGAAGAGTGCATGACATGCACATGTGGTTAAATGAGCCAATAAAAATCATAAAGGATGTCATTTATATGGTCGTTTGCTGCCCAGTTACAAAGAAGGAAAATTCTATTCAGATGATGTCAAAGAATGAAATTGAAGAAAATACTAAAGCACAATAGGATGAAAGAGGTCTAAAAGTGAATATGATAACTAGAGATAAAATTTAGAGTGTATGTGGTTGCATACAAAATCTCCATATCTAGAAAACCCAGTAGTGTGTCATGTATGGTCATTGACCTAGGCTATAAAATTGTGAAGAAATGACATAAGTATGATATTTCCAAGCTACAACTAAAGAAACTGGTAGGTAATATGAAGACTATTCAAGTTACGAGGTCTAATACATGCAATTTTGGTTCACTTATAATATACATTTTCTTCTACATGCAAAACTATTTTCCATCTATTGGATAAGTGAACTAGAGGTTAGATACCCCTATCATTTATCAAATTAATGAGTTTATTTAGGCACTAGGTGAAAATTTTGGAAGTTTTATGAATGAATATTTTGAGAACATCAAGTTGAAAATGAATCAAAGATTCAGGATGCCCCCAATATTGGTTGAAAAAAATGATGATGATGATGATGTTTGTTTTCTAGTTGATATTGATAACACACTTTTTAAATCTATACTACCTAGGGTTGTAGGGCTTGAACCCATGGACTATGAGGTGAACATAGATCATGCTACCAAGGCCTTTGAAGCTTTGTTTAATGAGTCATTTTACAAGGATGTCCCATGATTTAGGACATTTGAAGATGACAAGAAAAAGATAAAATTAGACAAAGTGGTCACCAAAGTTGATAAGGAATCAAATAATATAATGAGTGCATTTGAAAGTAAATTTAGTGGAAACTAAAGGAAAGGATGGAGATGATGCAAGAGAAGAGGGTACATGAAAAGTAATTTTTATTGTTCAAAAAGAAATTATAAAAGGTATGAAAAGACCTTCAACTACCTCCACAATTCCAAAGAATACAAGAAATAGAACATAAGTTGCACAAGAGGTTACTCCAAAATTAAAGAAGGGTACTATTAAAATCACTAAGCCTACTCTCCCATAGATCAAAATATTTCAAAAGAGAAATAAATCCCTCGAGTCTTCAATCAAAATGGTCAAGAAATCTACATAAAGGATAAACAAATTCATTATAAAAGAAGAAGAATATGATGATGATAATGATGATGATGATGATGAAAATAAAAGGATGGAATCAGAGGGCATAAGTCATTTCCGAGTCGTTGCACTAAGAAAGCCTGAAACCATAGATGAAATTGTTTAATATATTAGTGAGAGCAGTAGTTTGTCAACATTCAAATATTATATGTATGAGAAGATGAATGATGAGGATAAGAAAGAAATACAAGATGCTCCAATTTTTATGATGAGAAAGTTTAAATATACACCAATGGAAATTAGATATCAATTCCCTGATGGTCTATATCAAAGAATTGATAGTCAGTGGAAGTATGCACTTAGAAGAAAGAAGGAAATGAGAGGTAGATTTTTGGTCTAGAGGAGATCACTAAAGCATTAGAATATTATAAGAATAGATTTGTACACAAACATAGAACCATTTATGTTTTGTCTAATAATTTTCAATTAGTCGATGAGGGTTATGAGAGGATCTCAAGGAAAGTTTACAATATTAAAGATCCAAATAAAATAATTAAAGTTGATGATACTCAAAATGTGCAGAATGTCAAACTTGACAACAATAAGGAAAATTATGTTAGCATATCCCCTCAAGATTTTATGCACTTTATACATGAAATGATTGGTAGTATAATAGGGAAGCAAGAGAATGTAACCAATTAAGATTTAACTGAAGATGATACTGCCAAGAAAATTAAGAAGAATGAAGATATTAGTGTAGGAATTGAGTTGGACACTGAAAGGTCATCACTTACCAAGCTAGCACATGTACATATACCTAGCTTTAACCTAATAATTGAAAAAATCAAGGCATTTTCCAACACAACAAAACAAAATGTAAGTGATATTACAATTGGTTCTTTACATATTTTGGTAGATAAAATTCCTATGGATACCAAGGGATAACAAATTAATGTAGACATTCAAAAACAAGTGTTGGAAAAAATTGTAGTGCTCCCCTTAGGATTTGTGACAAGGGCTTAACCACCTTCTATGTACTATAAGTTGAGTGGTTGTATTAGGGATTGATAGGTTGGTCTTTTGGTGGAATGGAAACCCCATACTAATAAGTGGTATCAGATCTTGGTCACAGGTTTGAATCCTTAGACGCTGGAGTAATGTTGAGGGGGAGATTGTTGGAAAAAGATTTAGTGCTCCCCTTAAGATTTGTGACAAGGGCTTAACCACCTCCTATGTATTAGAAGTTGAGTGGTTGTATCAGGTATTGACAAATTGACATTTTGGTGCAACAAAAATGCCACTCTAACAACAAGATCAAGATATACAAGGAGGAAAAAATATTGGAGATGTGCACATTCATGTTGAACATGCTCAAACTAGAGGAGACTCCATGAAGCACAATGCTAATATTTTTTTTATAGGTGATGAAGAACTAGGCCATGGACCTCCAACTGAGGGAATGATTGGGAAAGGTCAATTAGTTATTGCAAAGGAAAAAAAGAATGAAGAACTTACATTTCTAACCCAATTACCAAGTTTTACTATTGATCCAATGGTGTTACAAAAAATAGTCATGGGATTACCTAAAGTCAAGATATAGGAACTTCAAAGTGGGGAGCCTAAGAACAATGAGGATGGAAACACAAAATTGAGGATATACCTAGTACCATTTGTACCACCAATTGTTCTATATATTGTTAAACCATTGAAAAATGAAGAAGAACCACATAGAAAAATCTAGAAATTCAAGTTCATGTATCATAGTCTATCTCACCAAGCACCTGTAAAGGGAATAAGCTAGAGAGAAAAAGGAGTCACAAGCATCATATCTAACCATGTGACATTGGAGGAGGATATTTTCATACCTAACTAGGACCCTAACACATTGGATGATGACTAAATGGAAATTTATATCGAGCTTTGTGAGAGAAAGAAAGTATAACCTAGACTAAGGAAAGAGTACAAGAAAAAACATGTACTTCATGATGTCAAAGATGTATTGCTTGATGTTGTGCCAAAAATTTAACTTCATGAAAAAAGCACCTATATTGGGTCAACTTGTATAGATATTTTTTAAGATAAATCATCCAGATATATACACTCAATCAAAATTATTGTAGAGGAATGAGAAGAAATTTGAGGAAAAGTTACATTGGAGAAAGTCTCTAAAACAATTTCTATTCATAAAATGGCTTTATCCACTTATATTACTAAATTATAGACCATTGTACAAAAAAAATTGTTATTGTTTCACAAATTTTGTGATATTCCCTCAATCACCAAAGAACTCAAGGATAAACTATAGAAGATCAATGATTACTTGAGGGAATGTGTAGATGAGCTAAATGTTGGAAATATTCAAGACTAAGCTAAGTTACTAAGAGGGGAGGGGCGAATCAATAACTTCTAAAACTTCAACAATTTCAACCTTTAATCCAATCCTTCAAATAGCATTTAATCCATCAAATAAATTTTGATCTAATTGCATGCATAAGAAACTAAAAACATGAAATCATTCATAACACTAAGACACAAAGGTTTGGTGACCTAGAAACCTTTTAAATAGAAAGTAAAATTGGGGTGGGGATGATACCCACAACTTTAGTACTCCAGTATATAGGTAGCCTGTTAAAGCTTACATTGATCACTTATGATGATCTGCCCTATTAGGAGCAATAAGGACTACTAGGTCCACCTTGTGAAAAGATTTAAAAACATATAATTAAGTATGCACTCGACAAAGAGATTTACAGAAGACTATTAGGTCTACCTTGTGAAAGGATTTATCTTATCCACATATTAGGATGGAGTAGTAGATGATCTTAGATTTGCAACTTGGCTTGCTAAATGATATTCCTTTGTATACTAATCACCTTTATATGATAGATATGTCTATGTTGCTCCTTATGTTGTTATGGCCTTTACAATTTACTCATGCTTTTCTCTTATGTAATTCACATTCACATATTCATATTTTCACACACATTACATGCTTCTATATGAAACAATGCATTACATATATATCAATCCAATTATACAAATTACAAAGTTGGCCATCATACAAGTTACCACAAATGTTATAAATTCAGCCCACATGAAGACATTCAAGTTTTGAAGTCTGACTCGATGAGGTTCTAATACTTGACATCATCATGCACTCAATAGACATAGAAGCTCGATCCATACTAATCACTTCTAAGTAGTCCTTAACTCAGTCTGCACTAATGACTCGATAGACATTGCGAAACTTGTCATATAAACTGAGTCTCTTGATTTACATTGTATGACTCGGTAAATATTCTCACCTTGAACTCAATATAAACTAAGTCTCTTGATTTACACTGGAAGCTTGGTCAACATTGCACTAATCGGTAACCACTGATAAACTCAAAATCAACTAAAATGCATAGTTTACACAGCTAACCTTTACATTAACTAAATTTTCTTGGTAACCACTAAGATTTTTCCAAAGGACTCAATAGCTACTATAGAACTTGGTGAAAAACTGAATTACATGGCATCCACTATCATTGCTCAACATCATCATGCACTTAGTAAACATAGAAGCTCGATCCATACTAATCACTTCTAAGTAGTCCTTAACTCAGTCTGCACTAATGACTCGGTAGACATTTTGAAACTTGTCATATAAATTGAGTCTCTTCATTTACATTGTATGACTTGGTAAATATTCTCACCTTGAACTCAATATAAACTAAGTCTCTTGATTTACACTGGGAAGCTTGGTCAACATTGCACTAATCAGTAACTACTAATAAACTCATAATCAACTAGAATGCATAGTTTACATTGCTAGTCTTCACATTAACTAAATTTGCTTGGTAACCACTTAGATTTGTCCAAAAGACTCAGTAGCTACTATAGAAGTTGGTGAACAATTGAATTACATGGCAAACACTAAGAACTATACAATGAGCTCGGTAGCTATATACAATCTAAATAATTGTGTGTCACTAATAAAAAACTTGACTAATATGTCAACAATATCCCCCTTTGGCATTAGTGACAAAAACACTTATCAGCCAAAATTGAATACCTTATATCCATCACCATGTGATACTAGCTCCGTAGAGTATACTATTTTTGGGATTTTTCAAAATTGATTTTGTAAGGTATATACAATATTCTATACATCTTCTTGTTATATACAACATGTCTTTCTATTTATTTCTTACTTATTGCAAGTTCTCCCCCATAGCATATTTCTCCTCATACTATGTGTCTCTCTTCCCCTTTTTTTCTTTTCCATACTATGTGTCTCTCCCCCTTTTCAATAGTAATGCCAAAGATTTATTCTATTTTATTTACATAGAATCACCAAAATGAGACAAAAAGTTAGAATGTACCTTGAGAATTATTGTCAAGGTTTTATCCCAATTCTCCTATAGGACCTTACATGTATGAAGTAAAATTTGTACCTCTATTAACAATTCTATCATATGGTCCACAACAGAGAAGTTATTGTCATGAATTAGAATTTTTGAATATGTAACATGTTTTCGTAGTGCATCCATACTGGGGATCATGTTCTATATGTAAATCAATGTGGATCTGACCCTTGCTTCTTTCGTTATCAATTATGCTTGCATATCTAACAAGAAACTTATTTTCTTGAAGTGTGTAGAGCTTGAACTGGGGTCAAGTTGTAGCTATTGAGCACTGACCTTTAGATCTTCATCAATTTTGGACAATTTGTCCTTTATTTCCTTTGTAAATTTAGAAACATCATGTAGTTTCCCAAAAAGTGATGACACATTTGAACATGATGCTTCTAAATTGCCCAAAATAGTAGAAAGTTCTACTTGCTATGAGGCTATCTGTTGAGTAATGTGCTCCAGCACTTTATTATCAAACTTCTTTTTAGCCTTCTACACTAGCTTATCTTGTTCACAGTGTATTCATTAAATTTATGGACTACTTCTGCTAGCTGATATAAGATAGGTTGAGAAGAATCAATCTCAATTCCTATAACCTCCGCCAAAATTTTCTTAGCATCTTCAATTATCTTGAACTATTTATCTCTCTCCTCTTTTAGCCTTTGTTGTTTAGGCTTCTTTTCGAGGAGTTCACCAAATGTTTGCATTTGGTCTAGAGTAAGCTTGTAAATACCCCAATTGGGGATTACTATTTCCTCATCTAAATCAATAACTTCTTCTATCTTCTTTCCTTTCCCCAAAAATTTTGTGCTCGATTGAACCTTGGGCTCAACAATCCTTACACTTATTGCTTTTGTATTTGGAATAGAAATAATGGTAGAGATACTTGGGCTTGTAGTAAAAATTGATACTATACAAACTAAAGGAATACTTACAAAAACACTTGAGGAACCCAAAATTGATGTGCTCAAAACTAAAGAAGTCAAAACTGAAGTACTCAACTCAGTAGATGAAGGAAGAATCTGCAGCTTGGTGGATGAAGTGGAAGTCACTTTTCTTAGTGATGTACTAAGCTGAGTAGGAACAAAGAGTGATTGGACATTTGATATTTCACTAGTGTTCACAATCAAACTTGCTGATTCTATCTCCATGCTTGATGTTGACACTAGCTTGCTTGGAGAGTGAGGAAGTGAGGTAATGACTGTTATAGCTATCTTGACTGGGTCAGTCTCCTCATCATCTTGCTTTTCTTCCTCAGTAGCCTCTTTTCCTTGATCCTCTTCATCTTCTTCATTGTCGGAGTGAGTTACTTCTTCAACATTCTCTTCTTCATCTTTCTCTTTATCTTCTTTATCATCATCATCTTTGGCATTGACTAGAAAATCACTTGGTTTATGTAACAAATATATATTCTTCCATTTGTTTGTTACATTCCTCACAACATGCTCAATGTCCTTAATCAAAACTAGACAAGTACTAAACTTTAGAGTCAATTTTTCTTAATTTTTCTTCAATGACTCTTTCACCTCAGCCTCTGATATGCTTGATAATAACTACCTCAAGGTTTCCCATATATATCCTTGATAGTTTGCATAGAAAAATCCCATCTTGGCTTTATCTTTTCTAATAATTCACTAGGAACTTCATAAGTGAGTTGATCTGGTGAGTATTTCCACTTACCCATTTTATTCAATATGAAGTCTTTAATCTGCTTCTACTCCTCTACTATCCTAATCTCATATTTTAATGATTTAAAATTTATTATACCTACTCCTTCTAATTCCTTTAATCTATCCTAGAAGGTGGGTGGAGGTTTTCTAAATATGATGTCTCTTCCTTCTTTGTCAACTTTCTTTCTTGACCTCCTAGCTAATACTATAGTGGATGCTTTTTTTGGCTTGGTGAAGATCACCTTGCCTTTATTCTTTAAAGGTTCTTCTTCCTCAGACTCTTCCTTATCCTCTACTTCTTCACCTTTCTCATCCTCACCTTTTCCCTTGGTTAACAAAAGGGGTGAACTTGATTTCAATTTGGTAATCCTTCTTTTCCCTTTGTTGACTGCTTGAGGGAGCTTTATTTCAAGTTCAATTATGTCATTTGTTTCGTCATACATTCCAAAGTATGTAGCCTTAGGATCAACTAGTTCATTGATAAGAGCTTTAATGATATCCTTTGCTTCATCAATGTTGACCTCATAACCAAGAGGTTTTACCCACACAATTCAAGGCTTAACTACCTAAATATACACCTTATCACTATCCACCATGAAACATATATAATCTTTGTATTATTCAACTAGCTTCTTGGGAATTTTGAACTTGTTGTTCATTTTCTCTTTAAATACATTGAAGTAGTTGTGCATGATACTATTGTAGTTCTCACCCATTTTGGCAATATACTCATTGATTTGATAGAGCACAGGCACATCTTTTCTCCATACTATAGTGTCTTTAGAGGGGGAAAAAAATTGAATATAAAAGAATAGACAAGTCAACAAGGAACCAAACTTACATGGGTTATTCTTTGAAGTTCTTATGCTTTCCATGTTCTTGTTGAGTTGTCTTAGCAATAGCTTGGCAAGCTTGTATGATAAATTGTTCTTAACCACCTTGTAAGCTAAGTACATGGCTTTACATGACACACTATTTAGTCTACTTGAACTACATATCTTGTGTGCAATGATGTGAATACCAAACTTCAATTTTGCATCAATGACACTGCTAATTTTTATTCCTTTGCCATCCCATTCAGCTAGGGTTTTCTTTTCCAATTATGCTCGACCTAGGGTTTTTGTCATTTTGGCTTTGGCTAGCAATTAGAGGCCATTTATTTGATGAATCATCTTCTTGGTTATTATAATTGGTTGTTCTAACCATAGCTACCCATTGTGCACTCGGCTGAGAATAAATCTAATCCATTTGATTTGAAATTCATGGGGCATGTGAGGGATGTGTGTTAACCCTTTGGTTTCTAGATGTTGATGCTTGGGTTTTAGGACTCCATTCACACGTAACTAACCTAGGGAATCATCCATTTCTAATGTACCAATTTCTTAGATAACTCATTTGAAATGAGTGTGAATATCATTGATAAGAAGTACTTTGGGAGGAATTTCGGATTGTGCACCGCTTGAATCTATGGTTTCAACAACTACAGGAGTGAGCTTGAAACCTGGCACCTTCCACTCAACTCCATGAACCAACATGTTAGATCCTCACTTAACCTTGTTGTTGTTGGATGCCATTTTCACTTAGTAGGGTTTGAGAGAATTCAAAAAACTTTCACTAGAAATTTTCTCAAATCGCTTTGATTGCATTGAAAATCACTCTTTGCAATAGCACTTGAAATTTCATGGTAAGAAATGATTTTGATTCCTTTCCTTTTGTTGAAATTTCACCATTAATGCTTGGTACAAAATTAGATATTTTGATAGACTATCATCCACTACTTGGTATTGATCACTTGGTAAAGTCTTTGTGACTCGGTAACCATAGGTATCTCTATTACTCCTGACTTTGCTCAGTAGAGTCTATGACCCAACCTCACTTAGCTGAAAAGGTAACTTGGTAATAATTGATACTAATATCACTCAGTGATCCATTTGTATCCTAAATATAGATTTTCATCTTTATCATCTTTCAATATAGAACTATCTTGGATGTCTTCTTTGATAGCCTAGTTTCAGTTCTCCCTTGAAAACTTAATTAGAAATGGTAGAGTTACCCATTTCTTGAGTGACTTGACAATAATTGCTTGGATTTGTATCCTTGGTTGACTTAGGAACCCACTACTTTTGGATATTATTAGTTTTTGTCTTCTTTTCATCTTCAATTCTACCAGTATTAATGTAATTCTTGGCAAGATGACCATGTTCTTGATACATCTTTTGGTAGAATCTCTTCTCCTCATATGATGTTTAACACAATTCATACCAACGTGTCCAAATTCTCCACAGTAATGACATCTACACCAGATGTTGTATCACATCCAAATATTGCTTTCACAATTTTCTCTGTTGGATTCAAAACTTTTGTTTTGCATTCTGATGCCTTGTGCCCATGTTTCTTGCATTTGTGACATTTGCCTTTAAATTTTGGTTTCTCTTTGCATTCATTAGCTTTATGAACAAGCTAATTGTAATTGTAGCATTTTCCATTGAATTCTTATTTTTCATTACTCTAGCACTTGTTTGATGTATGACCTATCTTACCATAGTGATTACAAGTAGGTCTTTGATTCTTTTGAGCTCCTTGATTGGATGATTCTCCTTCTTTTGCATATCTAATTCTTGCTTTTCCTTTTTGTCTATAGAGGTTCTACTCATTCAATTGATTCATGTTTGTTTGAGATTTCATCATTCTTTCATTGTTTTTCTTCTCAGAATTTAGATCATTCCTCAATCTTTCATTGATTTTCCTTTCAAAATTTAGATCATTCCTCATTCTTTCATTTTCAAATCTTAGGCTCATGATTTCTTCATTTTCATTGGAGAGCTAATCAATAAGGTATGCTTTCTGAAGGGATTGGTTCCAAATTTCATTGTTCCTTCCATCTATCTCTTCTTTTATCTTGTTTCTCTATTCTAAGACTTCACATAACATTATTGACTAAATTTCTTGTTCTCTCCTTAGCTTTCTTACTTCTTCTTATAAGGAACCATTATTTTATAGGATTTCTTTGATTGCTTCATTGGCTTCATCTAACTTTCTTAAATGAAGGTCTTCAATTCTTTCTTTAATGTAGAGATGATCATTCATTTTAATTGCAAGCTCTTTTCTTCCTTTCAAGGATTGAGAGAGTTGCTCCTTTTCTTTCTTGAGTTGGGCAATGGCCATTTCTAAATTTATCTTTTCATTGTCAATAGCTTTGTTAAGTCTAAATATTTTCATGGCCTTGATCTTTGCTCAAGCTATTAAGCTTTCTCCTAAGAACCACAATGCTCTGATACAAATTCTTGGAAATATTCAAGACTAAGATAAGTTACTAAGAGGGGACAGGTGAATTAGTAACTTTTGAAACTTCAACAATTTCAACCTTTAATCCAATCATTCAAATAGCATTTAATCCATCAAATAAATTCTAATCTAATTGCATGCATAAGAAACTAAAAACATGAAAGCATTCATAGTACTAAGACACAAAGATTTGGTGACCCAAAAACCTTCCAATTAGAAAGTAAAATTGGGGTGGGGATGATACCCACAACTTTAGTACTATAATATAAAGGTAGCCTATTAAAGCTTACATTGATCACTTCTAATGATCTGCCCTATTAAGAGCAATAAGGACTACTAGGTCCACCTTGTGAAAGGATTTATAGACATACAATTAAATATGCACTTGGTAAAGAGATTTACAAAAGACTATTAGGTCTACCTTGTGAAAGGATTTAACTGATCCATCTATTAGGATGAAGTAGTAGATGATCTCAGATTTGCAACGTGGCTTGTTGAATGAGATTCCTTTGTGTACTAATCACCTTTCTATGATAGATATGTCTCTACTACTCATTATGTTGTTATGGCATTTACAATTCACTCCTTTATGGTTTTATTTGATGTAATTTGCATTCACATCTTCATATTTTCACACACATTACATGCGTGTATATGAAACAATGCATTACATATATATCAATCAAATTATACAAATTACAAAGTCGGCCATCATACAAGTTACCAAAAATGTTACAAAGTCAACCCACATGAAGACATTTGGGTTTTGAAGACTAACTCAGTGAGGTTCTAATACTTGTCATCCACTATCATTGCTTGGCATCATCATGCACTTGGTAGACATAGAATTTCAATCCATACTAATCACTTTTAAGTAGTCCTGAACTCGATCTGCACTAGTGACTCAATAGACATTGTGAAACTTGTCATATAAACTAAATCTCTTGATTTGCATTGTATGACTCAATAAACATTCTCACCTCAAGCTTGGTATAAATTGAGTCTCTTGATTTACACTAGGAAGATTGGTGAACACTGCACTACTCGATAACCACTAATAAACTTGGCATCAACTAAAATGCACGGTTTACACTGTCAGTCTTTACATTAGCTGAATTTGCTCGATTACCACTAAGATTTGTCCAAAGGACTCAGTAGCAACTATAGAACTCAGTGAACAACTAAATTACATGGCAAACACTGAGAATTTTGCAATGATCTTGGTAGCTATATACAATCTACATAAGTGTGTGTCACTAATAAAAAACTTAACTGATATGTCAACACTAAAATCATATCCAAGTACATCATCCTTATAGTACAACTGATTGTTATTTCTCATAGGTCTTAAACATGGTTTATTACAAGAAGAAAGCAATCTGCAAACTAAGATAAATGAAATTCAAGAATTTTTATTACCTCATCTTGAGGTTATGAAAAATCACATTAAAAATGTCAAGGTTCTCATTACCACAATATTTCCATTGTTGATAACATGATTGATCTTGTAGCTAAACTAAGAGTTGAGAAGAAGATGATAGAGCTAATTAAGTTCAACTAGGAGAGGATATTAGAGATTACATTAAAGAATCATAAGGATTTTTTGGACCACTTTTTCTTACATCCAAAGTAATTTATTTCTATGTTGAGAGTTATTTTGACATAAGTGTCAAAAAAGGGGGAAAATATGTTTCCCATCTTAATCTATATTTTTGTTAGTATGTATTTTGTAGTCATAAGGAGCTAATATATGATACTACAAACAAGCCATTTTTTTGTTGAAAAATAGTTATACCAAGTAAGCATATGTATAGGGAAGATTGTATAAATACATAGTGTTTTTTCCACTAATGTCAAAGGGGGAGAATGTTACTCCTACAAGTTATCATTTGACAATTAGTGTCAAAGTGCCAAGTGAAAGTGTGCATAGCAACCAATTCATCATATTTCCCAAAAAATGAATGAGGCAATGAATAAGTTTTATTATTATACCTAAGCTCAAGTACTCAATGAGTGATTCTACATATATCAAGAAGAAGTCATAAGCAAGTTAGGAAAAGACAACACTGATATAGTCAAAGTATATTGAGCATAAATTTTATAAAGCTATACAATTGTTACTAAGAAAAGATTATGTTAAATGATTGTATATAAGAATACTATATTTATCGAGTGAAATAGAGAATACATGAAAGTTTGAATTGGTAAAAAATCTGATGACACTTGATCATTGAGTTGGAGAAATGGTTTACATTAATCGAGGTAAAGATTTGGAATGATTTCTTGAAGCATGTAAATTGATCATTGTTGATTTCAAGGTTGAAAGGACCAATGGAAATTAAGGATGGAAGATAAATGAAATGGTGAATAGTTCTATACCATTGATTATGATCAAAGAAGAATTTTGGATAATTCCAAAACCCTAATTAGGTTAGATAGAAAAAAGACAAAAAAAAATTACAAAAGGACATATCAAGAACAGTTTTAGAGTTGTTGTTATTTTTGTTATTAAGAATATTGTGAAGTTGTCAATTATTGTTGAGTAAAGTATTAAAGAAAGAAAGAAAGCTCAGAGATCAAAGATAAAGATAGTATAGAGAGGAATTGTAGATCTATTACATAAGGTGATATCTAGTGACCAAAAGAGGGATCTAATTAGGAAAAGTAAGTTTCTATTGTAGAGATCATTTGTTGCTACTTTCTAATCACTGTAGTATTTTTAAAATCCTTGAAAGAGGTGGAATTAATAGTCTTGTATGTAAATCTCTTAACCAAGTACACACTTGAAGAGAATTGTAAAATCCTTAAGAAAGGTATATCCTTGTAGGTCTTATTATATACTCCTAAAAAACTAAGTCACCAAAAGTGAAAACATTGTAGCCCTAATAAGGCACCCTCTTACTATAGTAGTGATGGATGTTTAGGTACCATCCCCACTACATTTTTTTCCTTTGAGCAAGGATTTTTGTGATACCAAATGATTTTATTATGTGTAATGTTTCATGAGATTATGTTTTTGTAGTTGGTTAATTTTGAATTAGATATATTACATTCATTTACAAATTATTGTGATAAATGTTAAGTGATTACCGAGCTATAAAAGTAAAAGGAAAATTTCTAAAGTTGCTAGATAAAAAAAATTGAGGATATTGATTCACCCCCTCCAGTCTCCTATCTCTCCTGACAATTCCAACACACCTTGAGCTTTAAATATCTCTGATACCAAGTCCTCCTATACTTTTAGGCATTCAACACCACTCCCTCTTCATACAATGTCTCTTTCTTTCTATTAATTAATTCCAATTTTTTAAACTAATAGTTAAGAAAAGGATAGGAGAAAGAATAATACACTGCAAGAGAGGCAAGAAATTTTTGGACAACTTCAACTCTTCCTTCTAGAGAGAACATGTGGGTTTATCATTTCCTATTATTTATTTCAGTGTTATTGTAAACCTATTGCCACATATCTTTACCAAAGGAGTCAATAGATAAAGGGCTACTTAAGTACCTAAATATGATTTTAGGTTCATTCTATAGCCAACCATCTTGATCAATATAATTAGAAGGTTCATAAGACCACCCAAACATAGTAGATTTGTGAGGAGCAATTTATATTTCAGAAGTAGAGAAAAAATTAGAGCCTTTTAATAAAATTATCAAAATTATTCATCTCTAATTCCAAGAAAAGGAAGTGTCATTAGAAAACTAGGCATTTATAAGATCTTCATTATTAGGAAGACTAATTCCTTTAACAAGAGGGTTGAGGTCAAATGCTCTTAAAATATAAAATATAGCATCTATTACAATAATAATAAAATAAGGAGCAATAGGGAAACCTTGCTTTATGGATATCTATAGGTCAATGGATCTAAAAGATCACCATTAACATCTATGATGGTAGAGGAGTCCTTAAAAATAATAGTAATGATCCATTTTCAAAACTTAGCAAGGAAACCAAAAGCCTCAAGCATGCCCTAGAACAAATGACCATACAATTATGTCATAGGCCTTCTCAAAATCCAAAAAGAATCATATTAGCACTTTGACCAAATTGCTTAGCCCAATGAAGAGCTTCCCAACTAGTGATAAGATTCTCTATAATGTGTATACCTTTTATAAAGCTAGTTTGGATCATAGAAATGATTCTACTCAAAATATTATAAATTATTCTAGCAAAAACCTTGGCAAGACTTTTGTAGTATAAATTCAACATGGTAATAGGGTGCTAGTTCTTTAATAAATTTTTATCACCATACTTAGGAAGAATCTTATTAGGACTTTATTAATCATGACACCCAAAGAACCAAAGTCAAAACAATGTTCATATATAGAAATAAGCTCCTTGTAGATCTAACTAATATTTTATTTATAAAATTCAACTAGTAGGTCATCAGACCCTAGTGATTTACCATTTCCAATACTATTGATGGCTCATTCAATCTTGCTAACATCAATGTTGGTACTTAGGGTCTTGGATTCTTCAAAAGATATTTTCTTTGAAATAAGCTTGAGGCATAAATTTAGATCATTTTTTTTACTATCCATATGCTTTGAAGAAAATGAATCTTTACAAAAGTTGAAAAAGACCTTCAAAATATCATAATTATCTGTAGCAATCACATTTTCTATCTTCATCTCATCAATCAATCTTTTTGTATTTATCTATAATTATGTTAAAGAAGTTTTTGGACCCTCTATCCATTTCCTCTAGCCAATTCATCTTTTCCCTTATTTTTTTCCCACGGATCTCATAGTTCAGATATCTCCTAAGCTCATTTTTAAAGCAAGCAAGATTCTTCTCCAAATCCCTCTATGGGTCATTATCTAGATTTATTTTTATCTTCAATTAGAGATTTTTAATAATGATTAAAATGTGATTTCCTATCCATTTATTATTTTACCAATAATTTGAAAGAGCTTTTTCCAATTAGATACCTTCTTATTCCATAATTCAATAGGAGAAAGCCCCTGTCTCTTGAAGTTAGAAACACAAGAAATCATTTGAATAGCATCAATTATCAAAATCATTAAGAAGTGACACACTGAGTTTTAAAATGATCTTTTTTTTAGATCTATTATCAACAATGTTATCTTCTAGAAAATTGACCTAGATTGCTATAAGAAAATGATCAGAGATACTAATAAGGGTGACATTAATAGGATACCAAATAGAGGAGTGACCCACATCAAAAATAGAGGAATCAAAGTAGCATATATATAATCTAAAATAAACTATCTAGGGACCCCATTGATTATTACATCATGTAAACCAAAAGCCCCTTTTCTCCACTCTTTTATTGATCATAGGATCAATCAATTTAAATTTTCTTTTGAGACTATTCCAAAATCAAACTTTAATAATTTTCCAACCATGAGAAATACCTCCTTGTTTTTCTTCTTTTCTCTTAACCATATTGAAATCACCAACAAAAATCCAATGAGCTTGTAGAATAATATTAGTCAACCAAACCCAAAATAGGGCTCTACTTTTGTATTCATTAGCAGCATATAAATTTAAAAAACCAATATGTTTTATCTAATCTTGCTTCTGGATTTGATTGTGTGTGTGCTTTTTAGCATCAATATTTTGGATCTCATCCTAATGATGGATCACAAAGTGTGATCCAAAATGATAATACTAAAAAAATGCACACAATCAAATATAGAAGAAAAATTACATATAACAAATAGATTATGGAAACCTGATAATGCTAACCAATATGTTTATCCAAATGATTGAAAATAACCCACTAATCTCTCTAGTATGGAGTGGTTCCTTTACACCAATTCTTTTCATCCCATTGTGGACCAATGAAAAAATGATTTACCACTTTACCTCTATTGTGATTGGTATAGAGACATGTGGGTTTATTCTTGATAAATTTCAAATTATTAAAGGTATAATACCCAACTACTTTAATCTGTTGTAAAAAAATAATATCCTTCTAAAATATTACACCACTTAAGTACAATATATTTTCTATCTAGCATCTCAAGACCACACACATTCCAACTATGTATGTTAATCATGTGAGAGAGTATTAATTGGAAGGGTTTTTACTCTTGTAAAGTCTATAAAAACAATCTAGAATTTCAAAGTGGGCATGCTTATTAATACCCTTCTAGTTAGAGATAGATAGTCTTTCATTACACTTCCTTTTTCTGATGGTATTCTTATTGATAACTTATATAAAGTGGGCTTTAATATATGAATTAAAATCAGTGCTATAGGTGGAAGTGGGTTCAACATGGAAAAATCTTTGAGTTTTTGGGCATTCCATTTTCTTTTCAAGCTTATTCTATTGAGTTTTGAAATGCAATTTTGGCATGGACTGAGAATAAATTGGACTATTGGATCACCAAGCCTCTCTCCCTCGTAGGAAAATTTAGATTTGTTCTAAATTATTGGCTCCTATGCATGTCTACTACTCTTTGTTTTGGGCTCCCTCCAAAGCTTCATACCTTAATCTTGAAATCCTCTTGTAGGCTTTCCTTTAGGCCTTTGATGTTGTGCATCATGGCTTTCATAAATTTGCCTCAAACTTTTGTTGTTTTCCCAAAGACTTTAGTGGTCTTGGGCTTCTTTCCATGTGCAAACAATTTGGATTTCCCTTTGTGCTAAGTGGGTCATTTAGGCTCTCACTACTTATGAGGCTTGGAAAATCTTATTATGGCATTGTATTTCATTAGGCTCTCTAGTTAACTGGCCTGCATGGAAGGGGATTGGCTTTCAGACCCTTCTTGTGACCACTAGACCTATGCAAATTCAAGATACTTTTGTTGCTCAAATAATTTGGAAAGCCTGGGAAGCCATCAAGTCATGGCTTCATTGGGCTGGTGATGGGTTTAGAGATGGGCTCTCTATGAACCAAAAAAACTTGTGGTGATCTCCCTTATTTGTTTTTCAAGATGTTCCACTTGCTAAAATTCAAGGAGCCAACACATTGTGCTTGTTTCAAAGGAGAATCAACACACCCAAAGATTTGTTCTCTAGGATTACTATGAGCCTTCACTCATGGGAGGACCTATACATGTAGTTCAAGCATATCCTTCCAAATCAACAGACAATTGATATTCTAGTTTTTGCAGTGCCTCCCCATCTATTACACAAGATTTTTATTTCCTCATCCCACCCATAATGGAAAGATTTGAAGTGGTACCCTACAACTCCTATGACCAGTTACAAACCCAAGTTGGGGTATTGGTGGTTAGTTCCCCACCTTCTGATGGTTGATACACTTAATTAGTGTTTGAATTTGTAGTCCTCTCATAAGACTTGGAGTCTTAGATTTTCTACTATTTGGAAAACCATCATAGAGCCAAAAATTGCTCACTTTTCCTAGTGTCTCCTTTTCCAAGGGCTACCTTTAGGTCCTAGGCTTTGACATCTGGGAGTTCCAGACCCTAGATGCCCTTTTTGTGGCTAGATAGAAAGTTTCCAATAACTATTGGCTCTGGATCCATGATTTTTTATGCCTTTCCACACAAAGGCTTTTACATGGCATATGGTTGTGTTGGGAGATTTTCCCAGACTTCCTTTTGACTACTCCTAAATATGGCATTCTTTTAGACTAGAGATTTTATTTACTATTTCAAGGGATTGCAATGGTGTTTTATTCTCTCACAACTTTCTCGATACACATGTTTCTATGTACTCTAAAGCATGTATTTGTAATAATGTCATTATGTAGATTCAAGTGCAAATAGATAAGCTCATGCTAGAGGTTGCTCACCTACATGAGCTTCTAGAACATTGGGGAAATTCCACTTGTACAATTTCCTAGGTGCCACTAGATGCTTTATCTAGTGATTGCACTCCACCTCGTGGTCATCAGAGAGGCCAGAGTAGTTCTATGCTTCACTCGCATACTCCCAAACTGCAGCCTCATTACCATCACCCAGTCGTCATTTTGGTGGTCACCACTACTCGGCCTCACCTCCATGAAGGTTGGGTTTAGGTTTCCTATGGATCCTCCTACTACCCTTAATGTGGGTTGGCCTTCTTCTCATAGAGACCCCAAGTGGGCTTTCCCTTGGCTAGACTTAGTTATCTCTTCATCCAGGCCAAACGGAGAAAAAGAATTTGATGAAGTTTTTGTCACCCCTCATGCTAATGGTTGGGCTCCCCCTGAGCCTTCTACCAACCCAAAGGACTTTTGGGGTTCTAATGATAAAGACCCTCACTCAACTGGCATTTCTCTTGCAGCTTTAGGGCTTTTATAGTTGGTTAATGTTTTTTATGAATAGTTGTCTTTTTTGGCTTTGTGCCAATTGAACTTACAAGGTGATCTTTTATCCCTAGGCCCCTTTTTTTTTTAATATGTATCTTTAATATTTAATTAATAGGAAAGGTCTATTCATCAAAAAAATATCTTCCATATTCACATTATCATCTTGCTTTCCAATATCATCCTCTGTGGAAGATATACCCTTGAGTAGATCACTACCTTTCTTTGTGGATGCTAAGGTAGGTTTATGAAAATTGTTTGATCTAGATTTTATGCTATTAAGTGCTAATTGTTGAAGATTTAATTTACTAGGGATAGAAGCATTACTAGGACCTATAGGTTAACAAAGAGCTACCATTTCTTTATTAACCTCACTCTAGCTAGTGGGGACAATTTTAAAATCTTTATAAAATAAGGGGTTTGATAGAGAGAGATATGTATTACCCATGTGTACCACTCCTTTACTTCCCTAGAAGTCATTTTTTCTTTTATTAGAGTTTGTTTTCTCTACATTGGTATTCTTCTCACATTTTTTTATAACTTCATGATATTTTACCAACATTCTTATCAATATTAACTATGTTGAGGATGGCCAAAGAATTGGGAACCAACTAAGGAGCCACATTATTATTTGTACTATTTCTATCTAGAACCTCAAATTTTATTTAAATATTTTTTTATGAAGGAAAATCTTTGTGGGTGTGATCATTAAACTTGCAATGGAAATAAGCACCTAAATTATCTAACAAGTTAATGTTCCATGAAAAAATTCTCCTTCAATACCTAGAGAAATCATGTTAGAAAATAAAATTTAGGATCAAGAGCTATAAGCACATGGACATTCATATTTAGGAGGGTTAGTTTGGATTTTCAAGTTGAAAAACTAAGCCCAAAGGTCTGACAATATAAGTTATAAAATGCCAAAATTTAGGTTGGCTGAGATTACTAATTTCAACCCAATGGGGAGAAGATCTAGATAAAACTTGATCAAAAGTACCTTTTGGAGACCATGGGAATGCTCTAAATATGGATTTCCCTACATTCTAAAAAAAAAATTTAAGACATTTTTCTAGCATATCTTTATTCTTAAGAAAAAAACACAAATAAGACATGTTGAATCATCTGGCTAAAACTTATCACATTCCCAAGTTTTTTACCTGGCACAAGGATAAGAATTGAAAAGCATGAAACATGTGGAATATAATTAGTTTATCCTATGAACACTTCCCTACCCATAGTTACACATAGAAGCTATACATAGAAATTAGATAACCATAGAGAATACAAGGCTAGATGCAGCAAATTCATAGGTGTAATTATTTAACTTGGCATACCAAAAAATAGCATGCCCAAATATAAGGTCTTCTAAGTTGTAGCCTTATGCATAATTAAAATTAAAATTTCATAATCTTATCTCACATCTTCTACATTCTCTCTCTCAAAATCTAACCAATCTTCTTTTATAGTTAACTAAGCCACAAGTCAACTAAGAAGGCATTTAATTACAATATAGGTATAGTCTTGGAAGAGTAAACCAAAATCCAAGAATAGGAAAATATAAAATCATGCACACTTAAATGGAGGTCCCTACATTTTTTATGAGTCATCTCCCAATTGTGCAAGATGTCACATAAGCATAGGAAATTTCACCAATCAAAACAACATGCTTCATTGGATAGAAATAGCAAGAATAGGAATAGCAAGGGATGACACAGAAATCAAGAAATATAGAACATTATAAATTGTGCACTTAAGACAAGTATCAAGGATAGGTCCTCAACATCATAGCAACTATGTAGAACCAAAAGTAGCAATAACTAATTTGTGAACAGCATACTGGTACATAAAAATAAGAAAAAAAATTGTTGATACAAGATTGCTCAAAGATCCAAGATGCTCCTACATCAAACTCTTGGGGTTGATAAAGAATTTATGTCCACATCAAACATCACTAATAGTCAAAACTAAATCATAAAGATCAAACTTAGCTTGTGTAATCCATGAACTACCTTCAAAAAGCTTATGTTCCACTAAACTAGGTATTCCATGTAGTATTTTTCTCTAATGCTCTTTCTTACATAGCTCTTCAAAATCCTTTCAATATTGCTTGTCTTCTTTTTAGGATAATCCAAGTTATTTTTCAGCTCATCTTCTTATTAAAATTACTCAAAGGTATCTTTAATGTTGAATATAGTTGAAATGCCCATGTCTTTAAGTAACTCAACTTCAAAAGCATGTCCACTATCAAACTTCCTCAAAATCTTACAAGGACAAAATTTCTTCATCTTCAGATTACTATAGGTACCAATTGGGAATTTTTTTTTCCAAATGAATCATAACCTCATCACCAACTTCAATTGATTTATGTCTCTTCTTTTGATAAGATCTTTGTTTGTATCCCAAGTTAATTTTCACTTCCTCATGTAAATTTTTCATGAAATATGTAAATTCCTTAGCTTCAATACTTCTTCTTTTTCTCAAGGTTTAGATCACGTAATTCAATAGTTGCCTTAGGATTCATTCTAGTAACAATATCAAAAGATTTCCTCTTAAACTCTTATTCATAGAATTATTAAATGCAAACTCTACTTGTGCCAAAATCAAATCCCAATTTGTAGGCTTATCTCCAACCAAGCATCTCAAAAAGTTACCCAAACTTAAGTTCACAACTTTAGTTTGTCCATCTATTTGCAGATGAAATATAGAACTAAACTTCATTATAAATTCAATTTCTTCCAAAGTGTCCTCCTAAAATAACCAATAAATTTAGTATCCCTATTTGAAACAATAGTTTTAGGAAAACTATGCAACCTCACCACTTCCTTGAATAATAATTCAGCCACATGTACTACATCAAAAAATTTCTTACAAAGTTTGACAAATTCTACAACTTCTAACAATATTTTACACATTGTTATAAATTTGTGGCCAAAATTACCTATCTAAAATCAACCTTAAAAACTTATCAATCCCAAAATGTCTCACATGTATGTCACTATGCTTCTCCTTCATTATGTTCTCTCTCATAGATCCTCTAGGTATACACAATTGAGTTACCTTAAATACAAGCTACTAAACTCTTATTTCCAATAGCAAATTACTTCTTCTACTCAAATCATTAGCAACCTTGTTTGACTCTCCACTCTTATGTTTCAATGAAATGGAAAAGTTCAGCAAAAACTCAACCCACTTCATGTGTATTTGATTCAACTTATTATAACTTCCTAAGTGTTGCAAAGCTTTAGGGTTAGTATATGACACAAAATCTTTAGGCATCAAATCATGTCTCCATTTCTTCAAATCTTGAAAAATAGAATATAATTCTTGATCTAAATTGAATATTTTCTCTTAGTATCATTCAATTTCGCACTAGATAAAGCTATAGGTTTTCCTTCTCAACTCAAAATAGCTCCTAAAGAGCTTCCACTAGCACTGCATTAAAATTGAAAATAAATATTGAAATCAGGTAAAGCAAGTGTAGGTAATTCTGCTATCTTTTATTTCAATGTTTCAAAACTCTTTTGTGCTCCATGTGTCCATTTGAATTCCCTTTTATCTCTTCGCATAGTCTCAAACATAGCATTACAAATAGAAATAAAATTGGTGTTGAACTTTCTACAAAAAATTTACAATCCATGAAATTATCTTACCTGTCCAATATTCTTAGGTGT
The DNA here is from genome assembly GCA_028749045.1 of Cupressus sempervirens. Classification (NCBI taxonomy): domain Eukaryota; kingdom Viridiplantae; phylum Streptophyta; class Pinopsida; order Cupressales; family Cupressaceae; genus Cupressus; species Cupressus sempervirens. The sequence continues at coordinate 555,257,524 of CM053792.1, forward strand.
GGGCCAATCAAGAATAACTTTGACCTTCTTGGGACCCATCTTTAAACCATCAGATAAAATTACAAAACCAAGATACAAAATTTCTTCCTTCATAAATGAACATTTTTGTAGGTTAATTAGAAATTTCTCATCCTTTAATTTCTACAATACTCATATGATATGCTCAAGATGGTCTTGTTTAGTTTTGTTAAATATCAAAATTTCATCAAGATATACAATTAATTGCCCAAGAATCTCTTAAAATCCTCATTCATTAGTCTTATGAAAGTAATAGGTGCACTAGTTAAAATATAGAAATGGTGATAGCCACTTTTCAAATCAATCTTTGTAAAATACTTCACTCCACACAAATTGTCCATTATGTCATCCATCTTAGGCAAAGAAATCTATGTTTTATTATTATCTTGTTAATGTCTCTAGAATCAGTGCACATTCTCCATTCTCCATTCTTCTTAGGTGCCAACATAGCAAGTACTACACAAGGACTCAAACTTTCTCTAATCAAGATTTTCTCAAGAAACTCCTAGACTTTTGTATTCAATCAATCATTTTCATCATGTGTCAATCTATGTGGTGCTTTATTAAGAAAACTGGCTCCAAGTATCATATCCATACAATGACTTATGTTTATTACAGGAAGCAAACCATAAGGTATATTATCATAAATAATGTCTTGAAACTTTCCCAACAAAGATTCAATCTCAAGTGTATTTTCTAACTCATCTTGTTTCTTAGTCTTTCTAGGAATCAAAGAAAAAGAAAAAAAAATTCATTCACATCCTTAAAAAATTGATTACCTTTAACCAAATATAATCTGACTATGGTATAGTGATTCTCGTCAAGTTTTTCTACCAAATGAAATAATAGATGTTTCTTTCCATTAACCAAATAGTATATTGATTCAATACACCATCATGAAAATCCTGTCTATCATACTACCAAGGTCTACCCAAAAGAATATGACAACAATCCATAGCCATAATATCACACAACACTTCATCATTATAATTCCCAATTTTTCAATTTAACAAGATATTTCTCACTACAAGTAATTTATGCTCCTTCTAGATCCAAGAAACATGATACTTGGCTTTGGATGTATCAATCTCTATAATAGTATTTTTTTAACCATCTCCTTAGATGCCAAATTATCATAACTTTCACTATGAATTATTACATTGTAACATTTTCCTATGATCTTACAACTTGTTTTGGACAAATTTATTCTCTGAATGGGTTCTCCATAAATTTCCTCATTCCACAATATCCTTTTTAACATTAGGTTTTTCCCATTTTCAAGTTCATAAGGTGTTTCTCCAACTTATTCACAAGACAAAGTGGTTCTTCTATTACCTCCAATATTCTTTCTAGAGTTAGTACATTTAAAATATATGTGTCCTTCTTCTCCACATTTATAACAAGTACCTTTAAAACAAGATATTTCTTCTCTCTTTCCACCATTATTATTTATAGTGTAACCTATATAGCTACCTCTAGTGTAGCTACATCTTTTACCAATAGGTTCTTCCTTCCACTCTAATTTTCCTTATCTTGCATGGCATTGTCAAATCTACTACTTTCTCCATATGTTCTATCTCTACTTCTTTGAAATTTTCCATCTCTTCCTCTATGGCTTTGACCATTTCTCTTTTCTAATATTTCTTTAGACTTCAAAGCACATTGATATTCTTCTTCTACATTGTCCATCTTCACATAACTAATCTCATCTTGAATTGGTTTCCTCAAACCATTCAAGTGCCTATCCACTTTCTTGACTTCATCATCCAAATGTCTAGATATGGTATCTAATTTGTAGAATTCTTTAGTATATTCTTTCACACTGATGTCCTTTGGCCCCAAATTTTTCATTTTCCTCAACAAATTCACTTGTTAATTAGCAAGGAAAAACTTCTTCATCTTTTTCCATCTCTTGATCTTTTCTTTTCCCCTTTATTGTCTCTTAGTTTGTAAATGATCCCACCAAAGTGAAGCATGACCCTTCAACTTTGTGACTATTACCTTCACCTTCTTGTTATCAAGAGTACCTTCACACTTAAAGTATTAATCCATCTCAATGATCCAATCCAATACAACATTTTTCTCAAGTCTTCCATCATAGCAAGAAACTTTAACAGTAGGTCTAGCATTTTTCCTAGACAAAATTCTTAAAATTATTTCTTCTTTCTTCATCTTGCTTAGCCTTAGATTTAGGATTAGGATTTTGTGCTTCCTCTTCATCACCACTAACATCCTAAATATGTACACCTCTGTATTGTGTTGTCTCCATATCTTTTAGTCTCACTACAATCTATCTCAACATGTCCATAATGGAATTATCAATATTTCCTCTACCACAAACCATTTTGACAATAGTTCCCACAAGATCATAACCTTTTACAAGTTATAAGTCAAAACTCAAATCTACCACCCTATTACTAATCTAACAAGATTCTCCACTATACAAACCATAAGAAAGAACTCTCCTCTGATACCATTTGACATAGGGAGAAGGAAGGAAAAGCATAAAACATGTGGAATAAAATCATGTTAACCTACCAATAGTTCCCTACCAAGAGTTACACATAGAAGTTGCACACAAAACTTAGATAACCATAGAAAACACAATGCTACATGGAAAATATTCATAGGTATAATTATTTATCTTTCCATAAAAAAATAACATGCCTAGGTGTGAGGCCTTCTGGGATGTGACCTTATAGAAAATAAGAATTACAATTTTAGATTCTTAGCTTGCATCTTCTACCTTCTCTCTTTCAAAATCTTCCCTTTCCTACATCTAACCAAGCTTTTTTTATAGCTAGCTAAGCCATAAGTTAGCTAGTCAGGCATTTAATTACATTATAGGTCAATCCTTGGAAGATTAAACCAAAACCCAAGCAAAGGATAATATAAAATCATGTACACTTAAATGTAGGTCCAAATGTGTGTTAGGATTTAGCTCCCAACTATGAAAGATGCCATGTAAGCATAGGAAATTGCATCAATCAAAAAAACACACTTTCCTAAATAGAAATGAAAAGAATAGGAACTAAAAAGAACAATATAGAGCTTGATAAATATGGAACATAGGAACTCATGCACTTAGGAAAAGAATCATGGATAGGTCCTAAACATGATAGAAACTACGTACAACCAAAAGAAGCAATGGCTACTTCACGAATAAAAGACTGGTATAAAAAAATAAGAAATATTTTTGGTTGATGTTGTTGAAAACAGATTGACACAAGTATGAATATATGTTTCAATCATTTTTTTATCACTAATGTCAAACTTGCTACTTGCTAGTAAGACAATTGCTTATATAATTTAAGTACTATCATTTATTTGATTGATGAAGAGGATTTGATCAAGTGAGGTAACAATATCACCTAGAGGAAGGGTTTAGTTATGATATGAAAAAGAGTACAAGGATTAGTTAAGACAATGATATTATAGTGCATTGATAATCTACTTAAGGTTGCAAAGGTTGGTTACATTGATTAAGTTCAAAAGAAAAAGTTAAACAAAGTTTGTCTACCAAGCTTGACAATTTGCACATAAGGTGTTGAGAAAAGTTCATGCAAGCCAAGTACAAAATCAGTTGGAGCTGAGTAAAGTCAATTTCAATGGAAGCCAAGTGAAATAGTGTAAGTCGAGTAAACTTTAGTTGATGTCGAACACCAGTGAACTTTAGTTTGTGCTGAGTGTTTTGACAGAGGATGTTGAGCAACATAGTATGTGTTGAGCATCATAAGCTAGTTAATGTTGAGTGTCAACATTATGATAAAGATTTTTATGAATTTGATGAATCTAAGTTGAAATGTTTGATTTCTTGGATTTTGTGAACTGTGTGGAAGATAAGCTTAATGAGCTAGTGGCACAAAATTCAAGATGAACCATTTTGAGGAAAATTCAAAGAGGATTGAAAGGAGAAGTTTCTATAAGGGAATGTAATGAAATGATGGTTAGATTCATTGAATCCTACCTAATCCAACCTAACCCTAAAATGGACAATGGAGGATGAACAACAAAATATCTTAATTCTCTATTTATAGAGATGGATGGTCAGAAGCAAGAGTTATCATGTGCAAGAACCTCAGGAAGACAAGGAAAATAGGTTATTGCTTCATTCAGTGACATGAGAGAAGAGACTGCATTGGCAATCAAAGCTAGAAAGCTTAAGGGTATGGATGCTTGAAGGGTTAATAAGCTATTAGAGCTGAAGAGTGTGAAATCAAAGTATAAAGGAGGACTAAAATAGAGATCTGTAATTTGCAAATGGAGTTGTAAGTTGTTATCATATCAAACCTTATTATTACCTTCTAATCATTATATCAGTCTAGGGTAAATCTATTGGATTAAGGTTGACCTAACAATCATTTGTAAATCCTTTAACTGGGTGACATTCTAAGTGAATGATCTAAATTCCTCTAACAAGGCTCTCTCCTAATAGGGTGAATGAAATCCTTTAACCAGGTCACATTTAGCAATGTGTATTTTAACCTTTAACAAGGTTGGCCTTTCATAGGGCATTGCTTTAGAAGAGTGAGAATGAGTAGCATATTATTGGTGGTTTTTCCCAAATTAGGTTTCCACATTAAATCATTGTATCAAATGTGTTATAGAACTTTTTGTGTTTCACATTTACATTTTTGCAAATTGATTTGAAAGTAACCTACAAGTTTGAGTTATTGCATAATCTAATGGATGCATGCATGATGAAAATGTTTTATGGATATGGGTTCACTAAGTTGTAAAAAGTTTTAATTGTACATCTGGACCTTGGATAATTGATTCACCCCCTGCCCTCTTAGTTATTCTAAAGAATTCTAATAGAAGCAAGATTTATTAAAGACCCAAATTACACCTGGATCATTACCCCATATATAATCAAACCAATCATCCAAAAAAATTCCTTGTAGTAAGAAAAATTTTATTGATAAAAAAAATATAGCCACACTTTTTAACTAAGCTTGTTTAGAATTGATAACTCTTACCATGTCTTGGCTTGGAGAAAGTGGGAGAGTTTCCAAACCAAAAGGAGGGAGATTACCCATTTTGTCTCCTCTGGGTTATGAATTCTCTACAAAATTGACTCCTTTAAATTGAATTCCACCAACTCTAGATGAGTCTCTATTATTGGTTCAATGGACTAGGGCACACACAATCTCACCAGTAAAAAAATCAAAATCAAGGAAAATGGTTTCATTTTTCTCACAACAATTGCTTTATAGGAAAACATCTACAAGTTCCCCTAACCATTACCATACATTTAAACCTTCATGCCACTCTTCTCCATTCTTTTTTAAACCTCCTTCAGCCTTTCTACTTCATGATTATCTTGTACCATTCCAATGAGGTCTCATACAGAGGAGAAAAGGTTAGAAAATCAAACCCTAGATGACACCTTGTCCTAAACTAGTATGGTATAAGCATGCAACCAAGGCCTAGATATAGGTTAATGAATATACAAATGAAACACAATAAAAAGTAAATAAAATACCAAAATAGGGAAAAATAAAATATGTGATAAACTAAAAAAGTAGCCACATGGGCCCTACAAGAATGGACAAAGAATGTTAGATGCCTACTTTCAGAGAAGAATTCAAATCCCATTCATAACAACCTCAATTTTATTAATGTCCCCATCAAATATATATGAATAGACCAAAAATAATTTTTTGAAATATCTTCAGTAGTGATGTGAAGAATCAACTTCATAGTTGGAAGGGAAACTATCACCTTCTCAAAAAGAGGACAAGGGTTTCCATGAAAGACAAATCCTAGGGTCTAAGTTGCATTCTTCAACATTTTAATCTTGTCTTTCATTTTTAAAACAAGGTGAGAAAATTTTGCATACCTCCATTAGTAAGTTTAATGTCCCTATATTTGGGACAATCTCTAGCAATATTACTTAAATCCTAGGTAACTTTCTTATGTAGTTCATTATTGGGATTACAAAGAAGTTTAATAAACAAAGAAATTGCACCACTCCTACAAAATTTATTTATTTTATTATCCTAGACGCAATATTTTTAAAACCCAAAGTGCCTCAAATTGAAGTTGGGATATGTCCATCCTTCTCTAAAATTAGCAAAATAGGGCACAACTATTTTGTTGATAATTTCATCTATTAGTTCATTTGTCTTTGTCATAAAGAATTTGAGAATTAGATGCACTACTTCATTTTTCACCATTTTTTTATGACGGTTTGTTGCACTTATCGATGACACTTTGTCAGAGGTGCAACTAAACATGTCATCACTAAATAAGTATCAAATATTGTGATGATCGGTTCCTTATTTTCTCATCTAACATCAAATAACATCACAAAGCCTACCCAAGAGATGTTAAAATAGAAGAATGATGATAAAAATTTGATTGGGCTTGTGTCAATTTTGTTCTCTTCAAATAACTGACAAAACATTCAATGTGCTTTCCTTTGTGCATATAACATCCATGTTAGATTGTATGTTGGAATTTTTGTTAGAAATTATCAATGATATGTCAACATTTTGATGACTTGTGAATAGTGCTTTTGAGGAAGCAAGTAGGGGGGTATAAAACTCCAATTTATATACATGGATAGTGAACAGAGGCAAAAAAATATAATTTCCAACATGTTTGCATTTTTTTTAGAGGTGGATAGGTTTTTTAGGTTATAGACCATACAGAATGTTGACTTTTCTAGGTGAGAGAATGCACCCAACAAGCCATTAACACAAAACAACTAATAGACTAGAAGATTGCTAATCAAAAAAACTCTATACACTCTTATTAAAAAAATCACCAAGAAGTTCTTACCACCTATAATATTATAAATATTAAAAAAAATTTGATGGTTGAAACTCCTTGGTGGGTTTTGAATAAGGGAGTTCTTAGTTATTTTGATTAGAAGTATTTTTGTCTTTTAGCTATTACGATTTGGTTGCTTGTTGAGGGAATTACTTTTCCTATAGGAGTCAAATTTCTGACGTCTATCATAGTATATAACTTAAAAACCTATATACATCTCTAACATGCATGCAAATATGTGTTGTAAATTATGTTTTTAAGCTCTTTCTATCATCCAAGTTTATGGATTGAGATTTCAACTATCTTTGACTTGCTTTCTCAAAAGTACCATGTATGTGTATGTGATAGAGGAATAAAAATCAACTGAGAAAGATCACAATTGATCTTTGATAAGGATGTTGTTTCATTCCTAGAGGTTGTGTTACATGACCCTATAGTCAATAAGCATCCTCTATAAACCATCTTTCTTAAGCACAATAATAATAAGAAAAGAAAACCAAACAAAAGAAAGGAGTATAAATCTCCAAAGTATCACATTCTCCAATGTAGTATAGGTAGTATAAAATGATAATCTCACATTATAATACATATAAAAGTGTAACTTGTCTTACTGATATTTTCACATTCTCCAATGTTAAAGCTACCTTATCCATAATTCAATGCAAAGGCATTAAAGTGGTGATCTAAAATGTAATTATTAAACCAGCTCAAATAAAACAAAATTAATTTATTTAATGGTATAAAAAAATTCTCAAGCACAATTTTGAAGTATTTTAGAAGGTACAAAAGGAAAGAAATTGCCTAATATTTAAGTCAAATGATAGGGTTATTGATAGTAAAAGGTAAATTGTGTTGTTTCATGAATTGGTTTTTTTTAATGAATTGAATGATCCTATGAAGTGTTTGCAAATTATAGTTACAACTTACAAGTGATAAACTTACATACCTTTGATTTTTGGTATAACCAACCATGAATACAAATGGTTGATTGACAATGATGTTGCCAACATAAAGGTAAATTTTTCTATCAGTGACTCAACACTTAGTCAATTAGTTACATTGCTACTAACATCTATAGTTGCTACCAAGCTTATCATTTAGTTTGCAATGTTAACCAAGTGATTCAGTTGTTCCCGAGATAAGTAGTTGGTTTGCAATGTTTATCGAGCTATAGAGTGTTTATTGAGCTTCAGAGACAAATTTTAGCATAAACTGAGCATACCAAAGGCTACCAAGCCAATCAATGGAAGTAAAGAAGATCATAGTGTTAACTGAGCTTTGTAGTGTTGACTGAGTCCAACAGTATCTATCAAGCTCTTAGAGTTAAAAAAGTGGATATGGTGTTGACTAAGTCATGTAGTGTCAACCAAGTGATCCAATTACTACTAAGTTTCTCAAAGTTGACCAAGTCACACAATGTTGACAAAGTTCAAGCTACTTGAAAGTGATTAGTATGAACCAAGCTTCAAGTTCAACTGAGTGCTAAAGATTTTCAAGCATTGACAATGTTTTTCATGTATCAGAACATCGCTAAGTTTTTCTTCAAAACTTAAGTTACAATAGTTGGGCTAATTTTGTGGATTATGATGAAATTGGTATTGTATTTGAATCTAGTAAGTTGTGATTTGAATTGGTATATATGTAACACATTGTATCTTATCCAAATATGAAGATGTTTGAAGAGTATAAGATGAGAAGAAGTGTGAATTGAAGAAGGCTACAAGCAGTATAAGGGATAGAAAAGATCTATCTATCATAGTCAGGAGATCATTGTAACATAAGGAATCTCAACTAGCAAATCAGAGTTGCAGATCAAAGATTAGTCACTAGTTCATCCTAATAGGTGTATAAGTCAAAATCCTTTAACAGAGTAGACATGAAATTATTTGCTAAATCTCTTAATAGAGTGCATACTTCATTGTATGTTTGTAAATCCTTTGACAAGGTGGACCTCATAGTTCTTATTGCTCCTAACAGGGTAGATCACCAGAACTGGTCAAATTGTAAGCCTTAACAAGTTAACTTTATACTACAGTACTAAATCTTGTAGGTATCATCCCACCCCTAGTTTTACTTTCTAATTGGAAGGATTTTGGGTTACCATATCTTGTGTCAAGTTGTTATGAATTTTTATTTTCTTTCATTCTTTCATACATGCAATTAGATTAGAATATTATATGAAGGATTAATTGGTGAAGTGAGATAAAGTTTTATTGGTTCCTAATTCACCCCTCCCCTCTTAGTAACCTTGCCTACCTCATATTTCCAATAGATGTATGTTTCCCTAATGAGCATATCAGCCACATTTTCTTCTATTCCAAGATCATCCTAAGTAATGTCACCTTTTATGGGAACTGAGTGTTCTAGCATGAATTTATCATACCCATCACCATGTTTTTCTACAATGTTAATGAATATAAAGAAAATAGGACCTATCGTCAATCTGAATTCCCAATAGGAATGATCCAAATTTATTAACCACAAGAAAGTGATCAATGCACAAATAGATCATGCTATGGAGAATAGGGAGAAAGGAGGAGATCCTATAATTTTCTATAGAAAGTAAGTACTTGAAAATTTTATTAAATAAAAGATAAATACTTACTTTGAAATAAGATGCATCTAGAAAATGTTGATTTCTAATGTCTATGTTTAGTTTCAAGGAATTATGCAACTTGTTCCAGACTAGAAATGTCGAGATGAAGAAAACTCAGAAAAAAATTCTCCTTTTGAAGGGAGTTTGACCTAACACAAATAGAGGGGCACAATCTTACCCCGAGGCATAATTGTGCCCCAAAAAGTTGACCTTGACCTACACTACTCTAACAAAATTTCTATCCATGGATCTTGCAAGTTTGACAAAAAGGGTATCCATAGCTGCACTTTAATTCATTGTTCCACACCTATATCTACAAGAAAAATGGTTTTGTTGTTTGGATGAGGTATTTGCCTTGTTCAAACCCCAATTTGGAATCAACCTTAATAATAAAATTGAAATAGAGAATGCTAGCAAGTAGTAGAAGTAAATATAATAATGAAGCTATGATATTCAATAGATATGCAATTGTATTTGAAATATAAACAAGTATGTTGATATGAAATGCAAATGTAAATCAAAACCTCCATGATTGTATGATTGGAATCCACCTTGATAGAAGAATGAATAGATCTTCAAGATGAATAAAGGATCTTGAAGGAAGATCACACCACCATGATGGATAGATCTAGGGTTTTGAATGATGAATCTTGAATACTTGAACCAAATCCCTTCAAATTCTTGAATGCTTCAATCCTTGATCTTCAATGAAAAACTTGAATGCTTGAATGATAAAATTATTACTTACTTGATAATAGATGCTTGATAATGGAGTGTATATTCTCTCATAAAAATTAGATAATAACTTTTCTCATAGATAGTGGATGATAGATAGATGTGTCAAGTAATCAATGTCAAAATGAGGGAAGAAGGTTTCCTTATATAGAGATCTAGGGTCCAAACTTTGAGAGAAGGATGACATAGGAGAATTAAATCTCAATTAACCTTAACCCTTAGAAGTGGACCTAAATTAAATGTAATTTAAGAGTGTACCATTTTGAAACCCGAAACAGCCAACCCAGAAGCAAGAAAATGAAACTTTTTGAAGCCTAATATCTTTAAACTCCCAAAAGTTAAAAAATGGACCTAGGGTTAGGGATGAGGCTGACCCTACCCTAGGTCATGGTTGAGGTCACCCTTAACCTAGGTCAGGGTCGAGGTTGACCTTGATGTAAAAGGTCATCCTTGACCCAAAAAGTCAAAGTGCTCAGTTTCATAAAGAAAGTTGTCAAAAATATGTTGGAAATAGAGAGAGAGAACTATAATAGGGGGAAAATAGTTAAATCCATGCAAAGACCTACTCAAGGTGCTTGACATGACCCCAGATGGCTTACTTGGAGGACTAAACATTCTTAACATAGAAGTGCTTCCATTTTAAGATGACACATTTAACTGCCACTTTAGCAAGAGTATGGACTCGATGCAAACTCTTGGTAAAGTAGAAGAAAGAAGAGATCCAAGTGGATTTTCAATAAGATAAAGTAACACTTAGATAAGGACACAAGCCCCCAAGATAAGGTTTCTAACTCAACATACATGCACAAGGGTGTGAAAACAACATAAAAGAAAGGGTTAGTACTAAACAAACCCAAATTAACTAGCACAAGAAACCTTGCTAAGAAATATCTCTCATACTAATATCATATTTGGAAAGCTATCATAAAAGCACAAATGATTACATAAGAAAGACAAGAGAAACACTATAAATAACATAGCTTCATGATCCAATCCTACTAGCATGAAAGTGAAAAGAAAGAAAAGAATCAGTGATTACCTTGCCCAGTAAGATGCCCGCCTTACCATGAATCACCAAGAGAGGGGGAGAGCCAAACAAGTGGCCAAACTTGATAGTTCACCCATAAACTATGCTTTCAATTGTAAATGTGTCTTATGATAGCTTCTAGAATACCCATAGATCTAGCTTCTAGAATACCCATAGATCTAGCTTCTTGTATCACTATGAATATAAAATATGTTTCTCCTCAGGATTTAGAAACTTATGGGTGTTACCTTTGGAAGATTTAGCATATAAAAAATAAAATATGTTTATCTCTTCAAGTTTTAGAAACTTATGTACGTTACCTTCAGATGATTTAGCAATGTGTGTCTCTTTAGGATTTAGCAACTTATGTGCATTACCCTTCAAGATTTAGCATATAAAAAAATTTAAAATATGTGTATCTTCTAGATTTAGCAACTTATGTGTGTTATCGTCTGAGATTTAGCATATAAAAATAACAAACTATAGTACAAGGGAGACCCTATATATGACCCCTTCCATATTGTAGTGCCTGCCCCTAGGTCGCATTTTTGTTATCATTGTCTAACTCTTTTAGGGCTAGTTTTATGTTGATGGTTAGCAGCATTGTTTTGAGGCTATCAGATATTGTGCTATGGATTCAATTGATATGTGATGAGATTACTTAGACTCTACATTTCATGTATGCATGATGATTATTACATTATTTTCAATTATTAATTAGTTAGATGGTTTATTATCACATGTGTTTTCTTATGGATACTTACCCCATACTTGCATGTGTATGGTGTGTGTGTTTGTTCTTGGATGGTGTTTCTGATGTAGTTAAGGAAGGGAGTCGTAGTCACCTGCTAGTCGGGATCTACACGATGCACCAC